>QGSO01000266.1:714293-1045267 GCA_011037825.1 Carya cathayensis | reverse complement strand
CATTTTACCGTTTATATTTAGGTTTTTTCAAGATTATTTGTTTAAGTTAGGATAAACCGATTTATACATCAAAATAATCGGTAGATTTGTATAAATCTATGTTAGGAATGTTTATTTAGGTTTCTATTGCGATTATTTTGGTGTAAAATCCGTGGAATCGAATGATTTTACAAGATTTCCATGGCCGAGTCGACTCGGCCTGGAATACGGATCGGCTCGAATACCGTTCGAACGCTGTTGATAGCGTTCGAACGGTAATCAACAACGGTCAAACGGTCAAGGGCACCGATCGAACGGTTGGCTGATACCGTTCGATCGTTACGCTTATCATTCGAACGTTGATATAATCGGTCGAACGGTAAGCTACGATTACCGTTCGACCGTTACTTTAAGCGTTCGAACGTAAAGTGAAAAATAATTTTTATTGTTCCAATATCTAAGTATTATAAATCCATTAGTTAAATATATATTTTTAATGTTATATTTCTATTAATATTTATCTAATTAATATTGATATTGAGATATATATTTATTCAAAATGATGTTGTTCATAATATAAAATGTTATTAAATTGCTATTCGTTTCAAACTACTGTAAATAGTTCTTTATTGTATTTTTCTTGTTAATATTATATATCTAATTTGTAATTATAAATTTCAGGTTGATTATAATGTCTACTTCTAGGCCGGGACGTAAGCGACGCAATATTGGAGAGAGTAGTAGTGGTCCAGTTCGGGAGAGGACAGTATCACTGGAGCGACCGGTGAAGATTTCTTATTTCCAGAGTATTCTCTGGGAGGGTCATTCATTGCCCTCAGTATTCAGCGATTGTGGTTGGGAACCTATATTGGATGAGCGGGAGGAAGCATGGGAGCCAGTCTCCTACATTGACATTGTTGCTGAGTTCTATAGAAAACTCGGCAGTGCTAGCGCAGATGATTCTGGGGCCTACAGGTTCACTGTCCGAGGAGTACCCGTTGTATTTTCACGGGATGGACTTGCTCAGCATCTCGGTATTCCTAGGCTGCCAGATGCATATCCGAATGTGGTGCCTAGAGAGTCTGATCCTTCAGTTGAGGCGGAGACAGCTGAGGAGGAGGCATCGGTTTATACTGATAAGGTCGATACCCTTGCTGATCACGAGGTGAGGGATTTGGTTGTCGGTCCAGATGTTCCACCTTATGACGGGACGAAGAGCATCAAACAGGCAGATTTATCTTCTTTCTTTAAGATATTAAATTTGATAATTGCCAATAACATTGACTCTCGGCAGCACAAGACAGAAGTTGGCATTGATCGGACGAAATTTATGATACGGGTCGCTTGTGGCATTCCTATCGACTTGGTGGGGTATATATTCGATAGGATTCGATCAGAGTCTCGGTACATTTCGATGGATATACTACCATTCGGAGTCCTGATCACCCGATATCTACTATGTGCTGGTGTTGTGCCTGATGTTGCCTAGCGTAAACGGGAGCCGATGGGACCCGATAAACAGCACCACCCTCTCACGCAGTACGGGACACTCGAGACTGCGTTTTCGTGCACATGTTCCAGAACCGGTTGATCCTCACAGAGATGCACAGCCGGGAGATCATGGAGTCTCAGCAGCAGCTGCTGAGACATCTACACGGGCCGAGGCATCAGTCCACAGTGTTACTCGTTAGGAGATGGCTGAGATAGTGCATGCAGCGATGAGCGAGCAGACATCAGCAGTGATCGATGCAGTGCGTATGGAGATCCATTCTGCTGTGTCTGAGCTTCGTACAGAGTTTGCTGCCATGTCTGCGACTCAGGTCACCATCAGTACTCGACTGACACAAATAGAGGAACGTATAGCTGCAGTTGAGGAAGTGTGCAAAGACTTGGGGTCTTAATTACTTTATGATATATTTTCAATATTTATTTACTGTTTTTTGTATGGACAACATTTTGTGTTTTGTAAATTCAGTATTTAAGTATGAAATAGTATTGTTTTATATTTTCTAAACTAATTATTAATTTAGATTATTCATATTATTTAATTAACCAATTTCTTATAATTACTAGTTAATCTAAATATAATTTGCCAAAAAATTTAAAAAATTAAAACCCTTGTAACCGTTCGACCGCTTCATATACCGTTTGAACGGTAAATAATCATCGTTCGAACGGTTATAATTTAACGTTCGAACGCTTTGAAAATTTTCCCCCAAATTTTTCTCTTCCACCGTGCCAATATTACGTTCAAATGATCAAAACTAAAACGTTCGAACGTTTAACTAATTTGGGACAAAAAATTTCGTCCCTAAAAATACCATTCGAACGGTCTCCCCTTTCCGTCGTTTTTTCGGAACGAAATTTGAATTTCGTTCCAAAATCTAACTTTTTGGGACGATTTTCAATTCGTCCCAAACAAAAATCGTCCCAAAAAATAATTTTTGTTGTAGTGCTAGGGGATTAAGGATTTAGCAAAATAAAAAAAGACTAAATGAATTATGGATTCAATTAAAATGACATAGCCAGTAAAAGACTGAGAACTCCTATTTGCTACACAGGTCCAGTTTTTTAATTAATTCAATGCATTAAAGCGAACGTGTCGACATTTTTTCTCCTTCCAATTAACTATTGATTACTACTATATCCACAAATGAATTACATATAAACAATACCACAAATTGATATAGTTTCATCTGATCCTTTAGATTTATTTTACAATAAAGATAATTTTATAATTTGACGAACTATATTAAACCATATCAGTTTGTGAGATTATTTTTATGAAATCCCTTTATGACTAGAGTATTTCCCCTTCAATCAGCTCAAGGGGCAAGATAACATGTTTGACACGTAACAGCTCCTAAAAATTGACAAGTTCTAAGTTTTCTTCAGAAAGGCCTGTTGAATCCAGTATCTATATTTGCTACTGTTCAAATACAAAACCCCGTTAATCAAAGAAATGGAAATTAAGACGTACTGATGACTACCTCAGCCACGTTAAGCGTGTCGAAGTTGAATCCATCAACATGTATTTTCTGAAGAAAGCAGATTTTATTGAATTATGACACAGCATCCAGCAGAAAATATGGTCCATATATGAAACTATCTGAAACAAAACAGAACCGGAAATTCGTCAATCGTAAAGTCGATAAGTAGGAATGGCAAGTAGATGCTTAGCTCTAGGAACTGTAACACCAAACACCTCAGTCATGTCCAACTCAGCTGGCTGCATGTTATCTGGAAGGACCCAATCAAAGCAATGAACAAGCTATGCTATTACTAGCCGAACCACAGTTAGAGCCAACTCCATCCCCGGGCAGACTCTTCTACCAGCACCAAATGGGATTAGTTGGAAGTCACGTCCCCTGAGATCTATATTACTCCCAACAAACCGCTCCGGGACGAACTTCTCTGCATCACTCCAAACACTCGAGTCTCTCCCGATTGCCCATGTAAAGGATTAACACTGCTGTTGGCTTTTGAGAATTCTAAATCTCATAAAAATATATTGATGTACATAGCAGGTTTTTATACAAATCATTTGAACAATCTAACTATGGAAAGCAGTAATGTAAAAACTATATTTACAGAAAGTTACAACCAAATAAGAAACTGATCCTAGAATTATGCTTCCACAAATCTTTGCTGATTTTACTATGTCTGTTGACTGTGGGCTGGCGTTGAGTTGGCTGTAGGATCTTCCTTGATACGCCCCCGCAAGAACGGGCTGCCATCAGTAAGTCCGATCTTGGTTTTGAGTTGATCTGTTTTTTGACGCGAGAGAGGCTTTGTGAGTAAGTCTGCTAGCTGATCATTGGTATGGACATGTCTTACTTGAAGGACATTTTTTTGAACCANCCAAAAGTACGGCCCCATCATGTACTTGCGATTGGGCTTGGTGCCTGCAATTGTTGTCTCATCGTCTCAAGATGCCGAGCTGTTCCTTAAAGCGCATGACCTTGTGTTTGCTAGCAGGCCGCCTCATGAGGCTTCAAAGCACCTCTCTTATGGGCAAAAGAGCCTGACCTTTGCTCCCTACGGCTCTTACTGGCGCAACATACGCAAGATGTGCACCATCGAGTTGCTTAGCAACCGTAAAATCAGTTCTTTCAAATCCATGAGAAAAGAAGAGCTTGGCCTACTGATAAAGTTTATTCAAGAGGCTGCTGCTGATTGTGTTGCTGTTGATCTCAGTGCCATGGTTTCATCTCTCAGCGCGGATATGATTTGCCGTATGGTATTTGGGAAGAAGTACATGGACAAAGATCTTGATGAGAAGGGCTTCAAAGCTGTAGTCCAGGAGGCTATGCATCTAGGAGCAGTTGCTAACCTAGGAGATTACATTCCTTGCATCGCTCCTCTCGACCTTCAGGGGCTGACACGACGTATGAAGGCTGTTAGTATGATTTTTGATGACTTTTTTGAAAAGATCATCGATGAGCATGTCCAATCCAAGGACGAAAACAAAACAATGGACTTTGTAGGAGTCATGTTGAGTTTCATGGGATCCGAAGAATCTGAGTACCCTATTGAACGGTCCAATATCAAAGCCATAATTTTGGTAATAACTCACAGAGCAAATATTTTATTAGGAGTATCTAAGTATCCTAATTCAAGTTGCTTGCATTTATTTTACATAGTGAAAACTCAAAATCTTTATGGGTGTCCCAAATTTCTTTTTACGTTTATCGTGTTAATTTCCTGACACTGATATCCTTGCGCAGGATATGCTAGCTTCGCTGGACACTTCTGCCACAGCAATTGACTGGGCACTCTCAGAACTAATGAAGCATCCACGGGTAATGAAGAAACTTCAAAAGGAGTAGAAAATGAGGTGGGCTTGAAGAGGATGGTAGAGGAAGCAGATTTGGATAGATTGGATTACTTGAGCATGGTTGTAAAGGAAACCTTCAGGCTACATCCAGTATCACCACTTTTGCTTCCTCATGAGGCCAGGGAAGATTGCACAGTTAATGGTTTCCACATACCCGGAAAGTCTAGAGTCATGATAAACGTATGGGCTATCAAGTACATGATGGGGCCGTACTTTTGGGCTAACCGACATAGATCTCGATGAGGGAAATTCCTAACATATGAAGGTTCCCAAAGATGGGGAACCCTCTTGGGCCAGGAGGTCATTTCTTAGTCTTGTTCTTTCTTTTCGATGCCCGTTCTCGCAGGAGATAAGCAAGCATAACCACTGAGACTATTGTCCATGCCCAAGCGATGGTGTGCATGTTTCCTTCAGATCGGTCCATGTCCATGGATTTCTTATAACTGAAGAAAATCCAAACTCTTGAAGATAATATATATTATATATATGCATTTATGCATGAATTACTTCTGAAACTTTTTCTGGCGACGATAGTGTCTTATCAATAAGAAAAATGCTATACTCATTATTCAAACTTACTGTTAGAATTTTTTATTTTTATTTTTACTGATTAAAGAAATATTTTTTAATAATATTATGATTTTTTTTTTAAAACCCACCCTATCAATAATGTCGGCCACCAAAGGATTTTCTGGTTTTTCATACTTGCTCCACGACGACAAGAAGTGATCATTGCGTATTTCCTGGCGTCCTGCACTTGTCACTATGATCTGAAGTGAATGAATTCTATATTAATTTACAATAAAAATTAGGTAGATTGGGCCAGCCCACTTTAATCAATAATCTCGAGGGGCAAGAAAGCATTTTTGACACATCTCTGCTCCTCCAAATTGACGAGTTTTCGTATGCGTCTGAAAGGACCTTTTGAATCCAGTGCCTATGTATCTGCTGAGCTCCTTGTTTGTATTTTCTTGGATGTATAAAATAAAGTTATTCATACAAAACACAAGGGAAAATACTTGGCCACGACAGTCTCGTAGTCCTAATACGAAAAATGCTCAACACTATATTATCATTTTATTTATATTTTACTATATATAATGTGGTATATTTATCATTATTAGATGATAAAAAATTATATAATAAATGATCAATTAATAATAATAAATGTGTCGCATCTCACTTAATAAAATATAAATGAGATAGTAATATAGGATATATATATTTTTATTAAAAAACGTTTGTTCATGTCGAATCAAATGATTGATTTTGAAATATCTATTGGTCTGTGAATGAAGATGGTGTTTCTCTCCAATTTCATAAATTTTAACAAGAGAGTACGAACAATTCTAAATTTTAAAAATGACCGTGTTATGTCAGCGGTAGTTGAGAGCTACCGTTAGGTATAGGTGAAGGCCGGACTTTTTTTTGTTTTTTTAATATGTATTTTTTTAATAAATATTTATAATATTATTAAAAAACATTTTTATAATCACAAAAAAAAACAAAAAAAAATTAATTAATTAAAAAAATGTGAGCGGCAGGGAGCTACCTATCATATTCCTTTTAGAGTATGCAAAACATTTCTTTTTGTTATATATAATCACTTTTATGTATTCTTAGTGTACTGTATTGATATGATTGGTTGAATTAATTTTTTTTAATATGCAATCAATCATATCGATAATATACATAAAAAAATATATAAAAATAACTATACATAAAACTTTTATGGAAGCAACTACTATGTTGCCTGAAGTATACTGCTGGGCATTTTTTTAATTTTATTTTCACATTTTTTAATCACTTATTTAATCACAAAATTAAAAAAAAAATCAACAATATACTGTAACGGTACAAATTGGACGGCACAGCAACCTTTTCCAATTTTTATATCTCTACGTATATGGAAAATGTTTGTATGCAATCTCCATTTGCTCCTTTAAAGGGACTGTTGGTCATAAAATTTTTTTATTTTTTTTATATTTAATAATTAAGAAAATGACTTTAAATATATTGATATATTTTTTTAATTTTAAAAAATGTTTAAATATATTTAAAAAATGTGAAAACAAAGAAAATAAATGCAAAGGGCGGCACGCAGCGCTAAACGTTGGTGGCATAGTAGCATCGCTCCTCTATATATACTTCAGGCTTCAGCAACTCAACTGCTGCCACAAGGTTGGACTTCCTATGTTCAGCTAGCTCGCGAGTCCTTTACGGTCAAATCAATCACCTGAAGTCTAATTTTGGTAAGAGAGACGGGAAGCATTTCTCTCAACAGTATATTTTTATTTATTTATTTAATAATTAAAAAAATAAATTTTTTTAAAAGTTGTAAATTTAAAATAAAATAAAAAATTAAGAATACCAAAACAAATAAATAAATAAATGAAACAAATCAGAAAAAAAATAAAAATTACGGAGATCCTTGGGCTACATCCCTCGAGAGATGTAACACTACTACTATGATAAATAGTATAATGAGCTTTAATACGCATAGGTAGTGAGAAATGTTGAAAGGTATTGTAAATAATAATAAAAAAATAATAATAGAATATTAAATAATAGTAAAAAGTAATGAATAATAATAAAAAGTAATGAATATAGTGTTTGATTTTGAAACATCTATTGGTCTGTGAATGAAGATGGTGTTTGTCTCCAATTTCATAAATTTTAACAGGAGAGTATGATCGATTCTAAATTTTAAAAATGAACTGTGTTACGTCAACTGGTAGTTGAGAGCTACCGTTAGGTATAAGTGAAGGTCAGGTTTTCGTTTTAGTTGTCTTTTCTTTATATGTATTTTTTTTAATCTTTTTTAAAAAATATTTATAATATTATTAAAATATATTTTCTTAATCACAAAATAAAAGAAAAAAATGAATAAAAAATGAAAAAATGAGAGCGGGTGGGAGCTACCGGGAGCAGTGATCTATCATATTCCTTTTAGAATACGTAAATCATTTCTTTTTGTTATATATAGTCACTTTGATGTACTTTTTATACACTCCACTAATATGATTAGTTGCATTAATTTTTTTAATACACAACCAATCATATCAATAGAGTGCACAAAAAGAAAATATAAAAATAACTACATATAAAATTTTTATGGAAGCGGCTACCATGCCGCCTGAAGTATATCGGTGGGTGTACCGCCTAGTTTTTTTTTTTTTTAATTTTCTTCACATTTTTTAATCACTTTCTTAATTACTAAATAAATAAATAAATAAAAGCCAGCAATAAACTGTAACAGTACAAATGGGGGCGGCACAACAACATTTTCTAATTTTTATTTCTCCCTAGCTATATAATTCAAGCTTCAGCAACTCAAGTGCTGCCACGAGGTTGGACTTCCTATGTTCAGCTAGCTCGCGAGTCCATTACGATCAAATCAATCACTTGAAGTCTAATTTTTTTTTTCTAAGCAAGCTTCATTAATATAAAATAAATATAGAGATAAAATTAAGGAGGGTCCTTGCCACTATTAATAGATAACTAGAGGGAAGAGTTGCTAAAGGAATGCTACCAAACATAAAGTTGGTTGCAGCTCATTGCGCCAGCGAGTGCGCAAATCGATTTTGTGAACGATCGATTTTTTTAAAGAACCAGCCTTTGTGAGAAAGTAAAGTAGATGCAATATCCTCAATAATTGTAGAAATTCTCTAGTCAGTGTTTTCTCCTTTGATAGATGAGATTACTAGTTGAGCATCTCCTTCTACAAAAATGGAATGAAAATTTAGATGCTTTGCCAATTTGGTAGCCAAACTTGCCGCTGAAGCTTCCGCTAAGACTGGTATGGTTGAAGGATTTTCTTATGTCCAGATCTTAATGATGACTCCTTCGGGGTTTCTACAAACTGCAGATGCTGTTGAAGATGAATTTCTAACTGCTACATCAAAAGAAATGTTGAAGTGATCAATAGGAGGGGGCAGCCACTTTGTTGCCGATTTTGACTTTCTTTTCCTGGTCCAAGCTTCAAGATTTTCCTGATAGGATAAATTCAGTTGCTTGGATGCTTTGTGTAGAGAGAGTTCCACTTGGTTGTGGGTTACATCATTTCGCATTCGCCATATAAAATCCAGGATCAATGCTGCAAAAATCTGGAAAAGTATTTTCTTCTTGAGAAGTCAATCCCAATTTCCTCTTTGGGTTTAGGATGAAAAGGATCCGTCATTTATGGAATTTAGCATCAATGATGAGAGATTTAGAGGCCAGCTACTTTGACTCAATAGAATTCTGGTGATTGGACATTCAATGAAAAGATGGATAAGAGATTCTTCATGGCCATTGCAAAATGGACATTGGGTTGTTGAAATATTGGAAATAAAACTTTTGAGTCTATCTCTTGTGGGAAGAATATTCCAAGCTATTTTCCAAAGTAGGAGTTTGTGTCTGTCATGGATATTCAGTTTCCATATTTTTTCCATTGGGAAGCTAGAAAGCACATTTACTGTTGTATTCTCATTTTCAGAGGCAAGATGGTAAGATGTTTTAACTAAGAATTTCCCATTTTGATTTTTTGTCCATATCAGTCTATCTTCTCTATGATCAGAGGTAGGCAAAGGTATTTTTTGTATTTCTGTGATGCTTTCTTTCTAGAATAAGGTTCTCATTTTTTGAATATCCTAGGTTTTCAAAACATGGTTTATCAATCTGAGACTTTGAGAGTTGATGGGAATTCTGTAATATGGTTCAGTGGCAAGGTTTAAAATTTTTCAGAGTTGGTATCTAGAGATCTAGCCAAACCCTTACTGATAAAACATTGGCAATTTGAAAGCAAGTACCTTTTTCTAGAAGAGTTCGTGTCTTGACAATGCCTTTCCAGAGACTTGAGTCTGAGACCTTCATTGATACTTGTTCAAAAGAGCTAGAATGCAGATATTTCTTAGAGAGGAATGTTTTCCAGACACTGGTACTGGGTACACTCATTTCCCATCCCATTTTCGCGAGTAAGGCTGTATTCATGTTTTTGGTGAGGTGCAGTCCTAGGCCTCCTGCTTTTTTGGGTTGACAGATGGATTTCCAAGATTTTAGATATAACTTGTGCTTTTGGTCCTTCCTCATGCCCCACAAGAAGTTTTTAAAGCTTGTATTTAGAGATTTGCACACTGACTTTGGAAGGTCATGGTTCGACATTTGATAAGTGGGTATGGTACTTGCCACCATCCTAAAGAGCATCGTTCTTTCTGCTTGAAATAATACCTTTGCTTTCCATCTTTTTAGTTTTTTGTTGATTTTCGCCAACATTTCTCTATACTCATTCTTCTTGGATCTACTGAAAGCATTCTGTATCCCCAAATATTTCATTCTGCCTGAAGTTTCCTTATATAGTAGGTTGGCCAAAATTGTCACTCTTGCTGAGCTGTTGGTATTTTGAGTGATAAAGATTGATGACTTCTGTTGATTGACTTTTTTGGCCAAGCAGGATTGATATTTTTCCAAATTTTCTCTAATCGATCTTGTTATTTTCTTGTTTGCTTTCCCAAAGAGAATCAAATCGTCAGCAAAGAATAGTTGTGATATAGAAGGGCTGTTGCAGCTGATTTTGACACCTTTAATTTGCCCGGTTGCTTCAGCTCTAGCTATGAGTCTTGAGAGCACCTCTGTGCATAGAATGAATAGGAATGGGGAAATTGGATCGCCTTGTCTGAGACCTCTATGAGCTTGGAATAAACCTCTTGGAGAGCCATTGATGAGGATAGAGAAAGTAGTTGTGGTAATGCACTTCCTAATTAGATTGATCCATATCTGGCTATATCCCAAAGCTCTCATTATGGTGAACAAAAAATTACATTCTATGTAGTCAAAAGCTTTGTCCATATCCAATTTCAAAGCCACATGTCCTTTTTTCCCTAGAGATTTTTTGAAGTAGTGAAACATCTCATGAGCAATGATAGAATTTTCTTTAATGTTGCAGCCAGGGACGAAGGCTGTTTGGAATGGGGATATGATATTTGGGAGGGTTCTCTTCAAACGATTGGCCATGATTTTCGTGATGGTTTGTAGATGACGTTTGTCAAGCTAATCGCTCGTAATTCTGAAGGGAATTTGAGTTTTCTATTTTTGGAATGAGGGCAATGTTTGTATGATTCATTTGCTTTAACAATTTGCCATTTTTGAAGAAATTTTGGACTGCTGCAATAACCTCTTTTTTAAAGATCTTCTAATAGTGTTTGTAGAAGAGGGCTTCATTCCATCTGGGCCCAGGGCTTTGTGATTCGGTATTTGCTTCAGTGCTCCATATATTTCTTCTTCCGTAGTAGAGCTGTAAGTGATGCATTTTCTTGGTCTACGATTTGCTTTTCAAATAGATTCTCAAGATCCTCCGGTACATAAGTGTTCAATGAAGCATAAGTTGCCCTGAAATGGTTAATGAAAATTGATTCAATAATATCCGGGTCCATGGTCCAGTTACTAGGGCTAATTTTGATGGAGTCTATTCCATTTCTTCTCCTTAGGATTGTTGTTGAGAGATGATAAAACTTTTTGTTCAAGTCTGAAGTCGAGAGCCAAATTACTCTTGATTTTTGTCTCCATAATGTTTCTTCATGTTTAAGATGTTCGTGAAACTTAAATTGCAAATATTTTTCTCTTTGCAAACCCCATTGTGTTGGAGGATTACTTTGTAAGTAGTTGAGCTCCCCTTCGATGTGGTGAATATTAACCTGAATCTTCCCAAAGTGTACTTTGTTCCAATGCTTAAGAGCTTCCTTAGTACCTTTTATTTTACTATAGAGTATAAAGGCTGGGTTGCCATTGAAATATTTCTGCCAAGCTTCTTGGATGATAAGGCTACTAAGTGGATCACATGTCCAGAATTCTTCAAATTTGAAAGATGTTGCTCTTCTCTCTATTTTTGTTGTATTTATTAAAAGGGCATGATGATCCGAGGCTGAATTTGTGAGGTATTGCATGGTTGCATCTAGAAATAATAAACGCCATTTTGAGTTTGCTATTTGTTTGAGCTGAAATGTTGCATATTTTATATATTTAAAATTAATGTATTTTAATTGTTTCATGATATTATTATTGATTTTAGATGAAAAAATGGTTAATAGGCATAAATCCGAGTTGTAATTTAAATTGATTAATATCATGATTTATGTTTAATTTTATAACCTATGATTTAATTGGACAATAATTCTTGACATGTATAATATATTTTTAATATTCTAGTCTTACTTTTTATTTTTATTTTTATTTTTGGCTCTATTATTTTTATAGTTTCTGTTACTTTTTAGGCTAATTGCATGCGGGTCCACTTCATAAGAACTTTTGAAATTTGCAAATCGTATGAAATAAAAAGGGAAAAAGTCTAAAAAGCCCTTGCATGGCTATTGTTTAAGCTATTTGGGAAGAGTTTTGCTACGTACAAATAAAGTTGCGTACTAATCTGCGTACCAATACTGATTCCTTCATATTTAAAATTTAAATTAGCACTGTTTTCAATAAAATCTAATTTTTGACTAATCATATTAGATTGATGTACATATTAGTGCGTAATTATGCTTGTAACTAGATTTCTTCATTTGGGAATAAAAAACTTTTTGACTTGTAGTTTTGGCTTCACATTGAAGCAAAAATTTGGCACCTTGCTGCAGAGCTGGGCAACGCACGAAATGCTGCCAAGGAAAGAAACTTGCTGCAGGGGGAGGCTACAGAACAAAAATTAAATGCTACCACAAGACTTGCTGCAGCTGCAGAGCGCCAGAAGGAAGAATAGTAGCGCAAATGACAAGCTGCAACTGGAACGCCAAGGACAACAACACAGCAGGGGAAAGCACGCCTGCAGGAGCTTAGGGACCCACGTTTTTATTTTCTTACTTTTTGGCCCGATGCACGCACGAGTATTAGTATTTTCCTTTTAGTTGAGAGATATTTTTTTTCTTTATTTTTAGTATTATTATTTCTAGTTCTTGAGAGAACGTAGGTGGAGAGAAGAAGCTAGGCAGCGCAGTTTTCAACTGTTGCTGTCTTGTCTTCCTCCTTCACCTTAGCCTTTCTTTACAATTTATTTTAATTTCAGCTTTTATTTAATTTGATGTTTTTTATTTTTGCAACTTTAAGCTTTTATTTAAATTCATGCATGTTTAATTTGATATAATTTATTTTTCCTACATTTAAATTTCTACTTATTTAGTTTGATGTCATTTATTTTTCTTGCATTGTACTAAGATTAGAGGTGAAGTATAATGATTTAGATATTGTTTCCAATTAATAATAGAGTTTATATTGCGAGTTTGATCGATTGAATAGTTTTATTATTAGAAAATTTGACTATCTATATATTTATCTTGATCCATTGTGATTTCTGGATACATTGGATGCTTGAAGAATCCCTATGATATTCAAATGGATTTGTAAATGTTTTAATCATCAATTGTTTATACTTAATCTTTAGTGATTAATTTTATTGGCCTTAAACGCTAAATCTTCCAATTAAACGGAATCATTAATCTAGTTTAATTGAAGTAAATCGATCGAAAATAATATTTTAAATTATTAGATGAATCTTTGAAATCGAAGTCGTTTTTCATATCTCTTTATTTTATCATCTAGTTGTATTATGCTACTTTCACAATCTTCACCTTAGTAATTTTATCTTTCATTCATTGTACATACCACCACTTTTATTTTCTCTTTGTAAATATCTTCCACTATTGTATGAGTTTGATTTTAAGCACACTTTCCTTGAGGAGCCGATCTAAGAATTTTGTTCATAATTATTACTCGACATCCTCCTGCACTTGGGATAGCTTTTGTGCTGCTCGTTTTGGAGCGAGTCACTATTCCACGATCAAGCCTTTCTCTGATCATTGCGGATCCATGTCGATTATTTGTCCATGTGAAAGAAGGTCTAGAGAACCTGATGTCGATGAGGCCATGTGTATCCATATGGTGTTTCAGCCCACCTATTGATGTTGAAGTGACTGGGCGTCCCCCATGTTTTTCAGATTGGCTTATTAAATAATTGAAATCACCAATACAAAGCCAAGGTCCAGGGAAAGAGTTTTGAGTTGATTCTAGAAGCTTCCAAAAGTGTGCTTTGTTTTGCCACTGCGCTAGTATATAAACAAAGGTAGCTAGCCAAGGATTGTTAGGAGGATCAGAGTAAACCAAAATAGATATTGCATTAGTAATAACTTGAACCGGTTCAATATCAACACCTGGTCTCCAAAGTAACAAAAGGCCTCATTTTTTTCCTAAGGTTGGGGATTTTACAAAATAGTGGAAAACTAGACTATTTACAATAGTACTAGTACTATCATCTGACACCATGGTTTCTGACAAAAAGATAATATCACAATTATGTAGTCTAATATTTGCCCTTAAACTTTTAATTGCTTTGGGGCGGGCAAGTCCCCTGCAATTCCATACCAAAGCTCTCATGGAGGGGCTGGAGGCTTGGAGCCCGCCTCATCAGCAAGTTTTGGATTTTCTGGAGTAGTCGTTTTTTTTTTAAAGTTCAGCTATGTGGCTTTGCTTTTGCAGTTGCTTTTTGTTTCTTCACTTTCCCAGATTTTTTGGCTTGCATTGATAACAACATGAGTGTCATTTCCTTATCCTCCTAATCGATTTCCTTCCCTGAAAGCAATGCTTGAGTAAAACTATCCGAGGATATTTTTTACATTTTCTGGCTTGGCTGGTAGTCTGCTTCAACACTTGGGGATTTTTCCCTTTTCGACACTAACATTGGTTGTGGGTCCATTGGAGTAGAGATGGATGTTCCTTTGAGATTGAGATCTGAGAAAGAGGCTTGGGTGACATGAGGTGAGGCTGTAACGTGGGGTTGTTTTTGCAAGTTACTGATTGGTGGGTTGGGTGAAATGAGGTGAATTGGGCTAAAGGAAATTGTAGGAATGAAATTAGTTGCTTTGGTCTGTGGGTTGGATGGGTTTTTTTGTATCTTAGAGAGAGGATTGTGTGGGCTTGGGCTGAGAAATGGAGATAAATGTATTTTTGGCCTGACTGGAAATGACTCCACAGATTGTTCAACCTGTATTTCCAATGGGTGATTTATAAAAGCTGAAGTCGAGGGCCCAACCCGCTGTTTTTGTTTAAGAAGACTTCCTACATCCATTGGCTCCATTGTGGGCTTTGCTTGAACTGCTAGGAGTTGGGCTTCAGTAGAGAAAGGAGTTGGCCCAGAGATTTGTTCTTGACTTTGAAGAGCTTTAAAACTCATAACTATTTGTTGTATCTTTAGCCATTGACTTGCCCAAGCATCTGAGTTCAAAGCTGACGGGTATGTGAAACTCTGAAGTGCAACTCCATTAAGTTAGAGTAAAGGAGCTGTGTTGCCGTCAGTTGAGTGTTGTGATGCGAGTGAATGATTGATGGAACCGTATTAGGTGGGAAGGAGTAAACATCCGGAGTGGTCTGGTATGCATTGGTTGGTGTCGAGCTTTTATTGCTAACAATGTTCTTTGCGCTACAGTACGCTACAGTGGACCCATAATGGTGCCATTAAGGGAGGATATGCTCTGATGGATTTTTGGACCTTTGCATTTGACTGCACCATACTTTCAATGTCGGCCAGTGGGTTTTGATCCACAATCATCAACTCTTTTCCTTTGTTGGGTTTTGCCCCATTTTTTCCTTCCTGATATTTGATGACTGAGCTGCCCATGGGTATGTTGTTTGAATTTTCATTGTTTTTCCCTGGAATGCAGAACTGGTCCATGAGAAACGGGTTTAGTCTAATAGGATTTGGGATGTCTAGTATCATATTTTCACTATTTTCACTTAAGCTCAATTGATGCATTGGATTTCCACTCTCTAATAAATTTTCCAATTGTAGGAAACTGGGTATTATAGCTTGATTTTGATAGGGTGGAATGTAAGGGGATGAGTTCTGGAACTCAGCTCTTAGCCATGGTCCGTATGGAAGCGGGTTGGGAATATTTTTCAAGAAGGTGCAAAAAACTTGGGAATGTCCTATGCGACCACATGCATAGCAGAAATATGATAGACGTTCGAATTTTAGAGATACCCAAGTATCAATGTTGTAATCCCTTGGTAGCCAAAAGCCTATTTTTAGAGGCTTTGTGATGTCTATCTCAACCTTGATTCTGAGTGACTTTTTGCTTGCAATACCAAACTGAGGGTCCACATCCACGTCCAGAAAGTTTCCCAGTGCATTTCCTATTTTCTTAGCATTTTTTTTCGTTCATATGGTCTCTTGTTAACCCATGTACTTGAACATAAAAGATCGAGGTGTTAAGACTTATCTCTTGCCAAGTAGAACCAGCTGGCCATGGCTTTAGAATGAGGAGGCGGCCTCTGATGTTCCAAGGGGCTTGGTTCCAGACTCTTTGTTTGTCACCTACTGTTTGGAAGGTGAATAAGAAAAGGTTTACATCCAAGTTTTCAATGTGGAAATTTTTTATAAAGCTCCGAGCTGCTCAAAGTTTTCATTTATTATGTTAGTTTCTGGAGTAAGATTGAGATCTTCCCAAGAAAGGGCCTATGTTTGTTGTATTAGGTTTTCCACATCCATGGCTAAATCAGTAGGGTGGCTTTGGGTTCATAAGAAGAGAGTTCTAATTACTAGAAAGGTTTGAAGATCTTTTGGAGACTCCTGAAGACACTATACAGTGTAGAGAGACTCTAGTGAGAGAGTGGCTTTTACCCATCCATAATTTATATGTATCTGGAGTCTAATTATGATAAGAGAAACGTAAAGCATTTCTCTCAACAATATATTTTTATTTATTTTTTTAATAATTAAGAAAATATTTTTAAAAAATTTTATAAATTTTTTTTAAAAAAAATATTAAGAATACCAAAAAAAAAAAAAAAAAAAAATCAGAAAAAAGCAAAAAAGAAAAAAGAAAAAAAAAAAGGCCTTCTCGAGAGATCCTAGGGCTACATCCCTCAAGAGATATAACAATACTCTTATGATAAACAGTATAATGAGCTTTACTACGTATGGGTAGTGAGAAGTGTTGAAAAGTTTTGTGAATAGTAGTGAAAAATACTAATAGAATATTAAATAGTAGTTAAAAGTAATGAATAATAATAAAAAGCAAGTGAAAAGTAATAATAAAGTAATAAATAGTAGTGGAGTATTCTGAGAAGAGTAATCTACATGCAATCATTTTTGCGTACTCTCTGCGTACTCTACTGATGTGATTGGATGCATCAATTTTTTTAATACACAACCAATCACATTAATGAAGTGTATAAAAGAGTACACAAAAGTAACTGCACATAGAATTTTTATTCTGAGAATACCTAAAGTATTTTTGGTACCCAACCTAATCATAATAAACAGTGTAATGAGCTTTAGAGCACTCCCAATGACTTCTAAAATACATTTTCCTTCAAAATTTAAAGAAATGCTCTTAAAATACTACTCCATTGAATTTTGTATTTTAAAATTAGTTTACATTTTGCTACAATGATCCCTATACATGTAGAGGATACTGTATATCAATCTAAACATTTTTAATTCATTTCTCTTTTTCCTCGTGCTGATTTCCCCATTTCAAGTTATTTCATTTTAGACCCCCTTTGTCATTCCCACTTCCCACGCTTTTCCTTTACTTGGCGCCAAAGACAAAACCCTTTCTTCCATCTTCCTCAACTTCGCTCATCGACTCCATCACCGACCCATTGTCTTCGACTTCAAAATCTGCTCTCACTGCCAAGGTAAAGTTTAGAATTTTTTTTCCTTTAGCATTTACCAATTCACATAATATATGGGTGAAATATTTTGGCTTTCTTGGAATCTCTCTTTCTCTATCTCTCACTCTCTCCAAAATGCATGAAAGTACAAATTTTTTCTTCTTAGAATATGGGTCTAGGAATTTGCTTGGGTACATGAATCTATGCCCAGATTTTACAATAAAATGACAAGTAGTCTTGCAAAAGTTGATGATTCGGACATGTGGTTCGATTCTTACAATGATTTGTTGATTTCGTTGAGATTCTGTATATAAGTCTGTTCTCATAATGATTTGATGGTTTATTAAGTTTCTATATATTGATAGATCTTGTTTCCGTATGCGGAAAATATACTGTTGAACTTTGGGATTCTATTTCCTTAATGTGGAGGGTCCGCTGGATATTCAATGATAGGTGTTTGAATAAATGGTTAGGTTAGGCGACTAAGATATGGATGGAATTTTTGTATGAAAGTGTCATAAAGATGAGAGTTGTATTAATGAAAAGACACTGAAAAAGGAAAAAAAAAAAAAAAAACTAAGAAAAAAGTACTGCACACTTCCATTCTTTATAGTCAATGTTGATCTCTGTCAATTCTAAACAAACATGCACTGCACTACTACACAAGCATTGAAAATGCTCATTATTCAGCTTACAAATTAAGGGATGCTTGATTTTCTATTGAAATGGTACGAGGGAATTAAAAGCTTTCTTGCTTCAATGGAACTTCTATTTAGTGGAATTAAAAGCAAATAGATCTTTCGCTTCTTAGGCATTGATGGAGACTATTTACGCATCTTCTTCTTCTTCTTTTTTAATCACCATGATTGAGATCTATATGACATTATTGCAAGCTACCTCATTGTATGCTGGTGGAGCACTATAGATAATTTAACCATGTAGAGAATGTGAAATCCAAGTTGCAAAGTTCAAAGCATTAGGGGTTTGCTTCTAGTTTTGATTCAATAAAGACGGACCTATAGAGAATGTGAAATCCAAGTTGCAAAGATAAAATATTAGAGAATTGTGCTCCTTGAAGTTTATTCATGTTCAATAGCCTGTTTGACTGAATGAGGAAGATTAAGAACTACCAAATGAGATTAGCTATTAGGAACATTGCCTTCCGTATTGCTAACTAGTTTCTATGACTAGTGTAGTTTGAACTTTAATTTTCTTGAAATGATTTTCATCTACCCTTTTATTTAAGTTGTTAATTTATATGTAGGCAATTTTTTTAATTAATAGTCAATGACTTTTTGAATTACTTGTATAGCATGTGTTGTTGACTAGTGTAGTTTCTCAAACTTTTTAATTGAATTTGATTGAGTACCATGATTTCAGATTTTTTTTCTTTTTTTTTGGTCTCTTTCCTTTGAAGGATGGATTCACAACTCCATGGAGTTCATTCCTTCACTACCCTCTTACAGGAGGGAGAATAAAGCTACAATGACTACCTCCTCACATCTTTGAATGACTTAGAAACCCAAGTTACTCCTACCAAGTTATAGGATGGACACCTAAAGTTTGCCTCCAATGCAACAAGAGTATTTCCGTAGCCTCCAATTGAAAATACTTGAGGAGCAAAGTTCTATAAAACAATGATTGGGTTTGGTATGGGCTGCAAATAAACATATTTTGAAAGGTAACAATGCAGCCACTTTTGGAAATGCTCTTTTGATAGTTTTTTGTCTAGAACACAGCACAAACCGGAAGCTTATGTCCAGCCACATTTGGGAATGTGGGTTTGATAGTTTTTTGTATAGAACACTCTACAAAACCTGAAGCCACAATGTAGCTAGTGGATAGTTTTGAATTTTTTTTTTTTTGTATAGAACACAGCACAAGTAGCACATTAAACTATCTTAATTGTCTAATGTGTTCTTTGTTGGGGAAGTTATGATGGTGGCACACTAAAGTGTTGTTGTGAATGATTTAACTTTAATTATGTGAATGAATGAGCATGAATTGGCCAGAACTATGGCATTGTTAACTTTAATTATGTGAATGAATGAGCCTGAATTGGCCAAAACTATCGCATTGTTATCTTTAGTTTACTGTCTCTCCATTGAGTTTCTATGCCCTGTTCAGTTTAATATTAGTCCTGTGTCTTTGTATAATTTTTTCTTCTTAATTACTCCTACTTATCCCAAGAAAGAAAAGATCCTGATCTTAAATTTATGCGTTTAAATTTGCTTGTAATCGGTCTCAGGCTAGGCTCATGGGAAAAAATTGGGTCACTTTATTACTTGCTATATATAGTGTAATCGGTCTCAGGCTAGGTTCCTGAACTAAGTTTGAGTCACTTTATTACTTGCTATTTGATTGGTTTAGTATTTGTCGCTAACCTCAAGTAGTTCATGAGATAGGCACTGTGGATCTTTCAAATGGCTTTCAAATGGTATCTGCCAAGAGCTCGCAAGGAAATTAAATAATGTTGAGTAGTCATTTCAATAGAATTTCTATAGGTGGCAATGCCATCTTCTATGCCGGCTTGTGATTACTTAAGATATTACTCATTTTGCCGGATTGAGTGGTGATATTTTAATAAAAATTGAGTCTCACATATTACTTATTTAATAAAATGACAAGTAGGCAGACAAGAAATTAAATAACACAACCATACATGCATATATAGTTTTTCTAAGTTAAGGTTACATCTTCTATAAAACAAGATGTTAACATTAGGCTAAATATAATGAAATGTAAATACAAATACTTAAGATTGACTATATATTTTCCATAAATGTTTGATAAGATCCGATTGGAGTTGAGAATGAAGTCCTCGATCTCAAATGTGATGATGACGTTTGTTAAAGACGTGTCTCACTTCCAATCTGCTACTATACGGCCGTAAGTCGCTGGTTGAACTTGGAGGGGCTTCTCCTGCAAACACTCCGATACTTAAGTCAGTTCAGAGTATATTGTATCCGACCCCTTAATTATCAAGGGTTACCTGTATATATAGGCTCGCTTGCTGTACATATCTTGCTCAGGATTTATCGGAATGGATTACTTTCAGAATTTAGGATTTTAAATGATATCATCTCATCACTTTCTGTTATTTCTCAGATTTTCGTTAGAGGTGGTTGCTATGCATATCTTGTTTCTAACTCCTCTTAATTCCCTTCTTTATGGCTTTTGGGCTCATCCTCTGGGCTTCCTGGTATTCTTTGTATCATGGGCCTCCTTATACATTCTTGGACCCTTTAATTGGAATGGCCCCTCCAATTACCCCGCCAATTCTATTCGCCTTTTGGAGGATGGAATTTACCTTGGTCGAACTTGTTGTTGCGAAGATGCTGGGCGTGGTTGCATGGGCCTGGGTATTTGGAAAACAGATAGACATGGATACGGGTCCAAGCTTTCCATGGTTTCTTGGTGTTTCCCAGCCCGTCAAGCTTGCCGTTTTATGTCATTTCATTTTTTCCCCCAAAAAGATTTTATTTTTAAGAATCGGGGTTTTCCATCATTTTCCGCCGTTGTGTCAGAGGAAAATGAGAAAAGCTTCCTTGCATCGGTTTGCCTTCTTCATCAGTGCCGAATTACTTTAACATTTTATTTCTGATGGCGCTTCGTATTTCATTATCGTTCAAATACTTCATCTTTCCTTCTTCTCTCAATTCTTCCTCTGCTACGCTTCCTGTCCTTCTATTCTTGTTTTGTTCTTTGCTTACCCCGACCCTTCTTGCAATCTTCTTCCCACAACTTCAATGGCTCCTCATAATGAAGGCGAGGTTTCTGCAAACCCCTTCGAAATCCCTGAGGGTACGGTTTTTGTTGGATACCAATGGCGTTCAGCCATCCGTGAGAAAAATTTTGCCAAGATTCGGGAAGAGTTTCGTATTCCCAAAACCGTTATTCTGGGACTTATTGACTCTTGGTGCTACGATAATGAGGGTTTTGCCACTAAGGTGGCTATTTTTGTTGCCCTTTTACGAAACGGGCTGTGGCTCCCATTTTGTCGCCCTCTTCATGACATTTTGGACCTCCTTAACATAGCCCCTGCCCAACTACATCCTTTCGCATTGAGGCATACCTCTGTGCTTGTATTGTTTTTCGAATGACTCTAGAGCCTCTTGGTGACTCTTACCCCGACTTGACGGCTTGGGAAGTTTTGGCATTCTACTCATTGAGGGAAGCTTCTAAGGGCAACGTCCTCAGCTTCTGCAAGCAAGATGATAGGCATAGATTGACCCGGTTTGAGACTCGCCACTCTAACGCTAAGGCGTGGACCACCAACCTGTTCTATATCTCCAGTCAAGGTTGGGAATACCCTGGCAAGGAGGAAGTTTTCCACGACTTTCCAGTCAAGTCGATCTGGCATCCTTTTCCCGACGAGAAGGATCTGTGGCTCAAAATGGAGCCTTTGTCACGTCGTGAGCTAGCTTGAATTGAGACTGTTCGTTCTTGGGCCAAAGCTAACCTTGAGGCACTTTGGACTAACGTATTGCTGACCAAGATGCATATTGACTGGTTCTTGATGTCTCCCAACCGGTCTTATTATCAAAGGCGCGATGGCCCTCAGATAAAACTTCGCGACCTGCGTCTTCTAAGAGGAAGGCCCATTCGGAAAAGGGGGAGAGGGAGGAGACCGCTCAGAAGAGGGAGAAAAGAAGTAAGAAGAAGGACAACGGGGAGACTGATGAGGCCACCGAAAAAAGAGAGAAGAAAAGCAAGAAAAAGAATGAGGGTGGCGGCCGCCAAAAGAAAACTCGTTCTGAAGATCCCTCTCCGCCTTCTTCTTTTCAAGAGGGGAATCTGGCGCCCACTGGGGGCACCCAAACCCTGGTGTCGTAGGAGGACACCCCTTTTCAGGCGCCTATGCAGCCAGCCGCCATTGAGCCTTTGCTGCCCCAACTAGAGGTCCTTGCCCTATCCTCAGGGGAAAGCCATTGCCGGGGTTCCACCCCGCCTAGGTCCAACAAGCCTTCCTCGCCCATTCCCTCCTCGTCGCCGCCACGTTCTCGCAGCCTGAGGGACGTGGAGGGTCTAGTAGAGCTGACCCTTTTTAACTTGGCCGCATCTCTTCAGGTCGCGCCTAGCACGCCCGAGACTACCACAACTCCAGCACCTGCATTTGAGTTTCCTGTACTGGAGGTGCGGGTGAGCCAGGTTGAGCTGGGCGCAAAGGTGGTTGCAGCCCTCAACCTTGATTCCATTACAGAGGTGGGAGCTTGCTCACCCCCTCCTTCCACCGTTGCTCATGCTGAAGCGGCCACTGTTTTGCCCGTGAGTGGCCGCATGGAGACACCAGGGGTCTCACCTTCAAAAGGGGCGGAAGGTACAACCAAGAGCGCCCCTTCGTACACAGCTAAAGCAGGCAGCGAAGTTGGTTCATGCCAAATTTCTTCAGAGAGCTTACCAGATACTATCTCTGGGGGAAGAACCCCTTTGCCAGCTGGTAGCGGGCCTGGACTCTCTTTTCCTCCTCAACCTGCTTCCTCTTTTGGCTGGGATACTGACTCCTTTCTTGAGGAGGAGTGGGGAACTTTTTAAAGGCAGACACCCGCCTTCTTGAGGCTGACCTAGCCATCTCAGCACCCGCCCTGCCCCATCTATGGTTGGATGACTTACCGGGGAGGACGACACCGTCATCTATGATGCCTGAGGGAGAACCCCTTCCAAATCCTGGCGAGATTGTGAGGAGGGATGCTAGCGGTGGTAATTCTTCTACGGCTGCGAACTCCCAAGTTGAGGGCACCGCCCAGGTGGCTAACCGTTTGAGAAATTGGCTCTCTGAAGTATTATTCCTTTCGTCCCCTTTGGCACACATCCCTTTTTATATTTTCGCCTATCTCCATTACTTGTTTTTTCTATTTGCAGGGCATCAATGACTTGGCGGCATGGATAGTGGCTGACCGCTACCTCCTTGAGGAGGAAGTTAGAGAGCAACGCCATCTATGCTACATAGCCAAACGAGAATCCGAGAGGAGGCGAGCTGATAGAGCTGAATTGGCAACCTTGGCTGAGGACAAGGAGGAGTTGAAGTCCCTGTTGGAACAGTCCGAGGGTTATTCCCACTCCTTGCAAGGCGACCTTGAGCTACGCAAGGCTGAAGTCTTGGAGCTGCAAGATGCTGTCCGCCAAGCAACTGAGGTCAAAGTTAAGGACGACTTTGCCTTGTCCATTATCCGCTCTGAGAGCGACTTGGTCAAGCTGCAACTTTCAGAGGCTCGAGCGGCCTTTAAGGCTGAAAGCTCCCGCTCGAGATCCGAGCTCGGACAGCTGCAGGTCCTCCGAAGAGAGTCTTTGGGAGGCAAACTTGGCCCTTGGAGCCTGCCAGTGGAGTCTGGCCGAGAAGTAGGGGGAGCTGAGTACTGCTCAGGAGGAGGTTGCACAGCTCCGCGCCCAATTGGCCTACATCCTTGCCATAAGGAACGACACCTTTGCTTACGGGCATGGTCGTGGCATTCTGAGGCTGAGGAACTGTCTCCTAGTTGATCCTGCCACCAACCTCAAGACTTTCGACTTGGAGTTGTTCTATCCTGAGAAAGCTTCCCGATGCCTTCTTGAATGTGCCGCCAGCTTTCCCGCCAGACAATGCCTCTTAACCATTGTTGCCCTCTGTACATTTGAATATAGATAATCCTTTAATGTTTCTATCTTTTGTATACTTGTAATAATGGACTTTGATTCGTTTTATATAATGAAGTCTGATTTGCTCTGTACAATGGGCTCCGATCTGCTCTGTATGAATGCTTAAGCAATTGCGCCCGTTTAATTCTTGTATTTTTCGTGGCATCACAAGCGGCTTAGGTTTGCCTTTGGTAATTTTTTAGGGTTGACTTTGTCTGAAAACCTAAGCGCCATTTCTTCATGGCACCACAAGCAGCTAAGGCTTGTCTTAAGTGTTTAGGGTCGGCGTGGTCTGAGGACCTACGCGCCTTTTTTGCATGGCACCACAAGTAGCTAAGGCTTGTCTTTGGTGTTTAGGGTCGACGTGCTCTGAGGACCTATGCGCCCTTTTTTCATGGCACCACAAGCAGCTAAGGCTTGTCTTTGGTGTTTATGGTCGGCATGGTCTAAGGACCTACGCGCCCTTTTTTCATGGCACCACAAACAGCTAAGGCTTGTCTTCGGTATTTAGGGTCGGCGTGGTCTAAGAACCTACGCGCCCTTTTTTCATGACACCACAAGCAGCTAAGGCTGGTCTTTGGTGTTTAGGGTCGGCGTGGTCTGAGGACTTACGCGCCCTTTTTTCATGGCACCACAAGCAGCTAAGGCTTGTCTTTGGTGTTTAGGGTCGGTGTGGTCTGTGGACCTACGCGCCCTTTTTTCATGGCACCATAAGCAGCTAAGGCTTGTCTTTGGTGTTTAGGGTCGGCGTGGTCTGAGGTCCTACGTGTCCTTTTTGCATGATCGATATTCACCCCGGGGATTCTTTCCTTTGTACGGAAAAATGAATGAAACGGGGTATTTCCATAAATAGTGATAATGCCAACATTGGACAAAAACGAAGAAAGGGAGTACTTAAACAAAAGATAATACGACAATTATTGATAAAATTTCTTCAAGTGCTCTACGTTCCAGGGGTGCGGTAGTTCCTTGCCCTCGCTGTCTTTCAATTGGTACGATCCAGGTCCGTTGTTGGCTATTACTAGATAAGGACCTTCCCATCGGCGTCCCATCTTCCCTTCGCTTGGCGCAGTCACCCTGATCTTCTTTAGAACCAGGTCTCCTACTTTAAAAGTACTGGGCCTTACTCTTTTATTGAAGTACTGCTCGGCTTTCTTCTTTTCTTGTAGCATCCAAGCCTTCGCCATTTCTCTTTCTTCTTCGAGTAAATCAAGGTAGTCTTATATCTTTCTGTCATTCTGGGCACCCGAGAATTGGCTCGTCCTGTAGGTTGGTAACCGTACCTCCACTGGTGTAATCGCCTCGCATCTATACGCTAGTGTAAATGGGGATTCTTCTATCAAAGTTTTTGCTGTAGTTTTGTAAGCTCAGAGTACTCCTGGCAGCTCATCCGCCCAATCCCCTTTTCTCTCCGCGACTCTCTTCTTAAGAATCGAGAGTAACGCCTTGTTCGTTGCCTCAGCTTGGCCATTTGCTTGAGGGTGGCCTGGGGAGGAATACTTGACCTTGATCGTCAGTTCAGCACACCATTCCCTATAGTGGTCCGAGTCAAACTAACGCCCATTGTCAGTTATAATACTCTAAGGAATTTCGAATCTGCAAACGACATTTTTTCACAGAAATTTTGTCACGGCCTTGCCTGTGATTGTTGCCAACGGTTTTGCTTCCGCCCATTTTGTGAAATAATCAATGGCGACTATCATGAACTTTACACCACCTTTTCCTGGCAGGAAGGGCCCCATTAGGTCTATGCCCCATTGGGCGAAAGGCCATAGTGCTGTCACCGATGTCAATTCCTCCAGAGGGGTATGTGGTACGGGTGCGTAAGTTTGGCATTTTGCACATTTCTTGGTGAACTCACGTGCGTCTCTCAAGGCGTTAGGCCAATAATATCCTCCCCGGACTGCTTTTCTAGCTAAGGTTCTCCCCCCAGAGTGATTCCCACATATCCCCTCGTGTATTTTAGTTAGGACGTACTGTGCTTCTTGTGCGGAGATGCATCGCAGCAAAGGGACGGAGAAACCTCTTTTATACAGGATTCCATCGATAAGTAGGAATCAAGCCGCCCTTTTCTTTATCCTTCTTGCCTCTCCTTTTTCTTCTGGCAATTTTCCTTCCTCCAGATACTCTACTACCCTATCCGCTCAATCTGGGGTACTTGACCCTAGGACTCCTACCTCTACGCCAACTGCTGGGACCTCAATGACCCTCCTCTGTGCTTGCCACGGCAGGGATACTTCCTCCCCTCCTGATGCCATTCATGCCAACCTATCCGCGACCTCGTTGTCTGCTCTTGGTATCTGGCTTATAGTGAAGTATGAGAAAAGATCTCGTATTTCGTAGACTCGTGCCAGATATTTCTTTAACTTCTCGCCCTTCGTAGCGTACAATCTCAAAACTTGAT
This sequence comes from Carya cathayensis, assembly GCA_011037825.1. Classification (NCBI taxonomy): domain Eukaryota; kingdom Viridiplantae; phylum Streptophyta; class Magnoliopsida; order Fagales; family Juglandaceae; genus Carya; species Carya cathayensis. The sequence goes on along the minus strand of QGSO01000266.1, from coordinate 1,018,796 downwards.
TTACTGCCGCCTGTGAATCTGACCTGGCATCCACCTCGACTGCCCCCATTTAGGCGGCCACAAACATTCCCGCTATGAGAGCTTCATATTCGGCTTCGTTATTGGTTACTTTGAATGCCAACGTGGTCATGTAATACCTTTCTTGGCCGTTAGGACTCAGTAAATGTATCCCTATCCCTTTGCCCCCTCGGCAAGACTACCTGTCTATAGATAGCACCCACGGCTTCCCTGACGGCGCTACTTCTTCCTCTTGGGGAAAATCTGAGAATTCTGCTACAAAATTCGCCATCGCTTGTCCTTTAATCGCTTTGCTTGGCTCATACTCTATATCAAACTCGCTTAGTTCGATTGACTAACCTATCAGCCTGCCTGTGCAATTAGGCTTCCTCAATATTTTCGCTAACGGAGCCTCTGTCAGTACTTTTACTGCGTGGGCTTGGAAATAGGGACGAAGTTTTCTAGCTGCCACCACTATGGCGAATGCTAGTAATTCAACTTGGGGATACTTGGCTTCTGCTCCTCTAAGTGCTCTACTCACATAATACACCGGATGTTGGACGATTCCTTCTTCCTTTATGAGAACGGCGAATACAGCGTGCTAGGAGACTGCTAGATACACGTAAAGTACGTCGCCCTTCTCCGTTCGCTTTAAAAGCAGCAGACTGACCAGATACTGCTTTAACCTCTCAAACGCTTCGTCGTACTGTTCATTTCATGGATGCACCCTTTGCAGGACTTGGAAAAAGGGTTAGCACTTATCTGTTGACCTAGTTATTAACCTTCCTAGGGCAGCCACTCTCCCCGCCAGTCGCTGAGTCTCATTCAAGTTTTTTGGAGGCTTCATATTGATTATGGCCTCTATCTTATCTAGAGAAGCTTCAATTCCCCTCTCAAACACGATGAAGCCCAAGAATCTCCCTGACTAGACCCCGAAAGCACACTTCGTGGGGTTCAACCTCATTTCATAACGGCGTAAAATTTCGAATGCCGCCTGCAAATCTGCGAGGTGTTGGGCGAGCTCTTTGCTTTTTACCAGCAAGTCGTCTATGTATACTTCCATAGATCTCCCAATTTTCTCCTTGAACATCCGATTCACTAGCCTTTGGTAGGTCACCCCTGCATTCTTAAGGCCAAAAGGCATAACTTGGTAGCAATATAGCCCTCGGTTTGTTCTGAATGATGTATTTTCCTCGTCTGTTGCGTTCATCCGTATCTGGTTATATCTTGAATACGCATCCATGAAGCTCAACATATGATGCCCTGCCGTAGCATCTACAATAACGTCAATGCGAGGTAAAGGGAAGCTATCTTTTGGACAAGCCTTGTTTAAGTCTGTGAAGTCTACGCACATTCTCCACTTCCCGATCGCCTTCTTCACCATGACAACGTTGGATAACCACTCCGGGTAGTGGACTTCTCTGATGAAGCTGGCTGTGAGCAATCTCTCCACCTCTTCACTAATAGCGGCGTATTTTTCTGTGCTGAATGACCTCCTCTTCTGGCATACTGCCTTGTGCGCTGGGTCTACGCCTAAACAGTGTTCGATGATCTCGTTGTCTATGTCGGGCATCTCTTCATGGCTCCACCTGCAGATATCCATCTGTTCCACTAACAACTGTACTAGGGCTTTTCTATCTGTTGGCAGGACTTGTGTCCCGATATGGGTAGTAGTCCACGAGCGGTCAGCGTATAATGTTACGAGCTTCAGAGGCTCGTTGACTTCTGCATGTTGCTGACCTCGATGATCCCTGACTTCCATGTCCCTCCCGTAAATTGCTGCTACCGGCAGTGGGAGGGGCGGTAAGGCCCCATCTTGTCCTGCCACTATGCAGACTTCCTTCTTGACTTTCCTTAATTCTTGCACATAACACTCTCGAGTCAGGGCCTGCTCGCCTCTTACCTCTCCCACGCCGCCATCTGTTGGGAACTTCATCTTGAGATGGTAGGTGGATGTTACCGCCCTCAAACGGTTAAGCGTCGGTCTTCCTAATATAGCATTGTAAGAGGAAGGAGCTTTTACTATTAAGAAATCGATCATGGTAGTTACCATCTGTGTCCCAGTCCCAGCAGTTACTGGAAGCGTGATCACTCCTACAGGCTGAATAGTATCCCCTGAGAACCCCTTTAACGGTGTTGGGAAAATCCTCAGTTTTTCAACATCAATCCCCATTTTGACAAATGCTTCCCAGAACAGTATATCAGCCGAGCTCCCATTATCTACCAGTACCTGCTTGGTCATATAATTGGCTATTACCAGGGTTATTACTAGAGCATCATCATGCGGATACCGGACTCCTTCCCTGTCCGCCTCCTTGAAGGATATCACCATTCGCTCACCGCAAAGCTTTGGTTGCTTGGGTGCTCTATCCGCCATGAATACCTCTTCATATCTTGCCTTTCGTGCGTATGCCTTTCGGCTGGATGTGAAGGTACCCCCTCCAACAAAACCTTCTGCTATAGTCCTTATTTCCCCTATGGGCCCCTTGTTCTTGTCACCTCTTGGGGGCGATCTCACCCTCTTATCATGGTGGTCGTCGAAGCGACGCCTCCTTTCTGGACTATTACCTCGCTTTGTTCCTTGCCTAGTCTCCTGATGCCTTTTAGGCTTTGACCGCTCCACCACCATTCTCTCCAACTCGCCGGTCCCCGCTAACTCTGCAACTCTCTTTCTCATGGTCATGCAATCCTCAATCCAATGAGAGCTCATCTGATGATACTTGCAGTACCGACCGCCTGTTTTGATGGGGTGGCGGCCTTCTTTTTCTTTCTCTTCTTCTCACACACTTAAATTGTTATGCACTAGTCTGAGGTTGCAATCCGATCGCCCTTCCCTTGCTCTTTCTCGTCTACTTGGTTTACTCTTCCTGTCTACCTGCCTGCTTCTCCGCTCGCTCTTGGCATCTTCTGCACAAGGGTCCACCAGTGCTTGCAGAGTATCTTCTGCATTGACAAAATCATCCGCCTTGTCCATGAACTCCCTGAGGGTGGAAGGAATCCTCCAGGCCAACTCCGCCATGAAAGGACTACGCGGCCATACCCCTCCTAAGAGGGCGGCTAGAGTAATTTTCTCATCCTGGTCGGTCGTTGTTAAGCGTTCTTTGTTAAAAACGAGTCAAGTAGGCCTTTAAATTCTCATCCGCCATTTGCTTGATCGTTAATAGGTAGGCGGCTGTGCGCCGACGCCTCCTGCTTGGCATAAACTAGGTTAGGAACTGCTTTGCCAATTCCTCAAAGCTGGCTATCGATTTTGGTTTGAAGGTCCCGAACCAACCCCTATCAGTTCCTCTTATGGTAAGAGGGAAAGCTCAGCAAGCAATCTCTCCCTGGAAACCGTGGAGTGTGATATGAGTTTTGAAGTTTTCCAGATGATCTACTGGGTCATTGGACCCATCGTACATTTCTATCTGGGGAACTTTAAATTTCAGCGGGAGTGATACAACCATAATACGTGCATTGTATGGCAGATCTGTTTGGTGTAGTAGACTTTCTACCGAGGAAGAACCGCCCATCTTTTTCGCCATCTCTTCATATTTTCCCGCCAGGTCCTTCAATTCGTCGTGCATTCTTTCTTTCTCTGCTCGTTCAGCATGCTTCTCGTCCCTGCATTGGGCCTCACCTTCTCCCTGCTCACTGTGCACGGGCACATCGTCATCATGAAAAGTAGAGTTCCTTTGTCTCAACTTTTCTCCTTTTGTAAAATTTCCAAGGCCTTCAAAGCTTGTTTGAAATTTTCCTCTGCTGCTGCTAGCCGCGCTTCCACAGATGTTGGTCCGGCATCCATCATTCTACTTGCTACTGAGTGTGTTACAATTTCCATGTGAGAATCACGCTGAACCATGATCCCACAAATGGCGCCAACTGTTAAGGACGTGTCTCACTTCCAATCTGCTACTAAGCGGCCGTACGTCGCTAGTTGAACTTGAAGAGGCTTCTCCTGCAAACACTCCGATGCTTAAGTCGGTTCAGAGTATATTGTATCTGACCCCTTAATTATCAAGGGTTACCTATATATATAAGCTCACTTGCTGTACATATCTTGCTCAGGATTTATCGGAACATATTACCTTCAGAATTTCAGATTTTAAATGATATCATCTCATCACTTCCTGTTATTTCTCATATTTTCATTAGAGACGGTTGTTATGCATATCTTGTTTCTAACTCCTCTTGATTCCCTTCTTTATGGCTTTTGGGCCCATCCTCTGGGCTTCTCGGTATTCTTTGTATCGTGGGCCTTCTTATACGTTCTTAGGCCCTTTAATTGGAATGGCCTCTCCAACGTTGAATGAAGTTTACAAATTCATCTGTATGATCATGGGACACTGGCTCTTGGGATATTTCATCATTTTGTTCATAAACGAAGTCTTCTAGTCGAAGAAAAGAATGCCGCTCATCTTCTACCATCATAGTATATAAAATTATGCATGCCATCATAATCTCCTTTAGAGTTTGTCGATCATAAAACCGTGCAGGTTCGCGTACAATTGTAAATTGAGCTTGAAGCACTTCAAATGCTCATTCGACATCTTTTTTTGCAGATTCTTGTGCTGCAGCAAAATGTTTTTTTTTTCCATATGGAGCAAGAATTGTTTTAACAAACGTCGACCATGAAGGATATATACCATCAACAAGATAATATCCCATTGAGTAGCCATTTCCATTTATTGAGCAGTTAACCTTCAAAGCATGTCCTTCAGCAAGCTCTCTAAAGACAGAAGAATGTTCAAGGACATTAATATCATTATGAGAGTCTAATAATCCAAAAAATGCATGCCATATCCAAAGATTGTATGATGTTATAGCTTCTAAAATTATCGTCGGTTCATGAATGTGACCACAATACATTCATTTCCATGCACTTGGACAATTTTTCCATTTCCAATACATGCAATCAATACTCCCTAACATCCCAGGAATCCCACGACTTTCTTCAACTGCTAGCAATCTAGCAATATCGTTGTCGTTTAGTGATCTTAAGTACTCATTGGAGAAGATACTAATGATAGCCTTGACAAATTTCTTCAAACACTCGGTTGCTATATTTTCTGCAATCCTTAAGTATTTGTCCACAAAATCACCAGATACTCAATAAGCCAATATTGTCATCGCAGCAGTTATTTTTTGAATGGAGGAATGCCCAAGTCTTCTAACAACATCTCTTCTTTGGATGAAGTATGGTTTGTATGCTTCGACTGCAGCTTGAATACGCAAGAAACGATGATGTTACATTCAGAACCCCCTACGGAATATATTTGGGATATATGGGTGATTCAGCAAAATAATCCGCAAAAATGCGTTAGAGGCCTTCAAACGAATTTCTTCGAATGAATATATGACACTGAATAGAATTACGACGCAATGTCGAGCCTCTTTCATTATCCAAATGTTGTTCTTCTATAGCAAGAACTAAATTTAATTCCAACTCCTCGTCAGATGATGAAGAGTCAAATACCTCAAAGACGGGATCCATAAGAGCTATATAGAAACAAGAACTAAAAGAATTGTGTAAAGCAATGGAGAAGAAGATGGTGAAACTTTATGAAGAAATTGTATTATTTATAGTAAAAGTTTAGAGAAAATTAAAGGTATATTCTCATAATATGCGTACTAAAGAATATACTAAGAATATTCTTTCACAATTATTTAAAATAGATATTCATGGAATATACCGAAAAATATCTTAAAATTATTATTTCACAATTATCGAAAATAGATATACACGGAATATACTGAAAAATATATTATGAATAGTTTTTTACAATTATCAAGAATGGATTTTCTCATAATATACTTTGAGAATATTTTTATTATATAATCTATTCTTTTTATTTTTTGAATTAATTTATATTTTAGTTTAGCTTATAAATTTGGATTAATTTAAAATAGAATATAATTATATGACATTGTATATGGGGAGATATTGCAAATATCAAAATATATGAGGATATCATTGGTAGTTAAAGAAAATATTTGAAATGAATAAAAAAGAATAAAAAGTATAATATTTAAATGATATGAAGAAAAAATAGATATGCTGATTTATGGTATATTGTAAAAGTCAGTATGTAAAATAGAAAAAGTAGGTTTTGGTGATATATTTTAAATGATATGATAGATAAACCATTGGGAGTGCTCCATTTAATTTCTTTGTATGTATGAAAGGGTAATGATAGGATTGCTATTTTCTATCACTATTTTCTTATTTTATAGTGCATTTAAAATATTTATTTTATTATTATTTTTTAACATCTTTAATTATTAAGAAAAAAATAAAATATATATATAATTTTACCAATAGTCACTTCCTTAACTATTAAATAAAAATAAAAAAATTTTTAAAAATTAAAATAATAAATAAAGCAATAAATAGATGGTTGGAGATAGTAAGCTTATTATTACCCTAAGTTAAATTGATTCCTTTTTTTTTACTGGTTCATTTTTGCCCGGGTTTGTCAACATTTTTCACTTCACAATAGCCCTAAATTTATCAATACCCTATTTTAAATTAATCCAAATTTATAAGCTAAATTAAAATATAAATTAATTCAAAAAATAAAATAAGAGATTATATAATAAAAATATTCTCAAAGTATATACAATGAGGTTCTTATACGTCTACAATGAGATGCAAACCAATTGGAGTCATAGGCTTGCTTTTATTTATATAGACCAACTGGAGTCACCCCAGCCAACACAGCAACCCGTGGCCCCGTAGCATAGCAAGAAACATTGGCGCCAAACATAGCGGAAAGCGTGGGAATGAGAGAGAGGGCCTGAAATGAAAATAGGAAATTTTGAAAGAAATAGAGAAAATCAGCATTTGAGGAGAGAGAAATTATTTTAAAATTTTTACAATAATGTAAAGTCTCTTCCACATGTAGTGAAAGTACTGTAAATGTAAAGTAAATATGAAATAAAACATCTAATGGACCTCGCTTTTGCTCAAATTTCTTTATATTACAAAGTCAACTGTATTTTACAACATCCATTAGAAGAACTCTGAGAAGACATGATCCAAGCGGATACTTGTCATTACCGCCTCTTCCAGGTCCATCACTGCTCTGTTATATTCAACACTCTGCTAAGATATTTTACAGGTAAACCGTACAACTAATTCACTACTTCTTTTCAACTCTTTAATTGTGCACTCTTTCACATGCACATTGTTGGACTTTTTGCTCCTTTGATTAGTCCTACAAGGGTGTAAAATGAGAAGGAGCAAGCTCTCAAGACTTATAAATAAGAGGCTTAGCCTCTTAGTTTAAGTGCACCAGTCAAATGTTTAGCTAGTAACTTTTGACTCTAGTTAAATTCTTCTGTTGTCCATTTTTGTAAAATGGGAAGAGGTGTGAGTTAAAGTTTTACTAGTGGGAAAAGCTTTGTGGGTGTGATTGGGGTGAGGAGAGAAATTGTGTGATTGTAACAATTTTTCACATAGTGGATTTTCTTCTCTGGGTCTGGTGGTTTTTCTCCTGTTTTGGAGTTTCCACGTAAATTTCTTGTGTTGTTATTATTTCTCTATTTTTCTTGTTACTCCTGCAATGGGTAGATCCTAGGGGGGTGAATTTGGGAGGTCCAAATTCCCAACCATTGGTATCAGAGCCACTAGCACTACAAGGATTTAGGCTTTTTGCAGCGCCTAAAATCCTTGCAAATAGGTCCTGAAAACGCTGCATTACCTCAATTGCAGCGTCAAAACCTTCCTTGCATGATCGCCGCTATAAACCTTCCACTTTTGAACAATTTCAAGGAAGTTCGAAAAACGCTACAAAAAACTAACATTTGCAGCGATTGAAAAACGCTGCATTATACAAAACATCACGCTGTAAAAGGCCTGTAATTGCATAAGACCTAGCGCTGCAAATAATTTTTTACAACGATATTTATCCTTGCGAAATCTAACCATTTCGCTGCAAAAAGTACTTTGTACAGCAGCGATATATTAGTTTGCATTGCTTTTAATCTTTTTACAATGCCTATAAGTCGCTGAAATTGAAACAGATACGCCGCAAAAAGAATAAAATAAAAGCAACGAATCACTGGTTCGCCGTATTTACTAGCATTTGCAATGCAATTTATTGCTGTAAATTGTTAATAAAGCGCTGCTAATGAGCCTTGCAAAAAGCAACAAACTCGTACATCGTTGCTTTATGGGGATATTGCAACGTCATAAAAGCGCTGCAAAAGAAACGTTGCAACATTTGGTTAATCGCTGCATTTGGTCTATAAAAGCACTTAAACTATCTTTTGCAACGCTTGGCAATTCATTGTGGTGGAGCAAAAAGCAGCGAGCAAAAAGCGCTGCTATAGCTCTTATTATTTCTTTTTTATTTTTTTTGGTTCTGCGTCGTCTAAAGTCTTGTGCATAAATCTGAAATTGTTTCATTTTCACATGGCACTAAATTATTTTTTTGCAATTCACTAAATTATTTCAATGTCTAATTTAAATACTAATTTATTATACTTACCCTTATGCATATGCCCAAGAAACCTGATGATTTAAAATATTAATTTTATTTTAACAGCATTAAACTAAACTTTTCAATCTTAACCTATTCTATGAATTTTGAATACTTTTGCACCAACATGCCAATGACCACACATATCCAAAACCAAATATTAAGTGCTTCGAAATTAGTAAATATACTTGAAAATCCTGAAACTTCCCTCATGCACTGATGAATATGGTGGATTAAGTTAAATTAGTACCATTTCCTTGTAATATAATAAAGCAAACACATTCAGAAATCTAAACCCATTTGGAAATTCACATTAATGTAGTTATGGGCTATACATGGGGTGGACCAATTGGAACCAAGAACCTACGACTTATAAAGTACTAAATATATAGAACACATTGTTGCTTCTAAACATAAGATGAAACCATCACTACATTCATTTAGATATTTCACAATGTCCTCCTCTTTTAGATTTAAAAATGAGGCATCTACACCAAGTGCACCTGGGCATTGTAGGTTGGATAGAACAACTTCATCACAACTTTCTTCATGTGAGGGGAATTCACTTTCGCCATGGAAGTACACGTCTCTCTAGGGTTCCAACTCCAACCTAGCAGTGATTAGGAAAAGTTCTAATCATATAATTGCAAATATCATTTTTCTTTAAATAATGGAGCAAATTACATGTTTCATGGTATGGAGGTGATGGGAAGTGGGAAGAGTGGGATGTTTGTAGTAGAAATAGGGCGATTGGCAGTTAACAGTCGACCGACACATGCCGGTGAAGATGGTATAACTATTTGAAGGGTGAAACAAGGGACGGTGGAAAAATTGGCCATTGGCGTTGAGACTTGAGAAGCCCCTAATTGGTAGCTCGAATGGTATTTATTAACAAATAAAAGTGTGAAAATCAGATATTTAAATGAAAAAGTGCATTCCACCATAAAAGAATAAGAAAAACTCAGCGATCTCTTCTTCTTCTTCTTTTTTCCTTCCTTGGTGACATTACCTTTTTACAAAAAGAAGTTTGCACAAAACTTATATATTTGACACTTACCCTTAACATTATTCTTTATTAATGAAATTCTAGAGAAAATAATATTACCATTCCAAGAGGGGAAGTATTATTTTAAATTTAGCTTTTCATGCCTAAAATCATTCACGTTGGAATAAGCTGACTTTTAAAGGCTATTAGTTTTACCTGATATTCACTAAAAGTTCCAATCAATCTAGGCTATTCAAAACCTAACCAAAATATTGGATAATTAGTCATAATCATTAGGGATTTGAATACAAAATCAGTCAATCAGAGGAGACGCTGCAAATAAAAACTACCACCCAAAAATTATGAACATCAAATACCCAAAAGCACCCGTAGCCAAAATGCAGATATAAAAAAATGTAATTTCAATAAAAATGGTGCAAGAAAGGAGATGCTGATAGATGCTACATCTAACCTAACGTCTACAAGCAAAAAGCTCTCATTTTTGTAAATCAGTTGCAGAGATACCTGTGGTGACGGAAGTTATACCCAAGAGTTAGGTTCGCCAATGCCAACGTCCGCTACAAAGAGAAATCGGCGTCTCAACATCACTCCGACAGTAATGACGGAGGAACAGAGCTGGATGGGGAGGAGCCGATGACCGTAGCTTCCGCGGAAGGGAAATGAAGTGGAGGAGAGCCTAGGGTTCTAGTGTAGTCGATAATATGGTAGAAATGCAGCCGTGTGTATGAAGTTGGTCACCCAAAAACTGAAGGTAGGAAAACTGGGCAAGAAACTCGAAGTGGACAAGGGATTCGCGGTAACAGTGAGGTTTCAGGGGGGAAAATAAAAGCTGGCAGTGAGATTTGGTGCCCATTCCCAATAGCAACGACGTTACCCCGCTGTAATAAAGTTTTTATTTTTGCAAGGCACATTTTCGCCGCTACAGCTATAAAAGTTTCTGCAAAAAATAAAGCCGAGCCCCCTCCTTCATTAAACAGTGTATCAAGGTGAAAAGCTTGCAAGGACATCTAAAACGCTGCAAATAACGCTTGCGATGTCAAATGCAACGTCATAAAAATCGCTGCAAAAAGCCTAAATCCTTGTAGTGTAGGTTCTTTTTGTGGGGTGGAACTTTGGTGTAGTAGTGTGGATATGTATAGTCTAAGGAGGTTCTATCTTGGAGATTGAAAATTTTAAGTGTGTCCATTGTGACCCTCCAATCTTTCCTGGGAATTGCCTTAGTGAGGTACTATTCATTTCTACGGTAAATTCATCAAAGTAATGTGAGGAAGTAAACCTTCAAATCTTGTCAGATTTAAGGTGGAGAAATTGGTTTACACAAGGTGTTGAAGGGCTGATCAACCCCTGAAGTCAGCAGTGATACTAGCGACTGGTGAAACGGCTAGTATAAGGAGCTAATTCGGCAAGTGGCTTGACTATGTTTAGAATGTGCTTCCAAGTGCAGAAGTGTCAAGTTGTATCAAGAATAAGTCCAGGATCGTATTCCACAGGGACAATGGGTTATCAAAGCGTATAAAGGATTTGTGAGGAACAAATGAATCGAGTATGTGAGATGAAATTAAAATGCTATGCCAAAAAAAATAATTGAAATTGAATTTAGAGTTTCTAAAAAAAAAACAAATTAACAAATACTTGGGTTAGGTTTGAGATTCTTTTTATCTTGGATTCTAGATAATTCCTCGATTAACAATCCAGTCAAGGAATTGATATTCGGAACATAAAAAGTAAGCTCAAGTATTTGCAATATTTTCTCAAGAAATTCTCTAATTTACTAGCCAAATTTATATTCATAAACAATCGAAAGAGACCTTGATAAAATTCAAGCTTTTGTTGTGCCTTACGTCAACAACAAAACAAGAGCAAAAGCCGCAATCTATTTTCATTTGAATCCGACTAGTAATTTAGTGAAATCAACATTAAACAATAATATATTGCATCAAACTAGAATCTAAAATAAATTAAATCTTATTCCACAACCCAAGCTTTAGTAATTAGTTACACATGATATTTTTAGTAACAAAAATAAATCTAAGTAGAACCATATCAAAAACTTTAACAAGGTAATAAAATTGAAACTATAACAAGGAACTAAACTTGAAACACATAACAAAGTAAAAAAAACTGAAACTCTTAACAAAATAATAAAAACTCTTACTCTTAACAAAGTAATAAAAACTCAACCTCTTAACAAAGTAATAAAAACTCTTACTCTTAACAAAGTAATAAAAACTCTTACTCTTAACAAAGTAAAAATATTTAAACTCCCCAAAAAACTCTCTCTCTTCTTGCTGCCATCCGTAAGTTTTTATAGAGTTTTCAACCTTATATCTTTAATGAAGTAACAGAACAAACAAAAAAATCTGGAGTTGCATGTGAACCGTGATTGATGCTGCTTCTTTTCTTCATTTCCGTTTAATCATGCACCTCACTTCAACTTCAGCTTCTCTCCGTAAATCACTCATCCCAGCCGAACATCATTCCATTTTCTGCATTATTTTATTTTCTCATGTGCTTGTTGCTTGCCGTTAAGGACTTGTCTTTGTGTTTAGTATAAACTGCATGTGCATATATTTTAACTTCCTTTGAGTTTGCTCTCTGCAGTTGTTTTCAAATTTCCACATTGGTGAGCTGTTTTCGGTGGATGAATGAATTACTTGCTGCTGATAGTTGTTGCCGTGATTGATGCTTGAATGGAGATTGATTTTCTGCTGCATGTGCCTTGACTTTTTCTACATTAGGTGCCGTGTAAAACTTTGTTTTCCTGCATATTTTTCTGCTGCACTGCTGTTTGAGAATTCTGCATGTGTGTGGGCTCCAGTTCTAGCCGTGTGATTCATGTGTATGAGCTGTAGGTGCTTTCTGTTTCATGTCCTTTTGTGTTGCTGCATATTCTGCTTGTGCCGAGTGACATTTTCTGCATGTTGTTTCTTCTAGTTCCAGCCGTGACTTGCTAAGTGCCGTGAGTTGCGTTCCACGTTCTGCATGTGCTCCCATGTGTGTTTGCTGGTTTGTTTCCACTTGCATGTGCTGTCAACTTCCTGATTTTCTGCATGCATTCGGTTTGTTGCTTTCTATTTTCTGCATTTCATCCGTGAATGCCATGGGACCAAGTGATGCATGTGTGAGTTGTGTCATGCATTTTTCTGTTTGAGTGCTGTCCACTTTCCTTCTGCATGTGCATGTTTTTGTGAGCTGCATGTTTGAGCTTCTGCCGTGGGTTGTATGTTTGAGTTTATTTCCTGCATGTGCTTGTTGCATGTGCTGTCAATCCGTGACTACCACTCAGCTCAAAATAGATGATCTCTCTCTCAATCTCTCGAAGCCCAGCACTCCCTCAATCTCTCAAACCAGATGTCTAGCTACTAGCAAGCCCATCAAGCCCGATATTTAAGAAATGTTTAGTCTCAAAATTCATCTACTCTTCTTCTCACATTCTTCCACACCTCGCTCTTTGGGCTTTTCTCTATTCTTCCATTTCTCTTTCAAACCTTTCCTGTTATAAGAGGAATAAAATTCAAATATTTATTTTCATGTGAAATAATCGCATTATAAATCTTCAAAAGCACTAAGAATGTCAGAATTATCAATTGACTCAAGTATTGTGATCTATTGCATAATTAAGTACTTAAATCATTTTTTATTAAATAATTTATTCACTTAAGTAACTTAATCATGCAGTTTTAGCGCTTCATCATGGCTCCAAGTCAGTAAATGCAAATACTGGTATTGATGCTAACGTTGTGTCTCTCTCCATGGAAAAAGAGACATGTACGTCCTCATGACATGTCGTTAATTCCCAAAGTTATCAAGATAGATGATGTGTTAATGTTAGCGGGTCCACACGTTTACACACAGGCATTGGTTTGGCATTGATGGAAGGTGTGTGGTCTCCTTTGGATGTTTCAAACCCTTAAACTTAACCTTATTTCCCTTGAAGTTAAACTGCATGGTCAAATCAGTAAAATTCCAAAGAATAGACCCAAGATCCCTTAACCAATCAACACCTAACACAACATCACATCCTCCCAAAGTTAATACATAAAGATTAGCATTAAACCTGAAATTTTGTAAAATGATAGGAACTGCCCTACAGTAACCTCGGCATGGAATGCTATCCTCATTAGCTACCTTGACTGTTAGATGGCTTTCCCCACTAACAGTTTTGCTCTCCTTGCTACATAGGGATCCACAAAGCTGTGTGTACTCCTTATAATAAAAGAATCAGCACTGTTGGTTTTAAAGACCCCTCAATTCTCATAGTTTTAGGAGAGATTGACCCTACCATGGCGTGCAAAGAAATGCCAAGAAATTCCCCCACTTCCTTCTCTTCCCCTTCAACTTCCCCAGATTCTGTAACTGCTAAATTTCCTTCACTAGGCTCAGCTTCTTCACCATCATCCACTTCCAACCCTTCCAATAAAAATAATTTGGGTCTACTACATTTATGTCCTAGATGGAACTTCTCATCACAATAATAGCAAAGTCCTCTTTCCCTCCTTTCTTGCATTTGGGCTGGGGTGATTCTTTTTATGGGAATGGTGGGTTTTCTGTTTGGGTTGTAATTGTTGGGAAGGTTTATGTTTTCTAGTCTAGGAGGTTGGGCTGGTAATCTGAGGAGTGGTGGGGCTGGTGGAAGTTTTGGCAGGTAAGTATGAGTGGGTTGGCTTGGGTTTTGGTTTCTGTTTGGGGCTGCCCTGCTTCTTCTAGCCACTTTCTCCTCTTGTAATTTTGCTAACCCAAATGCAGCTGAAATTGTATTTAGTTTTAGCATTGTTACCATGATTTTAAGATCATCCCTTAAACCACTAATGAAGGTACTAATACGAAATTCTTTCGTAAGCCCTTTAATTTTATTTGATAGGTCTCAAACTCAATTTGATATTCTTCTACCGTAAAGGTTTGTCTTAGTTTTGTAAAGGCTCCAATTGGATTCTCAAATGTTGAGGGCCCAAACCGCACCCTAAGTGCTGCAGTAAACTCCTCCCAACTCCCCATAGTACTTGAATCCCTTAGCCAAGAGAACCAGGACAAAGCCTTGCCTTCCATGTGGAAGAAGGCAATCTGAATTTTCTAGTCTTTAGGCATATTGAAATATTCAAAGAACTATTTAGCTTTAAGAATCCATTCTATAGGGTCTACCCTATTAAATTTAGGAAAATCTAATCTTAGGGACCTAGCATGTATCTCTCCATTTCCATCAAATAAAGGATTATTATACTGACTTCTACCATGGGATGGTCATTCTCCCACATTATGATTATTGGCCTGTATAGCTAATTGGACATAGCTGGATGCCAGATTGTTAAGCTGCTGTGACACTGCTTCCAGCTTGCCTTTTTGTTGGCTTTGTTCTTCCCGCAGGTGCACTGTTTCAGCTTTGAGCATTGAGACCGCTTCAGAAAGTTGAGCTTGGCATGTACCCTCACCCATGTCGCAGGAACGCGGCTCTAATACCACTGTTATGGTTACAGTAAATAGTGCCATAATTTGTGTAGGCTCTTCGAGGGGCCTGGTCCTCCAATATGTATTCTCAATATTTGTAGAAACTTGATAACTCTTTATTGATGCACCAATAGAATACTTATAGAAATTACAAGCAGACTTGGTCAATCAATGACCAACGGACACAAGCATAAAACAGACCCACTACTAATTAAATGCCCACTAACAACAAACTGACTCATTTACTTATAAACTGACGCACTAGGCCATTGTGGCCCCTACTAGACTCAAGACATACAGAATAAACAAAACAAATAAAATAGATAAGAACGTGGCCCAACTCACGTGCCTCCAGACAAGTCCCTAAAGACTAGGGCTTCTTTGCATAACATAAGAAATATACCAAGAAGGATCAAAACGATCAAGAGTATCCGGAGCATAGGGTATGGCGCTGGATCTCCAAAGATAAAAGGACCAAAATCGAGTTTTTGGAGAGGAAGTCCAAGCATTGATCTTAGAAACTCCGATCATATTTCTAATCCGAGTAAGAGGCGAATCCACATTTGGCCCTATCCGCTCCATTGAGCCCTGATTCGATTCTCATGATTCTATCCACGGGCGGCTTCGGCTGATTGATAGACACCGTTTCACTCGGCCTCTTGCGGCGTGTTTGTAGGTTCTTGGTGATGCCAGCTTTGAGGCTCTTGGACAAACGGGAGCAACAGGGACCATGGTCGGCTCTGGTAGTCAGCCATGAAAGGCCAATGATGAGTTTCAAGGACAGGGCTTTGAGGTCCTCTACACGGCACCTGTAGTCCACCATGAAAGGTTCAGTGCATGGAAAAGATAGAGAGCAGGTTGAAGAATATTACAAGAAATCGGGTGTGATTCGATTCTGCGATTGAAAGACAATAGTGCTACAGTTTGCGGGTTTCTTGATCTGGTTCTTGTGGAACAGAAATCGGGTGCAGTTCATATCTCTGAAACACACCCAAGCTGGAACCGATGTGTGGGATTTTTCGCGATTATAGCAGTTAAAAGGCAAGCAATGGCTACATTTATACTAGGCCTCCATTCGTGGCAAATTTGAATTCTTTTATTATATCTTAGTGAATTACAACCCATTGTGTGCGCGTACTTGGGTCAGAAATGATAATTAATCCCTACTTGGCTTTAGGTTCTCTTGATTTGTTCGTTGGGTTAGAAATGATTATTTACAAGAGATATATGCTCCAACTACTCAGCTTATAGATATCGTCTTACAAATAAAAATTTAATTTTCAAGTCGGTATGTTAAGTATATCATATCTAATAAAATATTTATATGACATAATTTAATTTCTAATAAAATGAATTTTCCAGTTGCCTAAAGTAGGATCATATAAAAGTGCTCAATCAAGCTAAATTCTCGATGATTTTACATATACAGTGATAAGAATAAAGATTACTTTGTTACAACTAATATTCAAAATAGATAGATTGCTGAAAATGCTACAGTCTGGCTCTTGGCGTCATCTCTCGGTTTCTCTTCACCTGGTTCTTTGGCAGTTAACTTTTACACTTGTATTTAAATTCTTGTAAAGCTTATCTCTTGTAAACAACTTCGTTTATATATATGCGTTTATATATATTAATGAAATATACACGTCTCTGGTAAGCTAATCCAGAGTTGTTTCAATTCTTTCATGGTATCACAGCCTCCTATAGCTAACACTTCTATCGATCATATGGCTGCTACTACGGACCCTTTGTCATCTTCCACTGCATTTCATCTTCTAGCAAAGGTTATTTCCATCAAACTTGATGAAACTAACTTCCTTGCCTGGAGTGCACAATTGCTTATCTCATGGGAATCGTTGATGGTTTCAACCTATGTCCTCCTCAATTTTCTAGCGATAAACATAAGGCCCAAGGTATTCTTAATTCTGCTTTTATGGTTTGGCAATATAAGGGCCAAACGATTCTTGGCTGGATTATCTCTTCTTTGTCTCCTGCGGTGGTCTTCACCATTTATGGCCTTGAGACTTCTCGGCTTGCTTGGCAAGCACTTGGTGCACGTTTTGTTGTGCCGTCAACATCTCGTATTTCTCTTATCAAGATGAAGTTGCAATTGTTATAGCAAGGTTCCTTGTCTTGCCAAAAGTTTTTGGATGAAGTTAAGCCTCTTTCTGATGAATTATCTATTGTTGGGAAACCTATTGATGATTCGGATTTAATTATATATGTTCTAAATGGTCTCAATTCTTCTTTTCATTCCTTTGTGACAACATATATGCTCATTGCTAAGGAGAAATCTATGCCATTTTTGGATTTTCATGTAGAGTTGCTGAACTATGATCTTATACAAAAATTTCATAGCCAGTCCCTTCAACGTGAGGCAGGTCCTTATGCTCTCTACACGCATAAACCTTGCTCTAAACCAGATTCTCGTCACAACAATAATAAATCTCACTTCTCAAGGGCATCAAAGGGCTCAAGTCTTGCTTCTTCCCAGTTTCGGCAGCCACTACCTCACCTGCCGATCTCGTCTTCAGATGCACCTGCTCCTTCTGATTCTCGATCTCGATCCCCATGTCAAATCTGCAAAAGATCTGGACATCAGGCCTTGGACTTTTTTAATCGCATGAACTACTCATTTCAGGGACGTTATCCTCCTACTCAGTTTGCTGCTATGGTTGTTGAGGCTAATACGACGTATCTAAATCAGCATCAATGGTATGTTGATAGTGGTGCTAATCTTCATGTTACCTTAGATATTGCTAATCTTGCTACCTCCCAACCTTATAAAGGTGATGACTCCGTGGGAGTAGGTAACAAGACAAGTTTGACCATATCTTGCACTGGCAATGCTTCCATTAAAACTCATTATTCTACGCTTGCCTTAAATAATGTTACTTATTGTCCTTAAGCTTCCACTCATCTTCTCTCCATCAATAAATTATGTAAAGATAATAATGTTCTTTTTGAGCTAACTGGTTCTGATTTTTCAATGAAGGACATCCTGACAGGGGACACGCTACTGACGGGACCAAGTGATAATTAATTGTACCTGATCAACCTTCGTCAACTTTCTTCCTTGAAATATCATGCTCTCGCAATGACTGTTGGCGTCAAGGCTCCTACCTCCACTTGGCATTGTCGTCTGGGACATCCTTCCGCATATATTCTTCATCGTATCATTTCTAATTTTTCTCTTCCAGTTAGTGATTCAGTCAATAAGCAGTCTATTTGTGTGTCTTGTCAACTAGACAAGTCTAAACAGTTGACATTCTCTGATTCTTCACGAGAATCAGCTGCTCCTCTCGAAATAATTCTTTCCGATGTCTGGTCCACTTCTAGTCCTTCTTTGAGTGCTTGTCGTTATTATGTAATTTTCATTGATGAATTTACTCAGTTTTGTTGGTGTTTCCTATTTCAAACAAATCCAATATTTATTTTACATTTGTTAAGTTCAAGCTTTTAGTGGAAAAATAATTTAATTCTACCATCAAACAATTTCAAATGATAATGGTGGTGAATATTGTTCTACCATTTTTAAGCAATTTTTGAGTACCAACAGAATTTTTCATCGCCTATCATGCCCTCATACGTCTTAACAAAATGGCCTTGCCGAAAGGAAACATCATCATATTATGGACATGGGACTTACTCTTCTCGCTCAATCCAGTTTACCAAAGAAATTTTGGGTTGATGCATTCCTAACCGCTATTTTTATAATTAATCGATTACCTACCAAGGTTCTTGATTATTTATTACCCTATGAACATCTTTTTCATCTTCCTCCCGACTTCACATATTTTCGAGCATTTGGCTATCAATGTTTTCCATGTCTTCGTCCTTACACAAATGATAAATTGTCATATCGTAGCACTCCTTGTATTTTCATTAGTTATTGTTCCAATCACAAATGCTTTAGGTGCTTCGACCCTTCCTCCAGGGGTGTTTATATATCTCAAAACGTGATTTTTGATGAAGGAAAATTTCCTACTCATTTACAATCCATTCTCACGAATCCTGCCAGCTGCATACACTCCTTAAGTAATTCTCCAGGTTTGCTCCTAAATCATCCCTCATATATTTTCACCTCTTCCCCTATTTCTTCTACTCCTCCAGAATCTTCTTCACCAAATATTTCTCACGACTCTACCTCACCCGAAACCAATCTTCACTCCTCTATCCCATCTATCAAGTCTTTTTTGGTTTCCAATTATATTCTACTCGTCACCCTCTTCGAGCTTTGCATGCAAGTGTGATTATCTTTGAGCCTCATACCTATGCTCAAGCGGCGTCTATACCCGAGTGACATGCGGCAATGGATAGTGAGTTTCAGGCATAATTAAAAACTGACACCTGGTCATTATGTTCTTGTCCTCCTGGTAAAAACGTGGTGCCATGCAAATGGGTATTTAAGCTCAAACGACGACCTGACAGCAACTTTGAACGTCACAAGGCTAGATTAGTAGCTGTTGGTTATCTCCAGCGAAGTGGTATCAATTTTCATGATACATTCAACCCTCTCATCAAACCTTCTACCATCTGTATGGTTCTTGCACTTGCAGTTTCTTTCAACTGGGACATTCAGGAACTTGATGTTTCTAACGTTTTTCTCCATGGCATTTTAGAAGAGGAGGTCTATATGACACAAACAAAAGCCTTTGAAGATCCGGTGCACCCACAGTTTGTTTGTAAGCTTCATAATTCTCTCTATGAGTTGAAACAAGTCCCTCGGGCTTTGTTTAATCAACTAGCCACTGCTCTTTTGGCTCTTGGTTTTCAAAGTTCACAAGTTGATCCCTCATTATTTACTTATCATTTTGGGATACTCCATGTATTTTTATTAGTGTATGTGGATGATATTCTTGTCACCTCAAATGATCAGGATTTCATTTCCTCTCTTATTTCTAAACTGCAACTTGAGTTTGCTATGAAGGAACTCGGCTAGTTGACGTATTTTTTGGGTATTGAAGCCGCACACAATTCTTTCGGATTACATCTTCGGCAAACACGGTACATTATTGATCTTTTGGATCGTGTGCAACTTCTTGGTATCTGACCGTATCGTGCTCCTTGTGTCTCGGGCTCCAAGCTATCCAAGTTTGATGGAGAAATTCTTCAAGATCCATCTGAATATCGGCAAATGGTGGGTGCCTTACAGTATGTTACTCTCGCACGCCCCAACATTGCCTACTCAGTGAATCAACTCTGTCAACACATGCAAGCTCCAACCATAGCTCATTGGACAGCAACTAAATGTGTGCTACGCTACTTGAAAAATACACTTGATTATGGCCTCCTCTACAAGCTTGGTTCCTTTGCCATGAATGTCTATTGTGACTCAAATTGGGCTGGGACCCTGATGACAAACGATCAACATGTGGTTATGGTGTTTTTGTTGGACCCAACCTCATCTCTTGGTCGGCTAACAAACAACCCGTAGTGTCCAAATCGAGTACTCAAGTTGAATATTTGTGTTTAGCTCTCATTACGGCTAAGGTATATTGGTTGTGCATGATTTTGTGTGAGTTGAAGGTCTCTCTTAATTCTGCTCCAATTGCTTTGTGTGATAATATTAGTGCTTTAGCTCTTGCCTCCAATCCAATTTTTCATGCACGATCTAAACACATCGAAGTAGACTACCACTTTGTTCGTGAAAAGTTGGCCAATCGAGATATACTTCTCCAACACATCCCCACTTCCCTACAACTTGCAGATATATTCACCAAGGGACACACGGCTGATCGATTCTACTTCCTCTGGGACAAACACTCTGTGTCGGATCTCCCTACTAGTTTTCGGGGGGATAATAAGGATAAAGATCACTCCGTTACAACTGATATTCAAAATAGATAGATTGTCGAAAATATTGCAGTATGGCTCTTGGTGGGATCTCTCTGTTTCTCTTCACCTAATTCTTCGACAATTATCTTTTACACTTGTATGTAAATTCTTGTAAAGCTTATCTCTTGTAAACAACTTCGTTTATATATATGAATGAAATATACACATTTCTTGTAAGTTAATCCAGAGTTGTTTCAATTCTTTCATACAGTACATGATAAAAAGTGCTAAGGTAAAATAAACACCATTACAAAGAAGGAAAAGTATGAATGAATGCAAGTATTTTGGCACACCCCTTGCACATCAAGCATGAGCCACGAAAACAAAAACATTGAGTTTTGCATTTTGGTGTGGGACTAATCTCTGAGTTCCACGCCTTCTCTCTCATTCCCTCCTAAGCCGAATCCCTTATTCTCTTCTTCTCCAATTGACTGAACCACATCCGGTAGCATCCCCTTCTCTTCTCTTCTCTTCTCTTCTCAATCTCTAAACTGTAAAGAAGATTTCTCCATTCCCCGTACAAAGCCCTTTTCTTTTCTTCTCCAATCTCAAACCCTAGCCAAATCTGTCGCACAAAACCCGATCCCCATAGCCAAATCCCATAGCAAGCCTTCATAGACATATCTATCTTCTATGGTATAATTCATTTATTGTGGTGAAATGTTAGTTTAATTCTGAGGAGAGAGGCTTTTGTGTATAATACACCGGATGATCATAGTACTTGGGATATAAGACAAGGTGTTGCCAAGTTGGGTGATCTACGATTTAGAGTGTTGGATTTGGCTGGCTTAGAAACAGCATCATCTTTGGGCTCTATTCTTGACAACAAATGTACTAGCAAGGTCACAGTTTGCAGTATTCCTCATAGACGTCAGATTGTTTTCATGGATGAATTTTTTTTTTTGGTTTTTTATTTTAATTTTTTAGGTGATCACTTTCAGGAATTATTTTTTGGTTTTTTAGTTTTATATTTTGAATGACTTTTGGAAATTGTTTCTCAAAGATGTGAGGTTGTTGCTATTGTGCTAGTGGAGAGAGAGGAGTCGAATGCTGTGGGGAGGAACGAGAGAGAAATCTAGTGTGGGGTGAAAAATCTAGCGTGATGAGGAACGAGAGAGTAGTCGGCTTTCGTCTTTCTTCTCTTCGTGTTTTTTCTTCTATGTTTTTTATAATAAAACAAGCCACCACGTCAGTTGGGATGGGGGAATCCGTGTGCCAAATCATCTTTATATAGCGGAATTGTACAAAGAAATAGCTAGCTAGTTGGAGTGGCTCAAAATGAAGTTTACTTGTAACAAAGCTTCCTGGCCCTGTTTGGGTCGCAAGATGGTCTCTTCTTATTTCATTTTATTATATCTCATGTCAATATTTAAACATCACAAATATAAATATTTTTTAATTTTAAATTTTTAACATTTTCATGTAATTATTACAACTTTTCTAAACTTTTAAACAAAATATAAAAAGTAATTTAACTTTTTCAAATTTCAAAACAAAAATTATATTCTAAGGAGATGTTTAGGGAATAAGATGAAATGGAAAATGTGTAAATAGTAATGAAATGATTAAAGTTATGATATTTTACAGGATTTTAGGACATTAGAGAAAAAGGTTGAATAAAAATATTATAAAGTTAAGATATTATTATTATATTATTTTTATTTTAAAATTTGAAAAAGTTTAAATTTTTTTAATGTTTTATTTGAAAGTTTTAAAAAATTGTAATAATTAAATAATAATTATATAAAAAAGTTGACACTGCCATGTAATTGAAGTCATCAAATTGTATAGCAACTTTTAATCGTTTGGGTACTGATTTCAAATATTGAATAGTAGTACAAAATAATAAAAATTAGATAAAAAATAATGATAAAATAATGAATAGTAGTGGAGTATGCTGAGAATACTCCACTATCCAAACGCCTAGATATATATGTTTCAATCTTACTAAGTGTAATTATTTACCGTAGTTGATTAATACTGCTCTAATTATTTTTATTTTTTAAGAAGAGGGATCTCGAAAATCATACAAATGTAATATGAGGGATGTAAAACTATCGGTTTGGACTGGGAAAATTGATCGGACTGGCCCAATAGTCCTAATTGTCGGTCTCGGGTTGTATTTTTTTGGACTAGACTGGGACTGATCGATTGTATATATATTTTTAAATATTTTATATATATAATATATTATTTTATATAGTAATTGTATGAATTAATCATATAATTTTTATCTTAGGAATCACTATTGACCATTTATACAATAAATTATTTATAAAATATTAAAGATATCACTTAATTTCAATTTTGTTAATTTAATTAATTTTTGTATTAATTTTTCTGTCAAAAAAAGAATGAAAAAATAAAAAAAATAGTTCATGGAATGAATAGACTGCCTAGACCTATAACTAATGGTCTGATCTGGCAAAAATGATAGCATGAAATTTTCAATCCGCGACCCTCTCATACTAGACCAGACTAATGACACCAATAAGTAANTTATAAAGTTAAGATATTATTATTTTATTATTTTTATTTTAGAATTTAAAAAAGTTTAAATTTTTTTAATGTTTTATTTGAAAGTTTTGAAAAATTGTAATAATTAAATAATAATTATATAAAAAAGTTGACACTGCCATGTAATTGAAGTCATCAAATTGTATAGCAACTCTTAATCATTTGGTACTGATTTCAAATATTGAATAGTAGTACAAAATAGTAAAAATTAGATAAAAAGTAATGATAAAATAATGAATAGTAGTGGAGTATGCTGAGAATACTCCACTATCCAAACGCCTAGATTTATATGTTTCAATCTTACTAAGTGTAATTATTTACCGTGGCTGATTAATACTGCTCTAATTATTTTTATTTTTTAAGATGAGGGATCTCGAAAATCATACAAATGTAATATGAGGGATGTAAAACTATCGGTTTGGACTGGGAAAATTGATCGGACTGGACCAATAGTCCTAATTTTCGGTCTCAGGTTGTATTTTTTTTGGACTGGACTAGGACTGATCGATTGTATATATATTTTTAAATATTTTTTATATATAATATATTATTTTATATAGTAATTGTATGAATTAATCATATAATTTTCATCTTAGGAATCACTATTGACCATTTATACAATAAATTATTTATAAAATATTAAAGATATCACTTAATTTCAATTTTGCTAATTTAATTAATTTTTGTATTAATTTTTCTGTCAAAAAAAGAATGAAAAAATAAAAAAAATAGTTCATGGACTAAATAGACTGACTAGACCTATAACTAATGGTCTGATCTGGCAAAAATGATAGCATGAAATTTTCAATCCGCGACCCTCTCAGACTAGACCAGACTAATGACACCAATAAGTAATATGCCTTTTACATTATTAAATTCTGGAACTTTGTAACACCTCCCCATCATTTAAATTAGGTAAAGATCTTTTCACCAATAAGACATTACCGCTAGATATTATTCGCACCTACGAGTTTGAATCTTGAACCTAAAGTGGCCATACCATTACGGCTGAATGCTTCATAACTATTTATTATTTTATTATTAATTTTTACTTATTATTTATTATTTTGTATTACTATTCAATACTTTTTATTACCATTTCAGTATTATTATAAAGTATCTTAAATTACCTCACTATTCAAACACAATCCAAGGCTATCGTCATGCACATGAGCTAACTCCTAAGAGTTTTAATTACTTTTTTATTTAAAAAAATGCATTTATTCTCCTTTTTTAAAAGATTAAGCCATAAATAGTTCAAGGAGGATGGTTCACCTATAATCGTTTCTTATAATAAAAATTATATTATAATAATAGTTTAATTTTTAATATTTTTTCTTTATTTTTTAAAATCTCATAAAATATATTAATTCAAATCATTTAACTATTATTCATAAATTTTTCATATCACCTTATTTCAATATTCAAATAAAATCTAGACAGTCCCTTCTTGAAAAAAGTCAAAAGAACAAAGACAAGGCTATTGATCCATTGTCATTTTCCTTCTTTTAATAATGCAGGCATTATAATGAGACGTTAGTTGGGACACTCACTGGTCTTTTCTTACCAGTCTATTTTAGTTTAATGAGAATTTGTTTATAACTTTAGGAGTTACAAGTTAACTCTAGCTTCCCAGTTTCTTACCATAATACGAATTCCAATGCATCCTTGGTTCTTATGTATGGCAATGTCCCATTCCATCTTAAGTACTCTGAGGGAGGAGGTTCCCACTTCTGAACAACATTACTAGCAAGGCCATGATTGCTATATCTTTTATCCTTCTCTCCTTCCGCTGTTGTAACGCTTGGATCGATTGATGAAACACTAATTGAGCAAATACCAACGTATGTTTTCTGGTTCTACAAGTTAAAAGACAAGTGTTATAATCAATATGATGTTTTTATGAAAATAAATTTATAAAGTAATAATATAATTTTATATGATATGTTTGATCTACATTATAATAAAAATAATTTTATAATTTGACGTATCATATTAAATTATATTAAATCATTATCATCTAGGCACATGCGCTCTTTAGCTCAATGAGCTAAACTTGGAAAACTTCAATTGATCTTTTTTACTAGCTTAGAATGTTTTTTTAAAATGCTAGTTTAGATTTTGCTCTCTAAATTTGACCGTTCGTGAATTTTAGTTTTTTTAAAATGTTTAAATATGTTGCTAATGGTGTATTTGTGTGTATATATATATATCTTTAAAAAATATTTAAAAAAATACAATTACACTAAAGGCACATCTAGCAGTACACGCTAGGCGGCATAATATGGTAACATGATCTTTATTTTTAGGAAAATGCTTGGATGTCTCCCCAATATGCCCCCAAATGTGTCCCTTTGTACTTTTTTTTTTTTAATTTTTTACGTAACAGTTAAGGAAGTAAGTACTAGTGAATTTGTATATATATATATTTTTTAATAATTAAGGATGTTTAAGAAATTTTGAAAGCAAAAGGAAAAAAAAATTTTCTATTGCTAAGGCTACGATGTAGCCTCTCCATGACAATCCCGAATTTTATTTCGTTACGATCATAATTTTATCATTCCTTTTGATTATACATCATTGAGTTTAATGCCTTCAATTATTTGGCCAATAGTTGAATGATTTGTTGTGCATGTTAATTAATGGAGAGATGATGCATGTAGTTTAGTTTCGTATTATGTATGCCATGAAGTGAATGAAAGACAGGAATGTGCCAACATAATTTGTGCAGCTTTTATGTGAAATATTATTAATCTTAATATGCTCAAATGCTTTTCAATTTGCATAGACATATCGCGGGTTATTGTAGGTTGAGTAATTCTAATTCTATTCGAGAGAAGGTCTTAGCTAAGTTAGAATATTTCGCCGTCAAATAGGATGATAATTAATTAATTGTATGGTTAGGATTTGGGATTAGATTGGTTAGGTGAGTCGGATGCTTTAGTGTTTTCTTTTTACGTGAAATCTTCTTCTTTTCAAATGTTTGGTCAATTATTTAGTTGTTGATTTAATTTAATTTGTTGCTATTTTTCTAATTCAAAATCCATCACTTTTCTTGATTTTCAAATAACTTAGAATTAGAATAATTTCAATAGTTAATAGATAAATAGTCCTCATGAGTTCGATATATTTCTTATCATTATATTATTTGATACGATTTTGTACACTTGCGAAATTTCACGACAAGTTTTTGTTGCAATTGCATTGGTGTACATATATGGGGTGCACCGCACCCAGTGGCGAAACCAGAAATTTTGTCGAGTGGCCCAATTTTTCTACTGTGTGATACATTTTGTAAATAATTTTTCTACTGTGTGATACAAAAAAAACCAGAGATAGTTTCTTTGTAAATAGTAATAAAATAGTTTGTGAATAGTAGTGAGATAGTTTTCTTTTTTCTTTTTAAATTTTAATAGAAGTAATGAGAAGTTTAAATTGAGTATTTTTCAGATTTTGAAAAATAAGAAAGAAAAAGTTAAATAAAAAGTATCATAAAATTAATATTGTAAGAATATAGTTTTATAATATTATTTTTGTTTTGGGATTTGAAAAAATTTGAATTGTTTTTTATTTTTTATTTGAAAGTTTGTAAAAGTTGTAATGATTAGTTTGAAGATAATTAAATTATGTTTAGAAATAAAATAAGATGAGATGAAATGAGATCATAAAAGAATTTTGTGTTTCATCTAAGGTCACACAGTTGCCCTTAATATATATTCCAAATTTTTGACAAGATTGTTATATGAAATATTATTCATCTATTATTATTTTTGTAATGAAATATTTAAAATTTATTTTCATCTTGAAATCTATCAAGTGATTTTTTAGAATGTCATATTTTACTCTAGTATGTAACATACTTTATCATATTTCATACAAAATCTAGATATTTTTATATCACATTAAACATATATTGCTATAATTAAAAGTTTAAATAATTTTTTTTACTCAAAGAGATCTTGAAGATAAAATTTCTTAACTGATTTTTATATAGATCATCGATATTAAATGATTTTTCTTATATTTTTACTTTAAATTTTATATTAAGAAGTTTAACATTTTATTACAAACATATATTGCTACGGTTGGTTGCACCCAACGTAAAATATCTTTTGGAACGATTTTGAAATTGACCGTTCGATACCGTTCGAACGATGACTTTTTTTGTCACGGTTAAAATTCGTTCCAGAATGGCGTTCGAATGCTTCTTATTACCGTTCGAACGTTAATGTATATTTTGAACGGTTATCAAGATACATTCAAACGATCAATAGAATTACGTTCGAACGTTAAAGGAACAGATCGAACGGTAGAAGCGATCAAACGGTGATGATCAATGTTCGAACGCTATGGTAATGACCTGCGTTTGAACGTTTTTTTGAGCATCTGTAATCGTTCGAACTGTTTGGTCATTAATGTTTGAACAGTACATTATTGTTTGAACGGCCTACCCATTAATGTTCGAACGGTTCACTGTCGTTCGAACGGGTATTAATTTTATTAAAACCAATAATTATAAAAAAACTAAATAGACATCCATAATATTTGAAAAACATAAATTAGGAACTTTTTAATTACTCACAACAGTTTTATAATAAGTGCGAACAAATAAATAACTATGAGACTAGAATTGTTCATACATAATTAGATAATGTCATAAGGTAGATGTAAAAAACCATCAGTTGGTTGGAGGCCTGTACTGTTGCATAAGCTGTTGCATTTGGAGTTGCATATCTCTCCTGAACTCTGCTTGTTCTTCTTCATGTTGTTTGAGGCGCATCTCCATGTCTCCTTGTCTCGCCAATTGAGCCTCTAACTCTTGTTGTTTTGCAACCAATTCTTCAATTCTGCGATTGGCATTCTGTTGCACTATAGAGGCAGACCCGGAAGAAGAGGAGAGAGGGCGAAGGTTTTACACAGCGACCCAAACCCCTCAAATATCCTGAACGTTCACCCAGAACTTGTGTAAAAATCTCAACATCATTATTTGAGGAATTTTGATCTGACGCAGATTCAGCACGCAGGGCAACCATTTTATCATACACATAAGATAAAGAGTTAATATCATCATAAATATTCAAATATATTTATTTAAAACAAATTATAATACTTACATAATTTTCACAGGTATCAGGATGACTCCACTCTCCATTACTATTAGTATGTGATGCAGCATATAATTTTGTCAGATCATAATTGGCATCTGAATCTTGCTATAATAAAGATTTGTTAAGATATAAATTCATTATGATTCATATATTCAGTTAACTATATACAAATAAAAGAATAGCAATACCAATTTCTTAGAGAGGCGGTGGAAAGATCTTGAGCCTGCATGATGAGTAATCTTCAATTTTGATCTATTTGTTTTGTTTATAGAACTTCGCTCCTACATAAGAATTGAAAATATTATAAATTGAAATTAAAAATAGGAAAACAAAAATAATTAAATTAATTATACCTTATATGATGGATCCTCAAACATATCACAAAGTTTTTCCCAATCAGAAGGTTGCACATCTTGAAAAGGATGCTGGCGTGCTTCTTCACTATTCTCAAACTTATTATAATGCTCATGACACCTCGCCTTATACTTGCGGAATGCATTACTCATAAGCTCTTCCACAGTTTTACGCTCCTCTCTCCGACCAAAATTTAATTCGAAATCATCCTTACAGAAAAAAATTTAGACAAAGATATTATCATTTATAATATTCTAACTTTAAAGTAAAATAAAAAAATTTATGAATTAAATTTCGTGTTTTAAATATTACCAAACAACGCTTCTTGATAAGGTCCTTAACATCTTGGGGGATTTTCTTCCATGAACTTGTTGCCAAAGGTGCATAAGTTCGTGTAAGAGCACCCACATGCGATGCAAGCCAAGCTGCTGGTTGTCCTTCGCCTCCGGTATGTTCATCAAGAATGTTAACTTTGATCTTACCCACCTTACGATATTTTTCCAACGTCACGCCTCTAGTAGTGCCTCGACCTTGACGAGATTGTACTGTGAAGTCATCATGATATATAACATTGTAATCAATTTTCTATTATAACTTTAATTAATAAATTTTATGAGTATTAGAATTTTACCTTGTTCTGTAGAGTCAATCTCTAATGGTGAGTCTGAAGGAGAGCTAGGAACAGGTGGAGATGGGATGCGAACTTCCTTTCTCTTCGGAGGCATAATTTCAGAAAACTATCTGTGCAAACATAATTTGTCAATCACTATCTGTATCAGTATCATTTGACAATTCAGACTCATCATCTGTAGATACTTCAGTGGAATCAACATTTTGCTCAATTGTCGCATCAACAATTTCAGCCTCAATATCTTCTCTATTTAATGGAATCATCTCATACTGGCTCAAATCCACAAACAAATTAAAGACGGGCTGACTCTCTTGGTATGCTTCTTGAGTAGAGGGATCATCTGCTTCTTCATCTCGCCCTTCCGCCTGAGGGATAACATCATATATATTTCTTGGAGAATACTTTTGTACTACTCGCCATTGATTTCCTAACTTCGGGTCATCTAAGTAGAATACTTGAGATGCTTGAGAAGTTAGAATAAAAGGATCATCCTCATACCATTTTTTTGAGGTATTAATACTCAAAAAATATTCTTCATCACGGACTCCAGTTCGAGGATTGCTTAAATCCCACCAATCACACTTAAACAGATACACTACAAGTTCTCCCAAATATTTCATTCCAATTATATCAACAATAACTCCATAGAAATCAATATTTTCTCCATCATGACTTCCCTCGACTAGGACACCACTATTTTGTGTTTTCCTATAACAATCCCTATCCACTGTGTGATACCTACTTCCCCGAGAAATACATGCAGAATATCTTGTAGCGCGCCTCGATGGGCCACGCGCTAATGCATATAGTTCATCCGATATATCGTTTGGATTATTTGCATGCATTTGTACAACCTACATATTGAGTAAAACTTGTATTATATAAAAAAAAAAAAATTAATATTTAATGAACTATTGGATGAGTAAAGCATATGTAATGTCATTACCCGTTGTTCAAACCATCTCGGGAACTCCTCTTCATGTTTCTGATTTATATCATTTACTCCTCGTTCCTTGAGCATGTTAATATGATCACTGAAATTGATAATTACAACAATTCTCTTATATCCGTAATATTTCATGAAAGTAAATGTGCGAATATTAGATTAAGAAAACATTATAACTTACTTCAAGTGATTCTCTATCTCAGGGCAATTGTTCAGCACGTACCACTGAGCTTTCTCAAACTCTCTGCCACATAAGTCATAACCACGCATTGCACCAAGTGGTCGTACTTGTTGGGAAAACACAGAAAACTCATTTCGTTGTCTTGCTCGGTCAACGTCAAAGTTTCTTTCCGGCCGATCAAACCTAGTGTCAACCCCGTGGAAATACTTGGAACAGAAGGTATGCCACTCATCATCAATATATGCTTCTGCAATTGATCCTTCTGGGCGAGCCTTGTTACCAACTGTACGTTTCAACTTCCCAAGGAATCGTTCAATAGGATACATCCATCTATACTGAACTGGCCCTGCAAGTCTTGCTTCACGTGGCAAATGGACAGCTAAGTGAACCATGACGTCAAAGAATGAAGGTGGGTAAATACTTTCTAGCTTACACAAGATTATGGCAATTTCCCGTTCCATTCGATCCAAAGCTTCTACATTTAATGTCCTAGCACATAAATCCTTGAAAAATAAACCCAACTCAGTCAAAGCCACGCGCACGTCTCTTGTCAAGTACCCACGGATACCAATAGGCAAGATACGCTGTAAAAGGACATGACAATCATGACTTTTTAATCCAGTTATTTTCCAGTCATTTGTTCGCACACACCTTGTGAAATTCGATGCATAACCGTCCGGTAATTTAATTTTCATTATCCACTCACAAAATGTAGCCCTTTCATTCCTTGACAATGTATACCATCCAATCGGCATGTAAACGGACGACTCATTTTCTTGCAATTGCATTTCCGGTCTTATTCCCAACCGCTTCAAATCCTTTCTTGAGTTTAATGTATCCTTCGTTTTTCCTTCAATTGACATCAATGTTCCCAATATGGATTCGCATATATTTTTCTCAATATGCATAACATCAAGACTATGCCGTAACTTTAACTTTGACCAGTATGGGAGATCGAAAAATATACTCTTCTTAGTCCAATTCAACTCAGATGTAGCTCGTTTTCTCTTTCGTTGTTTTTTACCAAATTCATTACAACCAACATCTACAAATTGTGCAAGTACATCTTCACCAGACATGTATGGTGGAGGTTGGCCCCGTTCGAGAGTACCATCAAACATTTGTGAATTTCCCCTCCATATATGGTCAGTAGGTAAAAATCGACGATGCCCCATGAAACATAATTTCCTCCCGTAAGTTAGCCATTCAGATTTAGTATGTTTGTTACAAGTTGGACATGCCATTTTTCCCTTAGTACTCCAACCTGACAAGTTCCCATAAGCTGGAAAATCATTTATTGTCCATAACACGGCAGCATGCATCTTGAACGACTTCCCTGTTGATGAATCAAATGTGACAACCCCATTCTCCCACAAATCTTTCAATTCTGCAATCAATGGCTGTAAGTGTATGTCTATATCATTTCCTGGTGATCTCGGACCTGGAATTAGCAAACTCATCATGAAATATGGATCTTTCATACACTTCCACGGTGGTAGATTATACGGCATAAGTACAACTGGCCAAGTACTATGACTAGTACTCATGTTCCCAAACGGATTAAATCCATCTGTTGCCAACCCAAGTCGCACATTACGAGGTTCTTCAGCAAACCATGGGTGTTCTTGATCAAATTCTTTCCACACCTGGGAGTCAGCAGGATGCGACAAAATACCATTGTTCGCCACTCTACCTGATGAGTGCCATGTCATGTCAACAGCCGTTGCACGTGACATATATAATCGTTGTAATCTAGGTATCAATGGAAAGTGGCGTACAACCTTTTGCGGCACATTTTGTTTGTCCGATGTCCATCTTGATTCGTGGCATATGGGACACTCGTTCAACTGCTCATTCTCTTGCCAATATAATATGCAGTCATTCTTACATGCATGTATTACGTTGTAATCAAATCCAAGTCCTCGTTTCAGTTTTTTTGCTTCATAGAAGTTACGAGGTAAAGTATTATCTGATGGCAGTGCCTCCATAAACAGCTCCAGTAACATATTGACAGCCTTAACTGATAAACGGCACATTGATTTTATGTGAAGTAGTCTTACAGTAAATGACAACTTACTGTGTCTTCTGCATCCTGGATATAACTCACGTTGTGAATCTTTCCACAATCGTGCAAAAGTGTTATGACCTCCATCATTTGAAGTTGATGTGTCTGTGTCACCTTCATTCATAAACATTCCCGCACCGATGTCACCTAACATTTCCTCCATATCCTCATCATATTCGTCTCCAACATCTGGTTCTACGTCTTCATCGTTCTCAACTTCTTCAGGTGGAACCTCGAATGAAGTTGGATATGGTTCACCGTGTAAAACCCATTCAGTATAACCCTTGTCAATACCTTTGATAAACAGATGTTCTCTCACCAAGTCTATCTTATGAGAACGCAAATTCCTGCATTCTTTACATGGGCATCTAATACGCCCATCACTATCAGATGATCCCAATGCGAACTCTAGAAATTTCTTAACACCTTCAGCATATACGCTGTAATTCTGACCCAAACGATCGTTAACTCGCATCCAAGTCTTATCCATGTCGACTATCTTCATTACAAACAATCACATTCCAATTAACAAACAAACATGTATTAACCACAATCATGTAAAAAGCAATGATTATGCCACCTTTCACCGGGTAATTGGTCCTATCCCATTCGGAATTGTAAGATCATACTCGCAAACCTAATCTCTATAATCTGTCACGTCCAACAAAATTTCGGCAGCATCTCCCCATAGTTCTCCAAATATGCTCGTTTTGTTGTGTGAACCGACGTGTTAATCGTCGATACAACATCACCGAAACTGCATATCCAGAGAACACGGGAGAAATCTGCCAAAATCTTAATGCTGGACGTATAACAGATATAGATCGATAGTTTGCGAGAATGATCTTACAATTCCAAACTGTCCACTCTGGACAATTCAAGAGTTATCAATCTTCCCATTAAGGCGGATTGATAACTCTCGAACGGGTCTAAGGCTAATTTTGATGAACATGCAAAATTAAGACATGCCAATATTTAACATGTATCAAACAAACACTTACAAGATATGCTAATTATTAAGTAATTATATTATTAAATAATTAGATAGTTGTTTTATATCTTTCAAAATATTTTATTAATTCTAACTATTTGTATTTTAATTAACATTCTAGCTCTTGTCCACTCATTATTTGTATTGTAATTAAATATCTAGTTAATAATTATAGATATTTGTATGCTAATTAACATTCTAGTTAATAATTAAAACTATTTGTATTTTAATTAATTCTAGTTAATAATTATAACTATTTGTATTTTAATTAACATTCTATTTGTATTAAGTACTAGTAAATCTAGATTATTTGTATTTTATTTTAAATTCATTTTATTCATTCAAAGATTATAAATAATTAATTTTAAATTCAATTCTTGCTGGAAAATCAGTTTAGCGTTCAAACGGTGCTAGACACCGTTTGAAACATGAATATCGTTCGAACGGTACACGAATACCGTTCGAACGCATAAATTCCAGATTCACAGTCGTCTTCAACCTCCGAAAACCACAACATTTCCAATCCAAATTACATCAACAGACAGCAAAGTATATGACGAACTCATTATAGCAAACGAAAACACTTATATAAAAACTAAAATGAGAATAAATTTAAGGAGAATACCTGATTTTGAGAAATATACCGGAGAATCCCCGTACCCAATGCTCAATGGCTGAAATACTCTTCACCAAACGGTAAAAACAACCTCTTAATCCGAAAATATAAGAGATTGATAGAAGTTAATAATATTTGAGCGCTGGATTGAAGAATAATGGCGTTGGTAGGAAGAAAATGAGGAGGGAGTCGACTGGAACGAGCGTGATATTGTGAGGTTCTGCCGAGTAAATGGAAAACATTAGCGTTCGAACGTTTATTAG
Organism: Carya cathayensis; assembly: GCA_011037825.1. Classification (NCBI taxonomy): domain Eukaryota; kingdom Viridiplantae; phylum Streptophyta; class Magnoliopsida; order Fagales; family Juglandaceae; genus Carya; species Carya cathayensis. The sequence continues at coordinate 984,379 of QGSO01000266.1, read as the reverse complement.
TGAACGTTCGAACGTCAAAAAGATTAGCGGGAAAATTTTCCCCCGCTAATTTTACGTTCGAACGTGAAAATTACCGTTCGAACGTATTACTATACGTTTGAACGGTGATTTTAACCGTTCGACCGGTTAATTATAACATCATGATATTTGTATTTTTTTTCACTATACCTTTAAATTCTCATAACTATAAATATACTATAATATAGTTATATTATAGTAATATAACTATATAATATATAATCAAACTGTATATATTATAGTTTAATAACATATATAATATATATAGTATAAAATATCATATATATTACATCTAGTATAATTGTCAAGTACATAAGTTAACCTATATATGTACTTATATATGGTATCATAGCATAGGGTTATATGTATCGCATGCATATATAGTGTATAAATATTAGATTAATATAATATAATAAAATGATATCTACTATTATATATAGTGTCATCTATACTAAATGCAATTATAGTGTATTATAATGATACAAAAGCTAGAATTGAACATATATAGTGTAATTTATAGTGCTAGAATAGAGAGTGTCATCTAAATAGTCTATAATTGCAATATATAATGAAAAATATAGATAACAAGTCATGTAATACATATATTATTAAATATATATATGTATTAGTTAATATCACATATATATGTTATATAACACTATGAACATAGTGTCATGTATATAGTAGTCTAGTCTATACTATACTATATAATATAACTCATACTATATAGTATATAATATTCAATATTATAATAAGGTAAAATTAAGTATAATTTTATATATACTATATATATATAAAATGAAAAATATAATATATAGTATTTAATAATATATAAGTGCATTAAATATATTGCATTTAATGTAATTAATGTTAAAATATTTTATAATTCAATTAATCAAAATATTTAATGTTGTAATACCGAATATTGCATTTAAATAAAAATTATTATATTTAATTGAATTAATTAGGGAGGAAAACGTTTTTCAGTTAATACGTTCGAACGGTATTAACATACCGTTCGAACGGTAAAGCATATAAAAGGCTCCCGACGTCATTTTCACGGATGAAGTACGTGAGCATTTCTTCCGTTCTAAGCCGTTAACCGTCCATTTCCGCCGTTCAACACCGTCTTCGCCGCCATCAATAGTACCCACTCAAAGCCTCTTCCTCTAATTACCGGTATTTCTCTTTTTTAAAACATTTTACCGTTTATATTTAGGTTTTTGATAGATTATTTGTTTAAGTTAGGATAAACCGATTTATACATCAAAATAATCAGTAGATTTGCATAAATCTATGTTAGGAACGTTTATTTAGGTTTCTATTGCATTTATTTTGGTATAAAATCCGTGGAATCGAAGGATTCCATGGATTTCCATGGCCGAGTCGACTCTGCCTGGAATACCGATCAACTCGAAGATCGTTCGAACGCTTTTGATAGCGTTCGAACGTTAATCAATAACGGTCAAACGGTTAAAGGCACCGATCGAACGGTCTGACACCGTTCGATCGTTACGCTTATCGTTCGAACGTTTATATAATCGGTCGAACGATAAGCTACGATTACCGTTCGACCGTTACGTTAAGCGTTCGAATGTTAAGTGGAAAATAATTTTTTTTTCCAATATGTCAATATTATAAATCCATTAGTTAAATATTCTTCTTTTAATATTATATTTCTATTAATATTTATCTAATTAATATTGATATTGAGATATATATTTATTAAAAATGATGTTGTTCATAATATAAAATGTTATTAAATTGCTATTCATTTCAAACTACTGTAAATAGTTCTTTATTGTATTTTTCTTGTTAATATTATATATCTAATTTGTAATTATAAATTTCAGGTTGATTATAATGTCTACTTCTAGGCCGGGACGTAAGCGACGCAATATTGGAGAGAGTAGTAGTGGTCCAGTTCGGGAGAGGACAGTATCACTGGAGCGACCGGTGAAGATTTCTGATTTCCAGAGTCTTCTCTGGGAGGGTCATTCATTGCCCTCAGTATTCAGCGATCGTGGTTGGGAACCTATATTGGATGAGCGGGAGGAAGCATGGGAGCCAGTCTCCTACATTGACATTGTTGCTGAGTTCTATAGAGAACTCGGCAGTGCTAGCGCAGATGATTCTGGGGCCTACAGGTTCACTGTCCGAGGAGTACCCGTTGTATTTTCACGGGATGGACTTGCTGAGCATCTCGGTATTCCTAGGCTGCCAGATGCATATCCGAATGTGGTGCCTAGAGAGTCTGATCCTTCAGTTGAGGCGGAGACAGCTGAGGAGGAGGCATCGGTTTATACTGATGAGGTCGATACCCTTGCTGATCACGAGGTGAGGGATTTGGTTGTCGGTCCAGATGCTCCACCTTATGACGGGACGAAGAGCATCAAACAGGCAGATTTATCTTCTTTCTTTAAGATATTAAATTTGATAATTGCCAATAACATTGACCCTCGGCAGCACAAGACAGAAGTTGGCATTGATCGGACGAAATTTATGATACGGGTCGCTCGTGGCATTCCTATCGACTTGGTGGGGTATATATTCGATAGGATTCGATCAGAGTCTCGGTACATTTCGATGGATATACTACCATTCAGAGTCCTGATCACCCGATATCTACTATGTGCTGGTGTTGTGCCTGATGTTGCCGAGCGTAAACGGGAGCCGATGGGACCGATAAACAGCACCACCCTCTCACGCAGCACGGGACACTCGAGACTGCGTTTTCGTGCACATGTTCCAGAACCGATTGATCCTCACAGAGATGCATAGCCGGGAGATCATGGAGTCTCAGCTGCAGCTGCTGAGACATCTACACGGGCCGAGGCATCAGTCCACAGTGTTACTCGTGAGGAGATGGCTGAGATAGTGCGTGCAGCAATGAGCGAGCAGACATCAGCAGTGATCAATGCAGTCCGTATGGAGATCCATTCTGCTGTGTCTGAGCTTCATACAGAGTTTGCTGCCATGTCTGCGACTCAGGTCACCATTAGTACTCGACTGACACAAATAGAGGAACGTATAGCTGCAGTTGAGGAAGTATGCAAAGACTTAGGGTCTTAATTACTTTATGATATATTTTTTATATTTATTTACTGTTTTTTGTATGGACAACATTGTGTGTTTTGTAAATTCAGTATTTAAGTATGAAATAATATTGTTTTATATTTTCTAAACTAATTATTAATTTAGATTATTCATATTATTTAATTAACCAATTTCTTATAATTACTAGTTAATCTAAATATAATTTGCCAAAAAATTTAAAAAATTAAAACCCTTGTGACCGTTCGACCGCTTCATATACTGTTTGAACGGTAAATAAATATCATTCGAACGGTTATAATTTAACGTTCGAACGCTTTGATAATTTCCCTCCAAATTTTTCTCTTACATGGCGCCAATATTACGATTAAACGGTAAAAACTATACGTTCGAATGTTTAACTTATTTGGGACAAAAAAATCCATCCCTAAAAATACCGTTCGAACGCGTTCGAACAGTCTGCACTTTCCGTCATTTTTTCGGAACGAAATTTGAATTTCATTCCAAAATCTAACTTTTTGGGACGATTTTCAATTCGTCCCAAACAAAAATCGTCCCAAAAAACAATTTTTGTTGTAGTGGTGGTTCGATTGTCACCGCCTCTACATATATAACATTACTGTTTGTGAATTCGTGGAATAGTATGAATCTTTTAGGAGTGTTTGATTCGGATAATATCAGGANATCGACCTCATCAGTATAAACCGATGCCTCCTCCTCAGCTGTCTCCGCCTCAACTGAAGGATCAGACTCTCTAGGCACCACATTCGGATATGCATCTGGCAGCCTAGGAATACCGAGATGCTCAGCAAGTCCATCCCGTGAAAATACAACGGGTACTCCTCCGGACAGTGATCCTGTAGGCCCCAGAATCATCTGCGCTAGCACTGCCGAGTTCTCTATAGAACTCAGCAACAATGTCAATGTAGGAGACTGGCTCCCATGCTTCCTCCCGCTCATCCAATATAGGTTCCCAACCACGATCACTGAATACTGAGGGCAATGAATGACCCTCCCAGAGAAGACTTCTGGAAATCAGAAATCTTCACCGGTCGCTCCAGTGATACTGTCCTCTCCCGAACTGGACCACTACTACTCTCTCCAATATTGCGTCGCTTACGTCCCGGCCTAGAAGTAGACATTATAATCAACCTGAAATTTATAATTACAAATTAGATATATAATATTAACAAGAAAAATACAATAAAGAACTATTTACAGTAGTTTGAAACGAATAGCAATTTAATAACATTTTATATTATGAACAACATCATTTTTAATAAATATATATCTCAATATCAATATTAATTAGATAAATATTAATAGAAATATAATATTAAAAAAAGAATATTTAACTAATGGATTTATAATATTGACATATTGGAAAAAAAAAATTATTTTCCACTTAACGTTCGAACGCTTAACGTAACGGTCGAACGGTAATCGTAGCTTATCGTTCGACCGATTATATAAACGTTCGAACGATAAGCGTAACGATCGAACGGTGTCAGCGACCGTTCGATCGGTGCCTTTAACCGTTTGACCGTTATTGACTAACGTTCGAACGCTATCAAAAGCGTTCGAACGATCTTCGAGTCGATCGGTATTCCAGGCAGAGTCGACTCGGCCATGGAAATCCATGGAATCCTTCGATTCCACGGATTTTATACCAAAATAAATGCAATAGAAACCTAAATAAACGTTCCTAACATAGATTTATGCAAATCTACCGATTATTTTGATGTATAAATCGGTTTATCCTAACTTAAACAAATAATCTATCAAAAACCTAAATATAAACGGTAAAATGCTTTAAAAAAGAGAAATACCGGTAATTAGAGGAAGAGGCTTTGAGTGGGTACTGTTGACGGCGGCGAAGACGGCGTTGAACGGCGGAAATGGACGGTTAACGGCTTAGAACGGAAGAAATGCTCACGTACTTCATCCGTGAAAATGACGTCGGGTGGCTTTTATATGCTTTACCGTTCGAACGGTAAGTTAATACCGTTCGAACGTATTAACTGAAAAACGTTTTCCTCCCTAATTAATTCAATTAAATATAATAAATTTTATTTAAATGCAATATTCGGTATTACAACATTAAATATTATAATTAATTCAATTATAATATATTTTGGTATTAATTACATTAAATGCAATATATTTAAATTTACTTATATATTATTAAATACTATATATTATATTTGTCATTTTTTATATATATAGTATATATAAAATTATACTTAATTTTAATATATTATACTATTGAATATTATATATATATAGTATAGTATATTATTAGTAAGTATAACTAGACTACTATATACATGACACTATGTTCATAGTGTTATATAACATATATATGTGATATTAACTAATACATATATATATTTAATAGTATATGTATTACATGACTTGTTATCTATATTTTTCATATTATATTACAATTATAGACTATTTAATTGACACTCTCTATTCTAGCACTATAAATTACACTATATATGCTCAATTTTAGCTTTTGTATCATTATAATACACTATAATTGATATTTATACACTATATATGCATGTGATACATATGGAGCATATGCTATGATACCATATATAAGTACATATATAGGTTAACTTATGTACTTGACAATTATACTAGATGTAATATATATGATATTTTATAGTATATATATATATGTTATTAAACTATAATATATAACAGTTTGATTATATATTATATAGTTATATTACTATATCTCTAAACTATAGTATATTTATAGTTTAGAGAATTTAAAGGTATAGTGAAAAAAAATACAAATAGTTACATTTTAATTTACCGGTCGAACGGTTAAAAATTACCGTTCAAACGTATAGTAATACGTTCGAACGGTAATTTTCACGTTCGAACGTCAAATTAGCAGGGGAAAATTTTCCCGCTAATCTTTTTGACGTTCGAACGTTCACTAATAAACGTTCGAACGCTAATGTTTTCCATTTACACGACAGAACCTCACAATATCACGCTCGTTCCAGTCGACTCCCTCCTCATTTTCTTCCTACCAACGCCATTATTCTTCAATCCAGCCCTCAAATATTACTAACTTCTATCAATCTCTTATATTTTCGGATTAAGAGGTTGTTTTTACCGTTTGGTGAAGAGTATTTAAGTTTTGAGCATTGGGTACGGGTGGATTCTCCGGTTTATTTCGCAAAATCAGGTATTCTCCTTAAATATATTCCCATTTTAGTTTTTATATAAGTGTTTTCGTTTGCTATAATGAGTTCGTCATATACTTTGCTGTCTGTTGATGTAATTTGGATTGGAGATGTTGTGGTTTTCGGAGGTTGAAGACGACTGTGAATCTGGAATTTATGCGTTCGAACGGTATTCGTGTACCGTTCGAACGATATTCATTACATCGAACGGTGTCTAGCACCGTTTGAACGTTAAACACTTTAAATGCAAGAATTGAATTTAAAATTAATTATTTATAATCTTTGAATGAATAAAATGAATTTAAAATAAAATACAAATAATCTAGATTTACTAATACTTAATACAAATAGAATGTTAATTAAAATACAAATAGTTATAATTATTAACTAGAATGTTAATTAAAATACAAATAGTTATAATTATTAACTAGAATGTTAATTAGCATACAAATAATGATAAACAGGGACTAGAATGTTAATTAAAATACAAATAGTTAGAATTAATAAAATATTTTGAAAGATATAAAACAACTATCTAATTATTTAATAATATAATTACTTAATAATTAGCATATCTTGTAAGTGTTTGTTTGATACATGTTAAATATTGGCATATCTTAATTTTGCTTGTTCATCAAAATTAGCCTTAGACCCGTTCGAGAGTTATCAATCGTTTATACTGATGAGGTCGATACCCTTGCTGATCACGAGGTGAGGGATTTGGTTGTCGGTCCAGATGCTCCACCGTATGACGGGACGAAGAGCATCAAACAGGCAGATTTATCTTCTTTCTTTAAGATATTAAATTTGATAATTGCCAATAACATTGACCCTCGGCAGCACAAGACAGAAGTTGGCATTGATCGGACGAAATTTATGATACGGGTCGCTCGTGGCATTCCTATCGACTTGGTGGGGTATATATTCGATAGGATTCGATCAGAGTCTCGGTACATTTCGATGGATATACTACCATTCGGAGTCCTGATCACCCGATATCTACTATGTGCTGGTGTTGTGCCTGATGTTGCCGAGCGTAAACGGGAGCCGATGGGACCGATAAACAGCACCACCCTCTCACGCAGCACGGGACACTCGAGATTGCGTTTTCGTGCACATGTTCCAGAACCGATTGATCCTCACATAAATGCACAGCCGGGAGATCATGGAGTCTCAGCTGCAGCTGCTGAGACATCTACACGGGCCGAGGCATCAGTCCACAGTGTTACTCGTGAGGAGATGGCTGAGATAGTGCGTGCAGCAATGAGCGAGCAGACATCAGCAGTGATCGATGCAGTGCGTATGGAGATCCCTTCTACTGTGTCTGAGCTTCGTACAGAGTTTGCTGCCATGTCTGCGACTCAGGTCACCATCAGTACTCGACTGACACAAATAGAGGAACGTATAGCTGCAGTTGAGGAAGTGTGCAAAGACTTGGGGTCTTAATTACTTTATGATATATTTTGTATATTTATTTACTGTTTTTTGTATGGACAACAATGTGTGTTTTGTAAATTCAGTATTTAAGTATGAAATAGTATTGTTTTATATTTTCTAAACTAATTATTAATTTAGATTATTCATATTATTTATTTAACCAATTTCTTATAATTACTAGTTAATCTAAATATAATTTGCCAAAAAATTTAAAAAATTAAAACCCTTGTAACCGTTCGACCGCTTCATATACTGTTTGAACGGTAAATAAACATCATTCAAACGGTTATAATTTAACGTTCGAACGCTTTGATAATTTCCCTCCAAATTTTTCTCTTACATGGCGCCAATATTACGTTCAAACGGTAAAAACTATACGTTCGAACGTTTAACTTATTTTGGACAAAAAAATTCATCCCTAAAAATACTGTTCGAACGCGTTCGAACAGTCTGCACTTTCCGTCATTTTTTCGGAACGAAATTTGAATTTCGTTCCAAAATCTAACTTTTTGGGACGATTTTCAATTCGTCCCAAACAAAAATCGTCCCAAAAAACAATTTTTGTTGTAGTGGTGGTTCGATTGTCACCGCCTCTACATATATAACATTACTGTTTGTGAATTCATGGAATAGTATGAATCTTTTAGGAGTGTTTGATTCGGATAATATTAGGAATGAAAAGAGACTCCAGTTGTAGCTGAATCTGCCTCTCCTGAAACTCGGTCACTTTACCGCATCTGAATCAAATATGGCCACTGTGTCTTGGACATGGAGCATACTCGCACTGTTTGTGCTCGCACATCTCCTGCGACAATGGGCATTGAAAAGCTGGAACAAGAATAGGAAATTACCACCTGGCCCAAGAGGGTTCCCCATCTTTGGGAGCCTTCATAGTTTGGGAGAATTCCCTCATCGAAATCTACAGCGACTAGCCCAGAAATATGGCCCCATCATGCACTTGCGGTTAGGTTTCGTGCCTGCTATTGTTGTCTCCTCGCCTCAAGCTGCCGAGCTGTTCCTTAAAGCACACGACCTTGTGTTTGCTAGTAGACCACCTATGGAGTCTGCAAGGTACATCGCTTACGAGCAAAAAAGCATGATCTTTGCTCCGTACGGCTCATATTGGCGCAACATACGCAAGATGTGCACACTCGAATTGCTTAGTAACGTTAAAACTGATTCTTTCAAATCCATGAGAAATGAAGAGATTGGCCTACTGCTGAAGTTTATTCAAGAGGCCGCTAGTAATTGTGTTGCTGTAGATGTGAGTGCCAAGGTTACATCTCTGACTGCGGATATGTAGTGCCGTATGGTGTTTGGGAAGAAGTATGAGGACAAAGATCTTGATGAGAAGGGATTCAAGGCTGTAATGCACGAGGCAATGTATCTAGGAGCAGTTCCTAACCTAGGCGATTACATTCCTTGTATTCGTCCCTTTGACCTTCAGGGTTTGACACGACGCATGAAGGCTCTTAGTAAGATCTTTGATAATTTTTTTGAGAAGATCATTGATGAGCATATCCAGTCCAAGGATGAAAGTAAGACCAAGGTCCAACATCTGAGTACTCGATTGAAAGGTCCAACATCAAAGCCATAATTTTGGTAAGTTTTCATACCACTTGCATTCGTGTATTGATTTAGCAAGGAATCAAAGTTCAAGTAAAAGTCAAAAAAGTTTTATGAAAACTTATAGTTTCTCAGCTAGTTGTCTAATGTAACGTGGTCAAATGCTTTCTGTATGCGTAAAGAACAGAACTATGTATAACTCTACAATTGGATTCAGATATGGCACTAATTGCCCAGATCAAAATTTTGGTGGCAGGACATGCTCGCAGCCTCGATGGACACTTCGGCAACGGCAATTGAGTGGGCACTCTCAAAATTAATGAAGCATCCACGAGTAATGAAGAAACTTCAGAAGGAGCTGGAAAATGTGGTGGGCTTGAAGAGGATGGTAGAGGAAGCAGACTTGGATAGGTTGGAGTACTTGGACATGGTCGTAAAGGAAACCTTAAGGCTACATCCAGTAGCACCACTTCTGCTTCCTCATGAGGCCAGGGAAGATTGCACGGTTAATGGTTTCCACATACCCGAAAAGTCTAGAGTCATGATAAACGTATGGACAATTGGGAGAGACCCAAGCATTTGGAGTGATGCAGAGAAGTTCATCCCGGAGAGGTTTGTTGGGAGTAACATTGATCTCAGGGGACGTGACTTCCAACTAATCCCATTTGGTGCTGGCAGAAGAGGCTGCCCAAGGATGCAAATGGGTCTGATTGTGGTCCGGCTTGTAATAGCACAACTTGTGCATTGCTTTGATTGGGTTCTTGCCAACAACATGTAGCCAACTGAGTTGGATATGACTGAGGTTTTTGGTCTTACTGTTCCAAGAGCCAAGCATCTACTTGCCATTCCTCGATATCGCCTTCACTATTGACAAATTTATATTTTCTCTATTTTTGGTTGCTGATGTCTACACTTGGAATGCATAGATTTGTATGCGCGGGAATAATATAGTTTTGTAGAAAAAAATAGTATATGGAACTAAGTTTGCTTGAATTCACTGTCACTACAAGAATATCTGGAATTTCCGGCGTTAAGAATAGTTGCCATTGTAAGCATAAAACGTCTGCAATTACTTACCCCAGCATTTATGAACTGCCGTTTGATGGACGGGTAAGAAGTGTGGCCCTACATTGAGCTGTCATTTTCCTGTATGATGCTGCTAAACATCCTTTATTTGCAGCACCAGAAATTGCAGCCTTTATTTAGTGAACATGCCGACAATACATCTAACAAAGTCCTCAAAAAATGCCGATGTTATTTATCTGCTTGACTCACTCAAAAAATGAGTAGCACTAATGCTATCCCAAGTGCAGGAGAATGTCGTGTAATAATTAGGAATAAATTCCTAAATCGTCTCCTCAGGGAAAGTTACTTAAAATTAAACTCGTCGAAAAATGTGAAAGAAAACTTCACAAAGAAAAACAAACAGATGGTATGTGCAATGGATGGAAGAGGTTACTAGTCATGGACTAGATTCATATTTTTAGATTTTTGATTGATTGGAATGTAATTGACTAATGAATTAAACTCAGAAATCAATAAAGCGAAATTAAGAATTAACTGGATTAGAAAGTAATTAACAAAACATGCATTGAAAATTGAAAAGCCCCAAAATCAATTGTATCCAAATCACACTTTCTCAAATTAAATCATAACAATTGTAATTACTATTGAATTGAAAGCTTAATGAAACAATAAGAATAAATGACATGGACTAAATGAAAAACAGAAAAATCGTTCAAACTTCTAAACCAAAAGTCTCCAAATTAATACATAAACTTAAGACTGAATTGAAATAGCAATAGGGAAAGAAATTATCAAGCCAATTGCATGGAAATGAAGATTTGAGCTGGTGAAGGAGGATGAGTTGTTGTAGCAATTGGATTCCTCAGAGAATTCTTCAATATGCTGCAAGTTGATTGAATGATCGCTTGTCTGAAATCTCTTCTCCGAATCTGAAATGAAAATTAGTGAAAACAAAAATGAATTCTAAAAGTTTCTCAAAACAGAATTTTTCATACTCCAAGCCTTGTGGTGATGATGACAAAATAAACCTTGCTTTGCCTTGAGCTTACACGGCCATGGGGGGAGGATTTGGGTTGATGAAGTTTTTGTTGTTTTTGTGATGGAAGGGATGACTATGGGTATCCTAAGTGTGTGGATCCGTGTAGTGTATGGGAGCACAAGGAGATATGGTTAGTATTCTTCCCTTGTGTTGGCCGAATGATGGATGAACTAGAGATGGAATTGAATGAATGATTTTGATTGGAAATGGTCTTCAATGTTGGCTGAATATGTTTGAGATCTCTATGGAAATTGAAAAAAAGGAATTGCTTGGATTGAATGCCCCCTTTTGGTGTTGGCCGAATAGGTTGAGTTCTCTAAGAAAAATGTGGAATGAATGGAAAATGACTTGAATTGCAAAAAAAAATGAATGCATGTGGTCGGCTCCCTTCTTTCCTTTTCATCCATGTGGTGTTATTCCTTTTGGCATTAAAAAATCTGCACTAAGTGAAAAGATGGAATCAAAATTCGGTGGACTTGATTAAGGCTTCACATGGGTAGTGGGTGGAAGGATTCTTGGTGTTGGTTGGCTAGCTTTTCCTATCTTGATCCGTGTGGTGTTCTTTTGGCATCTAAAAAAATCTGCACTAAGTGAATGATGGGAGCAAATTTCGGTGGATGATCAAATGTGTGGGGCTGGATGTTTGTTAGTGATTTCCGAAAATGGTGAAGGGAAAAGCAAGGGTGAGGCTTGGTCTTGGTTGAGTGATTGCCGTGCATGTTAATAAGAAGTGTAGTTGAGTGGAGGTGAGTGGAAATTGAGTGGAAGGAAGGCCATGTGAGTGAATGAATCTTTAAAGGAAAAAGCAAAAGTGTGGGGCTGGATGTTGTTTAGTGAGTGCCGAAATTGATGAGGGGAGTGGTTGGTTTTTGGTGAGTGAAAGTGAGTGGAAGTTCCATGTGAGTGATGATTGGTTGTTAAAGGAAAGAAAACAAATGTGTGGGGCTGGATGTTGTTTAGTGAGTGCCGTGTATGGTGAAGAGAAGTGTAGGTGAGTGGAAATTGAGTGGAATGAAGTGGTGATTTCCGAAATTATGTTAAATGAAAAAGCCAAATTGTGGGGTTGGTCTTGGTGATTGGAAGTGAATGGAAGTAAGTGGTGATTGAGTGGAAGTGGCCGAATGGATTAGAGAAAAGCAAGATGAGTGGAGTTTTGTGGAAAGTGAGTGGAAGGAGCTGAATTTGTTAAATGCAAATGCAAATGAGGGGCTGGTTTTTTTTGTTTAGTGATTGCTGAATGGATTAGAGAAAAGCAAGATGAGTGGAGTTTTGTGGAAAGTGAGTGGAAGGTGAGTGGAAAGTGAGTGGAAGGAGCTGAATGTGTTAAATGAGAAGGCAAAAGAGTGGGGTTTTGGTCTTGGTTGAGTGCCGAAATTATGTGGAGTGATTGGTGTGAAAACTCAAGACAAAGTATGAACAAGGCATGAACATAATGAACCATGGAATGTATGAAAAAAAATGGAGATGGAGATTAAAGAAAGAAATCACTCAACACAAATTAACACAAATGAAAGTTTAGATTGAGCAACTTCCTTTCACGGATGGTAAAAAGTGCTTTTCTCTTTTGAGGTTCATGGATTGAACCCAAAAGATGGAAAGTTAGCTCAAGAAACTTTATGAACATGAAGAACAATGGTACAAACGCAAATGATAATGGAAAAACAAGAAAGATTATGTACCAGAATGCACCGTAATCAATAGTTGGTAGAATTCAAGCAGAAATTCATGCTTTTAATCAATTAAAATCACAACTTTGATTTATTCATTTTTCCATATAAAACCAATGATAAAGTAATGAAAGAATTAAAATATATTGGTTCTAAAGGCATTACGAATGCAATAATTCAGCTCAATCACTGCTGTAGACCCATTGGGCCATTACGTAGCTGATGCCTAGGAAAATTCGCTGGTGATTGACCAAAAACAGAGGCGACGTTTATTGCATATGCTACTGATCTGCTTTATAGGCAACGTTGATTTATTGCCGCATTAATTGTGGTGCTTACGTCGCACCAAGTTAAAGACAACATTATATGTGCCCGCTGAAGTTACTGCACAGTAGCCACAAATTCCACTTTTTGGAAATCTATACACTTTTTGTATCACTTTGTGTTTGCTGCAATAAGTCCTCCACAATGCCGCAATAAACTAGAAATTCACCAGTTTATATACGTAGTACTGCAAGCAGGTAGGGCTGTACACCAAACTGAGGAACCGACCTCCACCGACGGAAACCGGCCGCCGGATGCCGAAACTGGCCGAAACCGGCGAAGAACCGGTCGGAGGTCGAGTTAAATATATAGAAACCGACGTCGGCCGGTTCGGTTTCGGTTCTCCTGTGCGAAAAACCGTTGAACCGGCCGACCGGTTCTTATATTTTTTTTTTCCCTGTTATACATGTAGAAACGACGCCGTTTCACTTATGAAACATTGAAACGACATCGTTTTAGATTTAGGAAACAGAAAAAAAATATAAAGGAACGGCGCGCCAAACGGCGACGTTCCAAAATGGGATTCTTCATCGTCCCCACGCCCTTCTTCTTTTTCCCGGTCTCCTTCTTCCTCAGCCCTAGGTTTTCTCTCCTCTACAACTCCTTCCTAGATTCATGGCAGATGACGGCGCAGCTCCTTCCTTCGTCACAGAGACGCCGACGGCAGACCGAAAACCGCGCCGACGTAGTCGAGACCGATGGCATCGGTTTTCTCTCCCCCAGTCGATCGGTTTCGGCCGGTTGTCAGCAGCCCTCTCCCACGTCGGTGGGGTTTCGGTTTGGCGCCGAAACCGACGCCGACGCATCGGTTTACACCCCTACAAGCAGGTGTCGTTAATGCCGTAAAACATTGTGTAAGGTATTTTTTTTTTCAAAATTTGTATTATTGTATAATGTTCCCATGGACAAATTATTTGACAGTTTGTTTGTCTAAAATCCCATTGGCCTAAATATATATATATATATATATATATATATTAAAAAACTAGTATAAAATAGTACTAGTAGTGATCTATAGTGAGCGGATGGTACTTAATTAATACCCATTTCCTGTATATAAGAATACACAATTCCTTCAACAATATATAGTTACTAATGTAGTTTATCCAAATTGATGATGACTCTTAACAATTTCGTTCTTATAATAATTTCTCTTGTACGTAGCAAATAAGCACACATAATAATTGAGCTGCCAGCAACTAATTGGACATATAAATTAGGAGATTACCTACTTTACATGAAATTATTGCCCATAATGAACATGTCACACGTACAGTAGCTATAGTAGGAATGATTTAAGTAGAAATTCATATATATTCAACTTCATTATAGCACTTCACATAGTTTAAAGGTCGATAATCTCAAAATATACCAAGACATGGATTCAAGGGTAGCAACTACCACCCTATTACTTTTGAGACATCCCTCTGGAATAGACAGAAATGGTGCTGCCCTCTAAACTGGTGCATTAATCCAGGCTATTTCAAATATACCAACACTACTCCAATTAATCTATATTGGTTAACAACTGGAAATAGTTTCACTTTCCATTTACAAGAAATTTGACTTTGGCAGATTGGGTATGAAAACTTCAACTTCATATCAGGTTAAGTCCTTAACTTGCAATGATTGATGGTGTTGAGGGTGAGTTGGGAGACACCCACTGCTTGTTGGCATCTTTATAATCAACACAAAGTCTGTGTTTTCTATTTCCACCATACTATATCTCCATTAGATCCAAACATAAACTTGAGAAATCTGCACCAGCAAATTTATAAGACAATTCTGCACTTCATGGAGCTCGAGCGAAACTCAGGCAAAGTTGAATGGCACTCGAGTGAAACTCAGGCAGAGTTGAACGCTCGACAATCGCTCGACATGCCGCTCGAGCGAACTCAGGCAGAGTTGAACGCTCAACACTGAGCTCGAGCGAATTCAGGCAGATTTGAACGGTCAACACTCGCTCGACACTGAGATCGAGTGAACTCAGACAGATTTGAACGCTCGATACTCGCTCGACACGCTCGATACATCCACTTTGGAAATTTAGGAGAATAACTGCAACTCTACTACTAGTAATCTAGCATGCATCAGATGCTAGATTACTAGTATTGGATTCTACACATGCATCAGATTAAAAGTCTCTACACTTAACCATTATTTTTTTGTTAATATACTTAAACAACTGATGTGACAAAGATAGCAAAAGTCTAGACAATTTATTTCTTTCTATGAAGCATGATTTTGTTTTTGACAATAAGTTATAGTAGAAATCCTAAGTCCAAGGGAACCTCCCATGTAGGGGTAAATTAAAGCCATGTATTTTTTCATGTTTTGACCACAAATGAATCTAGCATAGGAACATACTTTATGCATGTTCCAGCTCAAAACAAAATTATGTTGCCTTCTAGCTGCCCCAGAATAATGCCAGTCATCAATTCAATTGTAATTCCTAACAGCCCCATAAGATTACGTATAACTTCTAAAGGTAATTGTAAACTTCTAAAGTGGCCACCAATCATTAAACATTGAAATTAACCAATATGTACAAGACATATATTACCTGCTCGGTCCAGCTTTTGCTGTCCATGATTATATTTTAACACTAGCAAGCAGTTCTGATTTTATAGCAAGAGTTTGTGGTTCAGCAGCTCCTCACCTACGACCTCCTAACTGTCTTCATTTAGAACCTGTGATTACAATATCTAGTAAGTAAATATGCATTTCTATCCAGAACTAGATTAGCCATGTAAAAATTATAACTAACTTGTAAAGTCATTTCTTACCTTATGTAGTGCACACATAAACACCACCATCTTGTCCATCTATAGATCCCTTAATAATATACATTTGAAAAAATTTCTATTTGTACTGGGACATGGGTTATATATTCCTGCAATCTAAAGGTATACAAAAATACATAATGGACATCCAAGATGCACTTTAACCCCACACTGGTCCCCCCCCCTCCCCCTTCTCATTTATTTAGATCCCCAAAAAACTTATATTTAGTGTGTATACACTCACACCATTAACCC
Organism: Carya cathayensis; assembly: GCA_011037825.1. NCBI lineage: Eukaryota > Viridiplantae > Streptophyta > Magnoliopsida > Fagales > Juglandaceae > Carya > Carya cathayensis. The sequence goes on along the minus strand of QGSO01000266.1, from coordinate 968,004 downwards.
AAACAGATTATCAACCTTACTGCCTTACTGCCAAAAAATTTGAGGCATTTACCTGCCACCTAACTACCAAAAATTCTCAAAACAGGGACATCCACAAGCTGCATGCAGCTCATGGAGTCGACCACGGAGTGGGTGAGATTGAATCTAAGGAAGCCGGCTCCTCAGATTCTGATGTCGGCTGCCTCTACTTTTCATACCACAGCTGCCTCTGTGATTCAGCCCACGGCTGCCTCGCAATTTGAGTCCACAGCTGCCTCTGCTGCATTTCTGAGCACGGCTGGCTTTCCGACATTAAGGATATCAATAATTTTTCAGTTTGACGTTCCTTCTCCATCATCTTCTTCTCAAATTCACGTCGCCTCTCCATCATCTTCTTCATATCTTCCCGTACAGCCTTTAGTTCATCCTTGTGAGTTTGAGCATTTTTCTTATGCTGTTCTACCAATTCCGCATACTACTTATCTCGTATACGATCATTTTTTCTTCTAGAGTCTGGAATTACCATTTCTCCTAACCCTCGTGCATATCCTGCTCTTTGACCAAGTACCGACCTAAATATTTTTTATACTACTTCATCCGTCCATTTTTCAGGCTCTAATGCATCCATTTTGCTGGTCATCTTGTTCTATAACAACAAACAAACACGCATAAGTATGTACATTCTATTCCCATATTCATGGTAAGACCATTATAAACAATAAGTATACCAGATATGAGTCATTACATCCATCTCGACAAAACGGTAATGTTACTTACATAATTATGCTCCGTTGCTAGTGTCACAAACTTCTCTTTCTTCTTTGACCAGCGAGTGTGTCAATAGAAGTCCACTACGTTGGTCCTGTCTACTCGCTAGATAGTGTGTGGCATGGAAATTGTACATAAATGAGTAACACATATAAAAAAAAACCTATAGAGAATTTTTCTTTAACTACACAATCTAGCCACACATCCTAATAGCTGAAATTACATGTGCTGATATCAAAAAGCATATTGAATAAACATGTGACAAAGATAGGCAACTTCCAACCTTGCTACTTATAAACTGAACTGTGGCAAATTACCTGAGACATTTGCACAAAAAACATATTAAAATGGTGGATATATAACCGCGAAACTTCCCTATCACTGCAGGTCATATATGTTGGGTTTATCTTTTTATGTAAAACCAACTGATCATGCGCATAACTGTTGTTAACACAATTTCACCTTCGATACAACCATCAACATGAAGATCAGTTTATAGAAGAGATAAGGAATATCAAGTGTGAGCAAAATGCACAGGATGCAAATAAAGTACAGATATGATTATCAAGTCCAGACCTATGCAACTTAGATGAATGAAAATTAAATTTGGATGTATATGATAATCAGTGGATTGATACAAAGAAAACTAGATACTGAATTCGAATAACTATTGACAGGAAAAGCAACATTGTATCCCAAAGAAAAGTCAACATTTTTCTCATTCATGAGCAAGAAATGTGATTTATTAATTCAATCGACGGAATAAATATTGCCGCTATTGCTTTTTCCTTCTGACTTATATAAATCATTTACCTTTTCCTTGAGTACCCTAAAAAATGACTTACACCCCGATGTATGATTAACGTCGAGTTTCTTGCAACTCTCTCTATTTCTAGCTAACATTTTCTGCTATGATAATGCCAATGTTAGTTATATTCTTAGAGTGAATATGCATGAGAATATAACTTATTTCTAAAGTCAACATATACATGTATAGATTCACAAATTTGTTTTAATGGATACCTTGAAGGAATCACTTTCTCGTCTCTCACAAAGTTTAGTCCATACTATTGGGTTGACCATACTAGTCTCGGAAGCCAATGCTTCCTTATGAGTGGCAAACTTCATATACTTCTTGTGCAATTCATGATGATAAGCGTTAAAACGCTTACGTAGGGCTTTCCAAACAGCCATTTGATGATTGTGTTTCTCCCAATCCAATTCAAAGTCACCCTACACACTTGAGTTTGTTAGTAGCATACTTGCATTTCTATATTCATCAAGTAAGGAATTTATCATGCATGTATAAGCTGTCTTATTCGGATGCGCTCCATCAACTCATCCTTCTCGGGCTTGGGTACATCTGTCCACCTTGCGTGACTCATGTCTACATGGTGTTTCAATATCCATGTTATCCTTGTTGTGAACATACCGGAATTAGAACAACATGGGGCCATATCCCCATCATTGATCTTCAAATGTATTGGCCCGTGCTTAATAAGCTTCTCGAACTCAGTACATTTGGCTGGGCCACGTCCTCGTTTCTTCTGTGTCAGGGTGGGTACCGATACTGTTACATCCTCTATGGCAGCATCCCCTAAACAACCAGCATTTAGATGCTTCCAACTAATATTGCAAACTTGTAAACTTATCTTAAGTTGCGGCCAATTAATGTAAACCATTAATGAAATAGCTAGGAAATACTCATCATTTTATTACCGTTATCGTCAGTTGTAATCCCTGGTCTCTGGATCAAATAAGGACGGGAAGCCTCTTCCTCTATGGTTGGAGATTCTGTAAGAAAATTAAAGGTTGGCCCCGCAACTGGCTCTGCAGTGCATTCCCTCAAGATTGCACCACGTTTTCGGCATGGAAATCGAAGGGGTCCTCTTCGTATAGGACGCCATCCCCTTCCTCTCCCCCATCCTCGGACACTTTGTCCCATTTTTTGACCTGAGTAAAATATATATTTCCAATTATAGGCAGTGATGGTTCTGACAAGCATGGATTTTTAACGTAAAATTGAACCAGCCCCACTCATACAACAATTGGTAAATCTAGTGGTATGAAGGAAAAATCAATGTGTTATTGAAATTATACCTTATTCATCCATGTTGGTCCTCATTTGCCTCACTTTCCTCACAAATTTCTGGCCTTAAGTAAGCGCAAGGCCAGTAACCGTATGTATGTGAAAGTGTTTGTTTACAATCTCAATACACTGTTTTTGTGACTCCCCGTCCTACACTGGAGCAATATTAGTTTTATATTGTAGAATGGATGTCATATCTATTCAAATAAACTGTAAACAATTTTAAACCATGAGGCTAGGTACACACATGGCTTCACTGAATTTAAAGCTTTGCCTCACACATGGCACAAATGTGGACATTTTTCACCATCCTCATTTTGTATGCTTAGTAATCATGTTGTTGTTGGTGTATAACTTTGAATTCATGGAAAATAGTACCAAATATTAATGACCAGCACTACCAACAACAAGGAAGAGTATGTCATTTTCATGCATTCCAACTTAAAACACAGCCAGTCAAAAAAAGAATACCAATGGCAAGTTAAAATGCATATAATGCACCATTGTGATGAGAATTACAAACCCTTTTATCTTTCAACTCACTAATTGCAAATAGACTTCCTTCATGGAAGGTAGTGGAATTGCATTGGGAACTAAGCTTTTGGAGTGTCAAGATGATTTTTTTTTTTTTTTTTGCAATTTTTTTTATGCTCTGTAATTGACAGAATAACCACCAAAAGCCTTATTTGGAACTGGAAATATAACCAACATTAATTCTTCCCCGACTAACTACCATACTGTGGGCTTAACTTAAAAGTAATTTCCACATGCATATCACCTATACAACCATGCATGCAGATTTTGAGGAAATGATACTGTAAAAGAATCCATGTGCATTTTATAACCTAATAGAGCTTATCCCCACAAAATAAGCTCTATTACGTTCAGAAAAAGATAAAAAAAAAAATTAATGGGGGAAAACCCATCAATACATGAGTACTGTCTGGACTAAGAAGGAAGAATAACAAAATTAAAGCTTTGCAAAAAATCAGGAAACCACGTGTGATACATACCCTTAACCAGATTCAATTTGAAATGCAAGAAAGGGAGGAATATATGAAGTGCACGAGCCAACTCACCCACCAAATAACCTAGGCAGCAGTGCAAAATCACCTAGCAGCTCTTTCTAGCAGGCTACTCTTATGGTGCATCCTAATGATTGCTGAAAGGAATGAAGATTTTGAAGGTGTTAGTGACCTCGAATCAGCTAGAATAACTTCAATGCTTTGCTGGAGTGGTCGGGCTTGTAGTGGGAGATTTCCTTCATTGCTGATATATCAAAGATATCAATGAGCTTGTAAAACTGGAGATACTGCATACAGATAACAGAGTTGGGCGTATTTGAACTTTTAAACTCTCTGATTTCTTGATGGGATGGGTGCAAAGCACTTCAGCTGTGTATGTAAATTATAGTTATACCCTTAAAATATGTAAAGTTCTACAAGTCTCCCGCCTTTGATATGCGCCTCTCTTCTATTTTCCATCTTTTGTAGTACATTTTCCCCCTAACACATTTTTAAATGTTTAGATAACCTGTTCTGATTTCTACTCAAATTTGAAATTTCAATAATTATATAGAAATTTAAACTTGACCATTTTCTATGTAATTGTGGAATCTGCATAAATATGAAGTATTTTATTATAACTTATTTATCCATGTTCTAGTTCAACTTTTAGTACCAAGTGTAATAGAAATTATAATATGACACAAATTAAGGTGAAAATGTTCATTTTGATCACTTTATATAAGACAACACCATGGAAAAGTCCAAAAATGCATTGGTGTGTTTGAAAATTCAGCTCTAGACCAATTTGTCCATGATGCCAAAAAATAATTTAAAATGGTTGGCACACCATAACCTGTTCTGAATTTTACTCAAATCTGAAATTTCAGTAATTATATAGAAATTTAAACTTGACCATTTTCTATATAATTGTGGAGTATACAAAATATGAAGTATATGGATAAAACTTATTTATCCATGTTCTAGTTCAACTTTTGGTACCAAGTGTAACAGAAATTGTAATATGACACAAATTAAGGTGAAAAAGTTCATTCGGATCACTTTATAAAAGACAACACCATGACAAAGTCCATAAATGTTTTGGTATGTTTGAAAATTCAGCTCTAGACCAAATTGTCCATAATGCCAAAAAATAATTTAAAATGGTTGGCAAACCCTGGATGGTACAGCAATATATTTAACATATGTGCATTGGATAAAATGCGGCAAGCTTATGTTTATCCAACTCACCCTTTTTTAGCAGTTCCATGTATGAGGTAAATTCCAGTAGCTGCACTAAAGTTAAGAGAAGTTAATTAACCAAATTTTCTTTCCAATAGACATCATATTCAATAGAAGAATAGGTGTATTTTTCAAACAATTGTCCGGCCAATTTTTAGGAAAACAAATTGCTTTGTAAACCTGCTTTATGTACTTCCATTCGCAATAGGATTAAGGATGCCTTGAGTAACCATCAATATTGTTTGCACCAGCATTCCAGGTAATTATTAACGCCCTTTATAGTTGTTTATATATACCATGGGGGCAACTTGCTTCTAATCTCAACCATCATGTCTTATATCTACTATTAAATTCGTTCATGGAATTGCACCATGATTGGATGCCATAAGCAATTTTCTAACATTCATTCTTGCTGTTTTGTTATACTGACAATCAACAACCTTATGATGCTATATACCAGTAGGTTGCAATTTTATATCCGTAAATATTATGTCCTCTTAATATATAGATTGTGCGATCATTAGCCATTAATGTATTCTAACTAAGATAGGCACTTTTTTAAGATTTTGGGAGGGGGGAGGGGCAGCATGTTGGAAATTTTTCATTTTGTTAGATTTAAGGTAGACGTTATAATTTTTGGATGGAGGGCTCCCACCAGCATCACCAAATTGTCTCCAACACATATGAGGCACAACCACTTTGATGCTTAGTTGTGGCCTGTAGAAATATATATAAGCATTAATATATTGGTAGATTAATTCATAAAGTTACACAAACAAAAAGAACAATTACCATATTATTCACATAGCCAAATTATTACAAGATTGACTATGATTTCCAGGTCCAGCATTTTTCCAACGTCATGGCTTACATGAATAAATAAATCTTGCATGCATCAGTTAAGAGGACTCGCAGCTAAACACAGGAACATACATTATCTTAGTTGTTAGTGACTTATGTATTTGATATGTATTTGACTGAAGACAAGATGCTTCCTGTAACCTTCATTAGAGTCAAATTATTACATAATTTCTCAATGCATTATGACTAAATAAGTCTACTCTGAGACAGGATCAGACTCTGTCGTAAAACCATGCTCCTCAGAACCTTCCTCGTCACCATAACCATCACTTGATCTAGAGCCAAGTTCGGCATTGTTGATAAAATCTTCAAGTCCTGCGTTATCTATACAACCTGCTTCTCGTGCATCAACATTGCCTAGGTTCAATATCATTCCTACTCAATGGAGTCGGGACAAGCACATCATGACCCTGGACAGGTGCATAATGATGTGACGATTCATTCTCTTGATAGGCATCAGCGTCTTTTGATAGGCATCAGCGTCACTTGATGCATTCACATCTTTTTCTTCTGCCACCATAGTTATTAGTGGAATATCATAGACATTTCTATTGGTGAATTTCTGCACTACATGCCAATTACCTTTGACACGTACATCTTTTATGTAAAAGCATTGGGAAGCCTGGCATGCTAGGATGAAGGGTTTGTCCTTGTACCAAGTCCAGTCTATGTTGACACTGATTAAATGATCATCTACTCGTACCCCTCGTCTTCGATCACCAACATCAAACCATTCACATCTGAATAGGTACACACGTCGCCAACCCATGTAGTGTATCTCCAAGATGTCATTAACCACACCATAGAAGTCTACATTATTAGACTGATTGTCACAAGTTACAAAGACCCCTGAATTTTATGTACGTCTTTTGACTTCACGCCGCTTTGTGTGGAACCGTTTTCCATTTATAATACAACCAGCATATGATGCAACCCAACTTTTGGGACCACAGGCTAATGCGTATAAATCAACAGACACATCAAGTGGATTGAGGTTACGTTGGCCTATAACCTATTACAATATTGAAAAATTGTAAGAGAAAAATAACCAGTTCCATAGTGATTGATCACTATTCAAGGAAATTGTAAATGTGGCAAAAATACCCATATGCACAGAAGAAAGCTTACACGCGTCTTGAACCATAGTTCGAAGTCTTTTTTATGTGTGCGATCAACTGCAGTAGGGTTCGTCCGCTGACACATTTCATGATGTTCTTTACATACAAATCATGATGTGGCCAAATTGGTAAAATCAAGTTGTGGATAATATGCACTGGCATTGTAGGTAGTGGTAAAGCTCAACAGAAAGTAAATAAAGGACATAGATAATAGGTGTACATACTGTAGATAGTGGGCTATCTCTGTGCAGTTGTTAAGCCCGTGCCACCGGACTGAGGCAAGGAGTTCATGATCTAAAGGGATATTAGAGGCAACTCCCAAAGGACAGACTTTTTGGTTGAAAATGGCAAATCCATCCATTGTCTCCTCTTCTGAACTGTCAACGTTCCCATCCACTCGATTGAATTTCGTCTCAACATCTTCTAAGTACATTGAGTAAAATGTCAACCATTCGAGGTGAATGTAGGCCTCTGCAATTGAACATTCTAGGTGAACTTTATTCTTAATATACAGTTTGAACTTGCCCAAGTATCTCTCAAATGGGTACATCCACCTATATTGCATTGGACCACCCAGTATTGCCTCACAGGGCAGATGGATAGCGAGGTGGACCATAACATCGAAAAATGCTTGAGGAAAAATCATCTCTAGTTTGCACAAGATGATTACAATATCATTTTCCAGTTGGTATAGGCGATTTCTATCAAGTGTTCGTGAACACAACTCCTTAAAGAAACTACTAAGCTCAGTCAATGCCAGGGAAATGTCGTTTCTTAAGTACCCGCCCACTGCTGTAGGAAGTAGTCATTGCAGAAATACATGATTATCATGGCTTTTCAACCTAGAGATTTTGCAATCGCACACAGAAACACATCGTGAGATGTTTGCAGCAAACCCATCGGGGAATTTTACATCCACCAACCACTCACAAAATTTAGTCCTTTCATCACCATGCAATGTATAAGAAGCATGTGGCACTGTAACCCTTTCTCCTTCACGCCTCAAATGTAATTCTTTTCTTATACCCAAGATCTCAAGGTCACGTCGTGCATTAAAATTATCCTTTATTTTTCGAGGAATGTTCATTAAAGTGTCAAAGATGTTATCAGTAATGTTTTTCTCAATATGCATAACATCAAGATTGTGCCACAGCATCAATGTTGACCAGTAGGGTAACATGAAGAAAATCCTGCTCTTGGTCCAGTTCAACTCATCAGCCCTTCTCTTTCACTTTCGACAAGATTTACCAAATTGGAGATCATTGAGCATATATAGTTGACTTAATATATCTGAACCTGATAAAACATGTGGTGGCAGTTGGTGATCTTCTTTACCATTGAACAAATTCTTTCAGCGTCTCCAAATGTGGTCTAGAGGTAAGAACCAACGGTGTCCCATATAACTATGCTTTCAACCATACTTCAACCATGTTGAGTCTGTATCTGCTTTGCATGGTGGACATGCTAGTTTTCCTTTTGTTCACCACCTAGAAAGATTCAACAGGGCTGGAAAGTCATTTATTGTCCATAATAATGCTGTATGCAACATGAATGTTTCTTATGTGGACGCATCATGTGTAGCTACCCCATGTTCCCAAAGTTCAAGCAACTCATCGATCAACGGATGCAAGTAAACATCAATATCATTCCCTGGTGATTTTGGCCTTGGAATGGTGAGAGATGTCATGAAGAATTGATCTTTCATGCATAGCCACGGAGGCAAGTTATACGATATGAGAATAATTGGCCATATGCTATAAGGTTTAGCCAAATTGTTGAAAGGGTTAAAGCCATCACTAGCTAGACCAAGTCTAACATTTCGAGCATCCTCTGCAAACCATGCATGGTCTTTATCGAAATTATTCCAAGAGTCTGCGTCGGTTGGGTGCCTCATAACCGTCTCATCTGAAGCTCGTTTCTCTTTATGCCATCGCATATCAGTTGCTATCTTTGCAGACATATATAGCCGCTGCAGTCTAGGTTTCAACGGGAAATGTCGTAAAACCTTCTGAGGGATAACTCATGTCCCATGTGTATTTGACATACACCTTGAAGCATTACATATAGGGCACACATTCTTATCAGCATTTTCCTTCCAAAATAATATGCAATCGTTAAGGCATGCATAGATTTATGGTACTTGAACCCTAGCCCCCGCTCTAATGACCTTAACTCCTCATATGACTGTGGCAACTCAGCATCAGGAAAGGCAGACTGCAATAAGTTAAAGAGCATGTTGAATGACTTTATTGACCAATGACCAATGGTCTTTATATGTAGCAGCTTTACAACGAACGACAACTTTGAAAATTTTGTACAACCTGGATAAAGTGGACGACGAGCATTATCGAGTAGTTGTGCAAAGGAAGACATTGGGATGTGTTCAGCCATGGGTGGTCGAGTTGGACTCAATGTGCTGTCGTGGGGCGAGTCGAAGAATGTACCCGCCTACACATCGTCTAACAGCTGGTCGATGTCATCGATGTAATCGTCCCCACCATTATAATCTAACTCATCATCAGATCCAGTATTAAAATGTTGTGTCTCATCCTTCCCATGAAATATCCACTATGTATAACTTGGATTAATCTCGGTTATGAACAAATTACTCTACACTTCAGGGAAAGATAGTCATAGATTATTACAGCATATGTAGCATGGACACCGTATGCGGTTTTGGCCCCTTGCATGGTTTTGTGCAAGCGATAGGAATTGGTTAACTCCTTCGGCATATGCAGGTGACATCAGTCTATCACTCTCGTGCATCCAACTTTTGTCCATCTAGAATTTAATATAAATAGCCTTAATGTTAGGGAACAACGTTAAAATGTCCCTAACTAGTTAGCTACGCAGAGTGCACAAGGAACATTGTGTATGGAAAGCCTTTTAATGGAAAAAGGTTTTCAAATCCATCGACTTATATAAAAGTGATGCAACGAATGAGCTGAAGAAGGTTGATGAATTGCATCCATGCACAATAGCCATAGTGGAAGGTAGTGGAATTTCGGTCTTGATTGAGGCATAAACTAGTTGAGCCATATGATCAGACAGCAAATCACTTAGACACGTTATTCATAACTGATAAGCTACTAGGAAATTATTCAAGTTATGTGGGTACTAAGCGGAGTCTCATTGGTGGGCATGTAGTTGGTATACATTATACCAATGATTTGAGATGGCCTAAATCATGGCTTAATTATTAACGCCAACACTCCAGAGAATGTATAGGTGGCTAAGGTCTATGGTATTGGAAAAATTGTAGGGCTGTACTAGTTGGTTTTACATGTACCACTCAAATAAAGTCTTAATTTGCACTCCTATGAATAGAAGTGAGGGAGTTGTCAAATAGTATAAAGAGATATTTACATTTACTAAAGGTCCATGACTTTTACATTTTGTATTCTAATAATGTAAAACCAACGAAGAAAATGTAAACCATCACAAAAGCTAACAAGATGCAAAAAGGTTCACAAAGAAATGAAGAGTGAGCTCAAGTAGTTTGGGGAAAAGGGAAGATAAGGCTAACTTGACCATTTTCAGAACACATGCAGGAAGGAACTTATATTCATGTTTATCAAGAGCAAGGGCATTCAACTAATTGAGCTGTGTGGCCAATTAAAATATTGAAATTTTGATTGAACTAGATACTAATTTTTTTATAATTGTTCAACATAATCTAGTAAACCTAGTATGTAGCTGAATTATACAGTCCTAGTTAAGTTAAATCGCTCACAGAAACACTGATGCAACATGGTTACCAAGGTGCAAGAGAGAGTTTGAAACACGAGTAAGTGCAAAGCAAAAATGTTCTTACAATTTCAATTTGTAATACAGCAGATGATTGATGTAATGATGACCAGTCCAATATAAGCCCACATTGGGGCTGTTGTTCAAGATAGTTTAGCCCAACACACATAACAAGTAGGAGCTGCAGTGGAAACTTGTGATTAATATAGTGGTCAATGTCAGATTGTTTTGTAGCAAATGTTAAATCCACATAATATTAATATCTATTTCTAAAGGAAGGACGATAAACAAGAAATGAGATCATCTCAAAAAGGTATAATAACTATAAGGATCAATACAAAAAGCTAGCCAAAAGTGAAGCTGGGAGATAGATAAAACTTCTTCCTCAGTCAAAACAAACATCACCAATGCAAAATGAGGGATAGAACAGTGACACACATGTAATGTATATCACTCAAGAGAAAAAGCAAATTCAGAATAGAATATAAAGCTACTCTTTTCGATGGAGTACTTTACATTTATTAATGTAAAGGGTTATAAGATAAGATAATGACTTCAGTTTCCTTTCTTTGCATTAATCTCTCTTCTCATCTCTCTTGGATCAGACTTAGCTATAGAATTCTTAATGGTCATTTTCCTGAGCAATTTTAGAGCCCACTTGGTCAACAAAAAAAGTGCAATCTAGCTAATTTGGTAAAGTTTGGAAGCATGGAAAATTCTACTTTTCTTTTCTCAATTTTGGACTTTCTTCCCCCTTTGATTTTCATTAATATTGAATAAGTTAAAGAGAAAGAGAAAATAAAAGTTGCAATGTGAGTACCAAAACATGTTTGACAAATTGGGGAGGCCGGGATCAGAGAGGTGTGAACTGTGAAGAAAGCTTTAGTACTAAACTGCTGCAGCAATGATTTCTAGCAGCATTGGCTTACTCTTAGGGAAAAATTATTTACTTTAAACTAATTCTAAAGTAAAATACTCCCCTCGATGGCCTAAATTCAAGCACACTCAGATAAACTTCAAAAAGAGAGAAGCGAAAAACATTACCTAAAGCAACCCTATTTTTATAAGCCAAAGCATAATGAATCCAATGAAGTGCTTTCAGAAAGGAGGCACAAAAACTACCAGTTTGCACTCCGATTCAAAGAATAATCACAAAATAAACCAATAGCTTGGACAGAAAAACCCAACTTTGAGCCCATCCCAACCCATCAACAAGTTGCATATACAAACAACTACCAAAAACAAACGCATACCCAATACAAAATCAATAAACAACCCACACGAAAACACCCTAGAGGCAAAGGTCGAGGAAGATTCGGAGATGACGGCGAATACAGAATAGAGAGAGAGTACCCAAAACAGAAAATAGACAAAGGACATGCTTTCAGAGTGACGATGGCTGTAAATCCATTTCTACAAGCATATTTGTGCACAATTTTAAGAAAGCAACGAGTGAGGATGAATGGGGAGACATACTTGTGGTGTATGAAACGGATTCCCAAGCTAATCGATGGAGGAAAATTCTCACCGATACCTCAGATGCCCAAAACAATAATTCAGAAATCGAAGATGGAGGCACAGACTTAGGCTTTTGTATACAGCGGAATCAACGGGCATAGCTTCCACGGAATTAGTAGAATCAATTCATGCGAATAGATCTGGCTTAGCAAACTGGGGTGGGTATCTTTGCAGGTAGGCAAAAATGGTGACGAAAGAAATTTCGGCATGGGTGCAGGCGTCGGGGTTGCTGAATCAGGAATTAGGAGAAGGGGGTAAAATGATATGTTTTTCTACGTTTTCGCGTCCCAGGGTTTGTTACGACGGTAGAAGCAATGTTGCAACTAGGCATTACTAATTGCAGCTGCATAATTTGTCGCTATATGTTTCAAAAATGTTGTAAAAAATCTTCTTATGCCTTCATAGTGCATTAGCGTTAAGACACAGTGGCGAAAAGGAAATCATTGGCAATAACGGTTTATTGTGGCAATTTATTTTGCAACAAAATAAACAATGCCGTAATAGGCCATCTTCCTTGTAGTGTATGTAATAAATAAAATCTAATTGTCAGTATTAAAAATTAGCACATTGATTTACAAACTTTACTTGATTAATGTAGAGTAATATATATATATATATATGTTGGGGTTTTCCCACATCGGTTGTGGAATGGGCTGATGCTCAGTTTATACGTGTGAAGAAAAGTCTCACCTCTTGAGCTAACTTATGAGATTGGGAGATGGCCAAAACCGCCCAACAATAGTATCAGAGTTAGGTTTATCAACAGTCTGCAGGAGAAACGGGTTGTCGCTGCCTCCGATCCAGGACTCAATGCGTGAGGGAGAGATTGTTGGGATTGTTCCACATCGGTTGTGGAAGTGGCTGATGGTCAATTTATAAGTATAAAGGAAAGTCTCACCTCTTGAGCTAGTTTTTGAGGTTGAGAGAGGCTCAAATCTAAGGGTGTCAAATCGTGTTAACGGGTCGTGTCAAAGCATGTATGTTATATTATATAGGTCAATCTCAACCCAACCCGTTAAGCTTATAGGTCAAAATCTCAAACCCTAACACGACCCATTAATATAACGGGTCGTATCGTGTCAACCCGTTTTGACCCATTAGTGAATATTATGGAATAGGTTAATACGAAACAATACAATCCGTTTCAAACTGTTTATGTAAATAGGTTGAATAGGCCCGAAATTAACCTATTTGACCTGATTAAATTTAGCATAAATTTATATAAATATTAAAATCACATATCTATAAAAATTATAAAACTAACTACAAGTCCAAAATTACAATCTAAACAATAAAAATATCAAAATTAAAATTCTAACAATTTTACTTTTAAGTAGAATGGTATAATTGTAACTTTAACTTTCTTAACGTGTCATAATAGGTTGACCCATTATCAACCCGTTAAGCAATCGTTTCTTAACGGGTCAACCTGTTTTGACTCGAACCCGTTAAGACTAAACCCTAACCCATTATTATCATGTTGTGTTCGTGTTGGGTTAACGGGTCGTGTAACATATTGTCACCCCTACTCAAAACTACCAAATAATATATATATATATATAGGTCAAATAACTTTCTCATCAAGAGTAATAATTATAGGCTCTTGAAGTTTCTCAAAATTTAGTGATCTTTATGAATCCGATAGTTATAAAGCTAAAAAGGTATAAATAGAAAAAGCTGAAAAGAAATTTAATAAGAAACTATAAGGCTCTCATATGAAAATTACTAATGATATTATATATATATATCCATTAATTTAACTATTTTATTATTAATTATATATTATTTAATTATTATTAATGAAATGAATGAGAGTGGATGATTTGACTAAACAGGATCAAAATATCATTTAAGGAGTGTTGACAGTGACATGTGACTATCATCTCTTTTAAATAAAACATAAAAATAAAAAATAAAAAAAAATTGAGTGTTAATGGTGTGTTTCATACACCTGAGGGCTAGGTTCCCAGTGGTCCGGGTCTTCAATTTAGTGGGCATGCAATGACAAAGAAAATGCTAGAAAGGGCGGCCTTGGGACAGCCTGGAAAACCTCCTATACTTAAGTCAGTAATGGTCCTTTTTGTGTTTCGTGAGGAAAGCAATTTAGTTTAGTAAACAATGCTTAGTTGGAAGGATTCGCCCTTTACCTGAAGGGCCTGGGGTCCTTATATACTAAGCCTCCAGTGTCAAAAGGCCATACCCTATGATATGGGGGGAGGGGAAGGGATGTCCCCTTGAAGCTCCCTCCACCATGCTGTTTTTAATGTGGCATGGCCCTCTAGGTTAAGTTATTTATGCAGCGTGATCTCTTGGTGCTACTATGGAGTCTCGTCTCTTCTCTTTGGCGTATTTCCTTCCATTTTCTCTGGTTTGGCTTCCCACACTCCCTATGTAACGTCCCATCCAAACTCGGACAATCATACCTGACTTACGTAGGTCACGGGTCTCTCTGGGGCCAGTGACAGACTCTGCGGGCCTGGGTTAGGCCTTTTAGGCCTTCTAGGGATAGGGGGCCCTTTTGATGCCTGGTCTGGGCCGGTCTTTGTGGGCCACAAGCCCCTGGCAAGAATCCCCCCAACAATTACCCTACCAATTCTCATTTGATTAGGCCGATGAGAATTTCTTTGCTTATATTTAACATTATCACTTGTCGCTCCTACCCTACTGGGTGAGTGAAGACATTGATGGTTTGGTTGTTCCACAAGTCCGATCTTGGCTCTCTCATTGCAATTCTTGATGTGACTCTCGAGGGCTTGAGCCCAATGCTTGATGACGGTCGTTCCATCTTTTCCATAATGATGGCTATCAGACGTTCTCTTTCTTTCATGGTCGCACAAGCACACGGGACTTTAAATCATTTTTCCCTTTTTTGCACTCATGACGTCTCAAGAGTTGATAACTTTTGCCATACTCTTGTTGCCTTCCTCTCATTTCTTTTGCTTTGCCCTTACTTCCTCCCGATCTTTATAACAGGCCTCCATTCACGGAAAATTTAAATTCTTTTATTATATCTTAGTGAATTACAACCCATTGTGTGTGCGTACTTGGGTCAGAAATGATAATTAATTCCTACTTGGCTTTAGGTTCTCTTGATTTGTTCGTTGGGTTAGAAATGATAATTAACAAGAGATATAATCCCAAACTACTCAGCTTATAAATATCGTTTTACAAATAAAAATTTAATTCTCAATTCAGTATGTTGAGCACATCACATCTAATAAAATATTTACATGATATAATTTGATTTCTAATAAAATAAATCCTCTAGCTGCGTCAAGTAGGATCACATAAAAGTGCTTAATCAAGCTAAATTATTCTCTATGATTTTACATTTACAGTACATGATAAAAATTGCTATGGTAAAATAAACACCATTACAAAGAAGGAAAAGTCTGAATGCAAGTATTTTGGCAAACCCCTTGCGCATGAAATGTGAGCCAGGAAAACAAAAACGTTGCATTTTGTATTTTAGTGTGGGATTGATCTTTGAGTTCCATGCCTTCTCTGTCATTCCCCCCTAAGCCGAACCTCCTATTCTCTTATTATTCAATTGACTAAACCACATCTTGTAGCATCCCATTCTCTTCTCTTCTCAATCTCTGAACTGTAAATACGCTTTCTCCATTCCCTGCACGAAGCCATTCTCTTTTCTTTTCCAATCTCAAACCCTAGCAAGATCCGTCGCACAAAGCCCGATCCCCCATAGCCAAATCCCATAGCAAGCCTCCATAGACATATTTATCTTCTACGGTATAAATCATTTATTGTGGTGAAATGTTAGTTTAATTCGGAGGAGGGAGGCTTGGTGTATAATACATCACATGATCATATTACTTGCGATATTAGAGTGTTGGATTTGGCTGGCTTAGAAACAACATCATCTTTGGGGTCTATTTTTGACCGAACTAAAAAAATTACAACTAATGTACCAGCAAGGTCACAGTTTGCAGTATTCCTCAAAGACGTGAGATTGTTTTCGTGGATGACTATCTGGAATTATTTTTTGGTTTTTTATTTTAATTTTTTGGACGACTTTCAGGAATTCTTTTTTGGTTTTTTAGTTTTATTTTTTGGATAATTTTCTGAATTATTCAGACATGATGTTGTTTTCATGGATGACTTTCTCGAATTATTTTTTGGTTTTTAGTTTTATTTTTGGGATGACTTTCTGGAATTATACGTCTTAGACGTGAGGACGTTGTAGTCGTTGTACTAGTGGAGAGAGAGTAGCCGAATGCTAGGGGGAGGTACGAGAGAGAAATCTGGTGTGGGGTGAGAAATCGTGGGGAGGAACAAGAGAGTAGTCGGCTTTCATCTTTCTTGTCTTCGTGGTTTTTCTAATAAAACAAGCCGCCACGTCAGCTGGGATGCTCGAATTCTTGCACCAAATCATCTGTATATAGTGGAATTGTAAAAGGAAATAGCTAGCTACTTGGAGTGGCTCAAAATGAAGTTTACTTGTAACAAAATCCTTAGGCCATTTGGATTGCAAGAACATCTCTTTTTATTTGAACACATTCTATCTTATCATATTGTATTGCAACTCTTGCATTGACTTAAATGCATAGTGTTAAGATATATACGTTTCAATCTGACGTGTAATTATTTATCGTGGCTGATTGATATTGCTCTAATTATTAATATTTTTTAAGATGAGGGATCTCGAAAATCATATAAATGTAATATGAGGACAGTAAAACTTTCAGTTTGGATTGGACCGATAATCCTATTGATTGGTCTCGAGATGTGATTTTTTAAACTAAATAGAGACGGACCGAATGTGTATATATATATTTAAATATTATATATATAATATATTATTTTATATAATAATTATATAAGTTAATTTATATAACTTTCATTTTAGGAATCACCATTAACTATATATATAATAAAATAATTTATAAATGTTAAATATATCACTTAATTTTAATTTTATTAATTTTTATAAAAAAAAATTATTCATAAACTGATGGACAGCTAACTAATGGTTCAATAAGGCAAAAATGATGGTTTAAAATTTTCTATTTATACCCACTCGAATGGACCGGACCATGACACGCGTACGTAATTTGCCTTTTACATTATTAAATTCCGAACCTTTAAACACCTACCCATCATACAAATTAGGTAGACATCTTTTCACCAATAAGTCTAGAAATTATTAGCACGTAACAGTTTGAAACTTGAACCTAAAGAGGGTGTACCAGCCTATTACCATGCACTTAGCAAACTCCTGAGAATTTTAATTACTTTTTAACTTTACAAAAAATGCATTTATTCTATTTTTTTTTAAAAGGATTAAGCCCATAAACAGTTCAAGGAGGGTAATTTTCCTATTATTATTTTTTAAAATAAAAATTATATTCTAATAATATTTTAACATTTTAATTTTTTTTATTTATTTTTAAAAATCTTATAAAATATATTAATTTAAATCATTTTATTACTATTTATAAATTTCTCATCTCATCTTATCTCAATTATCATACTTAAAAAATAGTCACAAGAAGACAACGCTATAGATCCATTGTCATTTTCCTTCTTTTAATATTGCAAACATTATAATGAGACCTTTTTTGGGACGCTCACGGTCTCTTCTTACTAGTCTATTTTAGTTTAACGAGAATTTGCTTTATCAAAAAAGTACTACTAATGAATCCCTACGTTACGTATTCAACTTCATTGATACCAACAAGGCGTTAAAAAGCATTTTAGTTTTCTTCCCCCCTTTTTTTTAAAGGAAGGTAATTTTATTACTCAATTCCTTTAAAGCAAGGAAAGAATACGTACTGGAGGAAAATTTTCCAAACCAACAATTGCATTAGATGCAAGAAGAGTAAAAGTCTTGGTGTCCCTATAAGCAATCTTGTGCTGGTCAAACTCTCCTCATCCTTAGAACTAACTTGAATAGCTTGCAATGAATCACTCTCCAAGATGATATTACTAAGGGTGGCAATATGTCACACGACCCGTTAACCCAACACGAACACGACACGATAATAGCGGGTTAGGGTTTAGCCTTAACGGGTTCGGGTCAAAACGGGTTGACCCGTTAAGACACGATTGCTTAATAGGTTGATAACGGGTCAACCCGTTTTGATTCGTTATAACCCGTTATGACACGTTAAGAAAGTTAAAGTTACAATTATACCCTTATACTTAAAAATAAAATTGTTAGAATTTCAATTTCAATATTTTTATTATTTGGATTGTAGTTTTGGACTTATAATTAGTTTTATAATTTTTATAGATATTGTAATTTTAACATTTATATAAAATTATGCTAAATTTAATCAGGTTAAAAATGTTAATTTCGGGCTTATTCAACTCATTTACATAAATAATTTAAAATGAGTTGTATTGTGTCGTATTAACCTATTTCGTAATATTTTCTTAATTTCTTTGTTTACTTATAAAAAAAAACATATTTCGTAATATTTATTAATGGGTCAAAACGGGTTGACACGACACGACCCGTTATGTTAACGGGTCATGTTAGGGTTTGAGATTTTGACACGATAAGCTTAACGGGTCGGGTTAGGGTTAACCTATATGACCCGTTAACACGATTTGACACGACACGAACACGACCCGTTAACACGATTTGACACCCCTAGATATTACTGAGTCCCAGCTCCAAATCAAACAAGGTTGCTTGAAGAGCACAATTTGCTTCTGCCAATAAGGGATCAGGAAAGAAGGATCTTTTCTTCCTCATAGTAGCTATAACTTTAGTTTCCCAGTTCCTTACTACAATACCAATTCCAATGCATCCTTGGTTCTTATATATGGCAATGTCCCATTTGATCTTGAAGTACTCTACAGGGAGGAGGTTCCCATTTCTGGACAACATTACTAGCAGGGGCATGATTGCTAGATCTTTTAGCCTTACTCTCCTTCTGCTGGTGTAAAGTTTCGATCAATTGATGACATACTATTGAGCAAATACCAACGTATGTTTTCTGCTTCTATAAGTTAAAAGAGAAGTGTTATAATCAATAAGATATTTTTATAAAAATAAATTTAGAAATTAATATTAGTTTATATAATACGTTAAATCTATTTTATAATAAAAATAATTTTACAATTTTACCAACCATATCAAATTATATTAAATCATATCAAAAGTGCTATCTACCATTATAAAATAATTTTTTTATATGGGTTCTATATTTACCTATTTTTTTCAAAATATGTACATGGAATTTACACATCTTAGGACAACAAATTTGGATATTTAGAATGTCATCTTTTACTCTATTATGTAAACTTTTTTATTAGATTTATAAAAATCTAAATATTTTCGTTCGTACTAAATATATATTGTTACAATTGAGAGTTTAAATAAATTTTTTTCTTACTCCAAGAAGTCTAGAGGGTAAAATCTCATAACTATTTTTTATATAGATCATCGACCTTAAATGACTTTTTTTTTATAGTTTCACATTAAATTTTATATTAAAAGCCTAATATTTTATAACAAAAAATTTTAGGATCCATATTACTAAATTTATTATTTCTTCTAAACTTAATTTTAATAATTTTGAAGAGTCCACATTCTTAAAAACTGATAATATAGAGAAATTAAATAAAATTTTGAAAATATAAGAAAAAAAAAAAGAGAGAGACAAAAACATAAGAAAATTATAAATTTTTTTAATAATACTATATATAATTTTGAAAGCATTAACTTTTTCATATTCAATCAATTATAGAAATAAAATATATACAAAAATAAGTACACCTAAAATTTGTATTTCAAAAAATCTTAAGGGACCATTGTCGCCAGTCCAATCGTGGGTCTCCTACTGTCTGTGCATTAATTTCTAGCATTGTCTGTTTTAACTCTAAAGTCTTAACTGCAAGTTGCACCTTTTTTGTTTTGTTCGTTTTCTATTTTTATTTTGCATATATTTAGATAGAAAAAATTTATTTATTATTTTTTTTTTTTATTATCCTTTCGTTTACTACTTTCTGCATTAATTTCTACCATTGTCCTTTTATTTAATTGCAAATTGCACTTTTATTTTTTTGTTTTTATTTTGCATATACTCTAATAGGAAAATTTTATTTATTATTTATTTTTTTATTATCATCTCATTATCTAATAATATATTCATAAATATAACATAATAAATAATATTCAATAATCTAATATTATATTATAGAATAATGAGAACATGACAATAAATAATATTCCTCTTCGAGATAATGCTATAAAGATTCTCAGTGCACCGTAAAAAGAAAATTTATAAATATTTTTAAAATATTTTTTCAATATTTATAAAAATCATAAATTTATATAATAAAAAAATACCTTCTTTAACTATTAAAAAAATATCCAATCAATTGATTTTATCGACCGATTTTTTAGCTGCAAACTAGGTCATGTTTTCCCTCCGCACATGAATACAAAATCTGTTCTTTCAGAAAAGTCGAGAACTTATCTTCGAATCAAATCATACATAACATTACAGTTTGTGAATTCAGGAATGAACAGAGACTCTAGTAGCAGCTGAACCTGCCTCTCCTGAAACTCGGTCATTTACCGCATCTGAATCAAACATGGCCACCGTGTCTTGGACATGGAGCATACTCGCACTGCTTGTGCTCGCACATCTCCTGCGACAATGGGCATTGAAAAGCTGGAACAAGAATAGGAAATTACCACCTGGCCCAAGAGGGTTCCCCATCTTTGGGAGCCTTCATAGTTTGGGAGAACTCCCTCATCGAGATCTAGAGCGACTAGCCCAGAAATATGGCCCCATCATGCACTTGCGCTTAGGTCTCGTGCCTGCTATTGTTGTCTCCTCGCCTCAAGCTGCCGAGCTGTTCCTTAAAGCACACGACCTTGTGTTTGCTAACAGACCACCTATGGAGTTTGCAAAGTACATCACTTATGAGCAAAGGAGCATGATCTTTGCTCAGTACGGCTCTTATTGGCGCAACATACGCAAGATGTGCACAGTCGAATTGCTAAGCAACGTTAAAATCGATTCTTTCAAATCCATGAGAAATGAAGAGATTGGCCTACTGGTGAAGTTTACTCAAGAGGCCGCCAGTAATTGTGTTGCTGTAGATCTGAGTGCCAAGGTTACATCTCTGAATGCGGATATGTCATGCCGTATGGTGTTTGGGAAGAAGTACGAGGATAAAGATCTTGATGAGAAGGGATTCAAGGCTGTAATCCAGGAGTTAATGTATCTAGGAGCAGTTCCTAACCTAGGCGATTACATTCCTTGTATCCGTCCCTTTGACCTTCAGGGGCTGACACGACGCATGAAGGCCGTTAGTAAGATCTTTGATAATTTTTTTGAGAAGATCATTGATGAGCATATCCAGTCCAAGGAAGAAAATAAGACCAACGACGACTTTGTTGATGTCTTGCTGAGGATCATGGGATCAAAAGAATCTGAGTACACTATTGAGAGGTCCAACATCAAAGCCATAATTTTGGTAATTTTTCATACCACTTGCATTCATGTATTGATTTAGTAAGGAATCAAAGTATAAGTAAAAAGTCAAGAAAGTTTTATAAAAACTTATAGTTTCTTAGGTAGTTGTGTAATACTTAACGTAGTTCAATACTTTCTGTATGCGTAAAGAACATAATTATGTGTAACTCTACAATTTACCGGATCAAAATTTTGGTGGCAGGACATGCTTGCAGCCTCGATGGACACTTCGGCAACGGCAATTGAGTGGGCACTCTCAGAATTAATGAAGCATCCACGAGTAATGAAGAAACTTCAAAAGGAGTTAGAAAATGAGGTGGGCTTGAAGAGGATGGTAGAGGAAGCAGACTTGGATAGATTGGATTACTTGAGCATGGTTGTAAAGGAAACCTTCAGGCTACATCCAGTTGTACCACTTTTGCTTCCTCATGAGGCCAGGGAAGATTGCACAGTTGATGGTTTCCACATACCTGGAAAGTCCAGAGTCATGATAAACGTATGGGCAATCGGTAGAGACCCGAGTGTTTGGAGTGATGCAGAGAAGTTCTTCCCGGAGAGGTTTGTTGGGAGCAACATGGATCTCAGGGGACGTGACTTCCAACTAATCCCATTTGGTGCCGGGAGAAGAGGCTGCCCAGGGATGCAAATGGGTCTGATTGTGGTCCGGCTTGTGATAGCACAACTTGTGCATTGCTTTGATTGGGTTCTTGCAAACAATATACAGCCAACTGAGTTGGATATGACTGAGGTGTTTGGTCTTACTGTTCCAAGAGCCAAGCATCTACTTGCCATTCCTCGTTATCGCCTTCACCATTGACAAATTTATATTTTCTCTATTTTTGGTTCCTGATGTCTGTACTTGGAATGCGTAGATTTGTATGCGCGGGAATAATTTAGTTTTTTAGAAGAAAATAGTATACATAACTAAGTTTGCTTGAATTCACTATGTAAGAAAATAAAATCTAATTGCCAGTATTAGAATTTAGCACATTGATTTACAAACTTTGCTTGATTAATGTAGAGTAAGATATTTATATTATAATAATTGGCTATCGAACTAGAGTAATTTTTGTTGTTGTCCCGTTAGTTTTCTTGTTTTTCCATTTGTATTCCATTACTTACCCTTCCAGTGCACCCATTACTAAGACCAATCATGCAACGGAGACGTCCATACTCAACGAGAGTGGAGGAGTGGCGCAAAGAGCTGGGAGGTGGAGAAGATTATGTCGGCAAGGTGGCGGTTGAATACTGAGAGATAGAGAGAGAGTGATAAGAGAGAGATCAACTATTGAAAGAGAGAGAGAAAGATTACGGAAGGAAAGAAAGCACGGCATGAGAGAGAGAGGGAACTCATCGTGAGACCGTGTGAGGCGTGCGACGGAGATGAATGACAGTGGCAAACAGCTGAACAACAGAGAGAAAGAGAGTGATGAGTGAGAGAGCATGGAGAGAGAGAAATGCTTTGGGTGGCCGAAACTTACCCAATGATGGAAGAAGAAGCAGCGGTACTGTGCGACGGAGATTGAGTTTATGGTACCCCCAAGCTCGGCTAAGAACGGTGGCCAATAAGTTTGAAATCAACGAAGGCTAATCTCTAACGGGTTTGAGTTTATGGTTTCCTCTGTTTCGGGAGTGGGAAAACAGGGGATAACGGGTTGAGGAAAAAGCCGTAAAGTTACTAGGCTGTCCACCGTCATCTAGCCACCATCGGCTAGCCTAGCTCTGTTGCGTCACTTCCCCCACGACGAAGCTGCAACATCGAACCACTGTCGTTGGAAACTTGCACGTCCTGTTCAACACGGAAGCCCAACCGAGTACGTCCATCCTGACATGAGCTTCTTTGTGCCTTCAAAGCAGCCAACCACCCCAAACCTCCTTGCACCACCACCCCGTGTAGACCTCTATAAACCACCTAAGCCCCTGTTTTCCCTACATCAAAACAGAGCAAGCAAAACTCCTCCCAAGCTTTCAGTTTTCAACTACCTGGGCTCCGTCGCATGCTTCCCTTTCTTCTCGGTAAGTCTATGCCGCATAGCCTATTTTTATTCTTGATTGAAGGTCGGTCGCCTGCATCCGTTAGCTTGCCCTTTTTTATTTTTTGTAGATTTTTTGTAGCCTTCCAGAAAATACCTACAGACTTACATTATTACCAAATAAATAAAAATAAATGCTATTTTTAAAACCACCGTGGTGTATTTATAGTCCTTTTTTTTCTTAAACAATCCTTGAGACTTTTTTTTTTAATATATATATGTAATTTATGCCTTAGCTATAAGTCCTGACCAAATATGATTTGCACTTGCATTGTTTTTATGTTGAGCTATATGTTGAACTTACTTGAAGTGTCAGAATTTATACAAATAATATATATAATTTGGGTTTTTAAATTATATTACTATGTGATATTTTCTTTACGACTAAATACATTAGAATAAGATTGTAATTTTGTTCTAAATGCTTTAAATTCGATTTAAATATATCTTACTAAACGAGTTTCCGTTGTTTTAACAAACTGTGTTAAAAATAGTATTTTTGTGGTCTTTAATTCCCACAAGTTAGTTTTCAAAAAGGGCTTTATTTTAAATCGGGTTGGTGAATTTTTGTAGTGCAACTGGGTTTGAATTAACTGATTTATCATTGAAAGCCATATGGTTTGAATTAATTGGGTTTGTTTTAATGGTTGTTTATTTGCTAAACTTGCATCAATTTATGGTCTGTTTAATTTTATACTATTGCACTTTCTACTTTATGAACAGATTGTAATTACTATGTATATTTATTTAATTACTTTATGCTTGGATGTTAAAATCTTGGTTATGCATTCTTTTAGTATAAATGGTAGTATTTATTATAGTGGTAATGATATTATTTTTATTTATCTATGTTATTCTAATGTATCCTGACTTTAATTTTTTACTAATCTGTTTGTTTTCTAATGTATCCAAATATGTAATTGTCATATTTACCGACCTATCACTATCCAAATATATTTGATAAAATTTGCTTTTTTGTCCCTATGCATTAAATTATTCATTAATCAATTTTTTTTTTTAAAACCATATTACTTTTGTAAAAAACCTGTTTAACCCAACTAGACAAGCGTGCTTTACACGTGCTCTTGATCTACTATATATATATCTATATATGTATGTTCCAGTTATCCTACATTGGTTGTGAAAGGGGCTAATGGTCAGTTTACAAGTGTGAGGGAAAAGTCTCACCTCTTAAGCTAGCTTTTGAGGTTGAGAGAGGCCCAAGACCATCCAAAACTGGTATCAGAGTCAGGTTTACCAACAGTCTCAAGCACAACAATCCGCTAGAAAAACGGATTATCGCTGCCTCCAACCCAAGGACCAATGTGTGTGTGTGGGAGATTCTTAGGGTTGTCCCACATTGGTTGTGGAAGGAGCTGATAGTCTGTTTATAAGTGTGAGGGAAAGGCTCACCTCTTGACCTAACTGTTGAGGTTGAGAAATGTTCAAAACTACTCAACAATATATATATATATATAGTATGTGATAAAGTAACTTTGTAGAGTAATAATTATAGGCTGTTGAAGTTTTTCAAAATTTAGTGAACTTTATGAATCCGATAGTAATAAAGCTAAAAAGGTATAAATAGAGAGAGCTAAAAAGAAATTTAATAAGAAACTATAAGGCTCTCTAATGAAAATTACTAATGAAATTATATATATATCCATTAATTTGACCATTTTAATATTAATTATATATTATTTAATTATTATTAATTAAATGAATAAGGGTGGATGATTTGACCAACCAGGAGCAAAATATCATTTAAGGAGTGTTGATGACGTGTTTCGTACACCTGAAGGCCAGGTTACTAGTGGTCCGAGTCTTCGATTTATTGGGTCTGTGATGACAAAGAAAATGTTGGAAGGGGCGGCCCTGGGACAACCCAGAAAACCTCCGATACCTAAGTCAATAATGATCCTTTTAGTGTTACGTGAGGCAGGAAATTTAGCTTAGTAAACAATGTTTAGTTGGAAGGATTCAATCCCTTTACCTGAAGACCCGAGTGTCCTTTTATACTAAGCCTCCAAGGTCAGAAGGCCATACCATGTTGTCTTTAATACGGCGTAGCCTTCTGGGTTAAGTCATCAATGTGGCATGATTATCAGGTGAACTCATTTAATGCGACGTGATCTCCTGGTGCTACAATGGAGTCTTGTCTCTTCTCTCTGGAGTGTTTTCTTCTCTTTCCTTTGGTTTGGCTTCTCGAGCTCCCTGTACAATGTCCTATCTTGACTCGGACAATCATGCCAGACTTATGCAGGTCACGGGTCTTCTTTGGGGCCAATGAGGGACTCTACGTGCTTGGGTCAGGCCTTTCGGGCCTTTTGATGCCTGATCTAGGCTGGTCTTTGTGGGCCACAAGCTCCTGGCAAACATTTCTCCAATAGTTAGCCTGACAATTCTTTTCGAACTAGGCCGATGGGAATTTCTTTGCTTATGTTTAACATTGCCACTCGTCGCTCCTACCCTGCCGAGTGAGTGAAGATATTGGTGGTTTGGTTGTTCCACGTGTCCGATCTTGGCTCTCCCTCTGCAATTCTCGATATGGCTCTCAGGGGCTTGAGTCCAATGCTCGATGACGATCGTTCCATCTTTTCTATAATGATTGTTGTCAGACATTGTCTTTCTTTCGTGGTCACGCACTCGTACGGGGCTTTAAATCCTTTTTCCTCTTTTTGCACTCATAACGTATCGAGAGCTGATAACTTCTGCCATACTCTTGCTACTTTATTCTCATTTATTTTGCTTTGCCCTTACTTCCTCCCATCCTCTAATCTTCGTCGGACTCTTACTGTCCAAATGGCCATCTAGAAATCTACCAAACCTGTGAGTTTTGAGTGTTGCCCTATGGTTGGCTCGTCAAAGTCGGGCTAGGCGAGACTCTTTTGGTGCTCCAAGGCCTTTTCTGAGTTTCTCCAATCCTTGGCTTTGACCTATCTTGTCCTAGACACCATGGTTTTTGAAGTCCTGGTGCCTTGTGAGAGGACTGTCGGTGTTGATGGATCGGCATCTCACGTCACCCTTTTCCCCATCATGTTCTCCTGCAGGCTAAGACTGCATTTTCCTTGCCCGGTCTGTGAAGTCCTGTTTCGCCTCGAGTTGGCCCCTGCTCAATTTCATTCAAATGCTTGGTGGATTTTGATTTACTGCTGTATTTTGTAGCAACGAGCGTTGTTGAAGTCGGACCCTAAGCACACCGATTTGACTCACAACATGAAGAGGAGCACTGGGGACATCTATAGCTTCAAGGGAATGAGCGCCCTTGTGGTGTTAGAGCCAAGGTATCATAAGGTTTCCAACTAGACTGACAAATTCCTTTTTCTATCTGGCCATGGGTGAGATTTCCCAGTTGCTTAGATAGGTCGTCCTGAGTTCCCCATTGGGGCTTCATGAGGGGTTGTACACCGCGATAGGGTCGTGCGCCCAATCGCTACGCTGGATGAGTTGAGCCGTATTGCGATCGTTTGGGATTGGGCAACTCAACATCTTCTTCTTGTCCATTCTGAGGTTCTCCTTGGAGTAGATAACCTTGCTCCCTTTCTTCATCCTATGGGCCACGTTGTTCCTACAGCCCGAGGCATTTTCATCCGCCTATCTTTCCACTCATCAAGTAAACAAGCTCCAAACTATCCCTTTAAGGGCAAGGGGAAGAAAGTCCGCTCTAAGCCTAGTGCGAATGACCTTGCATTCCCCAAAGACAGTTGGCACCAATCGCCCTAATGTCATGGCTCCTACGCGACCCCTCGCTCTTTCTTCATCCTCTGTGAGGTTGACGCAGCGCCATGGGGAGGGAGAGTTTGTGAATCTGGGTACGTCTTCCACACCACTCTCTCCCATGGCTCTAATGGTGGAGCCTGCAGTGATCCCTGGCCTGAGGGGCCCAAGCACTCTTCCTAAGTGGCTAGACGTGTCCCAGAGGGGGAACTTGGTTCACATGCACTTCTGGGGCGCTCTTCTAGACAGGACCCCCTTCAAACTCGCGTGGTGGAATCACCTCCGGAGTTGAATGCGGAGATGTCTCCTTCATCGACGTCTACTACTCAATATTTGACCAGGGAATATGCGTTCGAGGCAGTCTGGGATCATCCCGTGGTGGATCTGGAGTTCGTCGAAGAGAGCACTTCTGTAGGCGATGCTTTGCCTGTTGTTGTTGTTGTTGGGCCGTCGGTGGACACAACCATTGGCACTACAAAGGATGATCAGTTGGTGGCTGAGCCGGCTATCCCTACCTTGTCAAGTCTTGGGAATGCCATGATGGTTGAGCCTGTTGTCCCTACCCTGCTAAGTCTTGAAAAGGCCACGGTGGTCGCTAGGGATTTTGAGGAGGGAAACAGGTGTGGCCTTGGTGGTGAGGAGGGGTTGCCATCTCTCACGTCTGCCCCTCTGTTGATATCCGAGGGCACTCCCTCTTCTTCTGGTCATAAGCCGAGCGAGGTGGTCCCAAGCAAATCTAACGGAGGTGAGGCGAACCCACACCTTTTGGAAGATGCGGACGAGGCTATTCTAGTTTCTCCTTGTCTTGAGGGTAGAGCTTGGTGAGTGGAGGCCTTAGAGCGAGCGTCTAGGCTGCTATGGAAGCCTTTCTCAGAGGTCTTTTCTAGGACTTGCGGAGTGACTTGGCGCAGGTGCAAGAGGTTGCCACTCGCTCAAGTGAACAGTTAGAGAGGGCTCTCTTTGTTCGAGACAACTCTTGGGCTCACGAGTACCTTGAGGGCCTTGAAAGGATGTGCAACTAAGTCATCCTGAACCCTCAAGAAAGTTTCAAGGCTTTAGAGGCACACTTGCGGGCTGTTGAATTCAGAAATATCGAGCTTGATTTGGCCACTCTTAATCATGCTGGTGAGATCGAGCAAGAGATGATTTTGAAAGCTTTGTTGCCTAAAGATGACGATCCTCCTAACCGTCCTTCTAAGAACAGAGCTGGTGCTGACTTAGGGGGACGTAGCCTTGAAAAGGTCGGGGTAGACCACGTTGAGCTTAGATTGGGGTTGAGTTCTCTGGAGGAGGAGGGCCATACTGACCTGAGAGGGACCCTAGGGCTTCCCGCCAATGATCTTGCCTACGATTATTGTTTCTTCTTTTCCTTCTTTTTCTCCTCTTCCCTTTTTTTTTTAGAGATCATAGACGTTATGCTTCCCTTTATTTCTATACGTACATTTCATGTAATACATCTCCTTTACGTCACAATTGTTCCCCTGCATCTCTAGTTTCTTCCTTACATAGTCCTTTCGTCTGTCCGCTGTAGAGGTTACCTTTTTCGAGGGGACGCTACATATTCTATCCCTTCAGTTTCCCTTCCATACGTTGGTTTTTAGCTTCCAATGATATTGATTCAGTAGCTGATGTTCTGTTCGTGAATCTACGTGGATCTTGGGTGGTTGGCCATTAATGTATATCCATTGTCTCCTTGCATTAATGGTATTAGATAACGCTCGTCGTGTGCGCCACGGGATTCATGCTAGGCCTTTCACGAGATTTGCACTAGATTTGGTGAGGCTCTAGGAGGCGTATGCTTCTCTAATCTCAGGGAACAAACCGTCACTCCTTGTCTATACATAGTCCCTCATTGCCTTCACCATTTGCCATAATATCTCTCTTCCTATTTCTCAAGCGTTTCAAAGCTTTCCTTCTTTCTATGCTGAGCCATAGTTGGCCGCTCCTGACTTCGATGGGTCTCCTGGCCTTAGGCCAACCTTTTTGCACTGCATCCTTTGGTGGGCTTTTGTTGAGATAGGCGTATGGTAGTTTCTTGAGACTTTTGGGGGGTGTTGTTCCTAAAGCAATGTCACCCCTCGTTGCTATGGGGTGCGTTATGAAGGTGATGTACCCAAAACTTTGCGGTTGCATTGTTCGATGGTTTTTCCTATCTCAAAACGTCTCGTACAATTCATGTTCCATCATTACATCCTGGGTCGTTCCTGTGATTGGGATGGAGCAGGGCTTCTCACTCAGGCTTGGCGAGTGAAGGAGACTTCTCATGGTCTGAACTTGTCCTAATTCTGGCACTTTCTTGCCATCCAAGGAAGGGGTAGAGCCGCCTCAAGCCACACCCTCCCATTTACAATCTATTTTACAATGCTAACATGAACAAAAACATTGTTATATCATGTTGAAAATTAGGTGTTTCCTCGTTGTCCAGTATTATGCACCCACATAGGTAGTGCAATAGCATTCCTTGTTGTGGCCATGGCCTGTGCCTGGGTAGTTGACATGTCAGAAACATGAGATTATTCCCCGGTGTTATCATTTACATTCATATCCGGATAATCATCGGGATTGCTATACTGGACAAATACGTCATCATTAAGTGTAACCGTGTGGATGAAGTTATATATCATACAACATGCAATAATAAGATATCGTTGCCAAGTTGGAAAATATGAGGGCAATCAATTTAAAATTCAGAAACCTCTCTTTAACACATCGAAATTTCGTTCAATGACATTCCGAACGAATGAATGTCGATAATTAAATAAATCTTTATATCCTTCGAAGGTATGATTGTCATAACGTTCTGATATGTTGTACTTCACCCTTGGATATGGTGGCATAAATTCCTTGATACAGAGAAATACAAAATCTACTAAATAATAATAACTTGAGAATTTAGTAGAATATTAATCTTTTCTAACTATGGAATATAGAAATTATAGCAAACTTGGAAGATACAAATTAAATAATGTGTATGAGTTATCGTTTTGAGGCCATGGAAAATTGTTCCCCGAACGCCTTAACGCATCAATTAAAATGCGACCTTCATGGGCTCTACCCTCCCACCCAGCATATATGAATGTGAATTTCATATCGTAATCACAGACATACAATACATTTTGGACAATCCAGTGAAATTGATTTAGATACGCGTTAGTTACTGAAGCCAGTACAGCTGCATTGATCATGACCACATCCATTGCACCATGACAATTCTGCAGATTTAAGTTAAATTTAAATAAAATTCAAAATCATGTATTGGTTGCAGGAAATGACATTTGTATAGTGCACTTCCCCATGCATTAACCTACGAAAATAGCAAATGTTTAAATAAAAAACCTTGACCGTGGATAATATTCGAAATTTCCTTGGATATAAGGATCACCCTAGTCATCTGAGTTGGTTTAATCACTTGGGGTGATAGGCAACATAATGCTCACATTACTATGTCAACATGTCGACTTACGGTTTCAAAAGAATGTTGAAACAGGTTAGCCACATTTTATTAAACCATGCCAAGTCCGACAA
The DNA here is from genome assembly GCA_011037825.1 of Carya cathayensis. Classification (NCBI taxonomy): domain Eukaryota; kingdom Viridiplantae; phylum Streptophyta; class Magnoliopsida; order Fagales; family Juglandaceae; genus Carya; species Carya cathayensis. Next base: position 936,945 of record QGSO01000266.1, on the reverse strand, counting down.
TGTAGCAAAACATTCCTAAGGCTTCATCAACTGCAACCTCTTGTGATGAATCACGCAAGGCCACATCTCTATGTAACTGATCACATAAGGCCCGAAATGCATATACCTCAATTCAAAACATATCATAACAATTTTCAGGATGTTCATTCAAGATTGTGATGATGTACTCCCTTCCAGGCAACTCAATGTTATGTTGTAGCATGGGTATAAGAGGTTGGGCATTAAGTTGCTGATCCACTGCAATGACAGTTAAAAGGGCAACATGCTCGTACACATCAACGTCATGGCTTCTCTATGCGTCCCATTCTGTCCATCTATTTGCGTCAAATGTATTTAAGGGTTACTACTAAAGCCTTTCTCGCTCGCCTCATTATGCTCAATGTTTACCTCTTCATTGATATCAGTGTTTACCTCATCATTCTACCAACTATTATTGTTATATCTATTTAACATACTAGAAACAATGAAATAAATATTTTTTGTATCAAATTAGCAAGTACTTTCATTAAAAGCAATATGTAATGTCTGAACATAAATTCGCAAACACGAAATAAGTGTTAGAAATCAGGATAACTAAAATCAGACCAGCAAAAGTAAAATCAAGTAACACATCAAAGTTTGAAAACTACAACTTATTAAAATGTTTTGATAAAATAAATGGTGGGGGCCTAAGATGTGTAGTCAGACTAGCAACTAGACCCACTATAATCTCAGCTTTGAAGTCACGTGCTAGAACACAATTAGAATATTATGATCCATAAAAGCTTTCACCACACGAAGATGAAGATCCGGTGGTAGCAGAGGGGTAATGTCTTGCAAAAACTTCATACATTATGCAATATTGCTAAAGGCTGCATCTGACCCACTATTTGAACCATCGCCTCTACTACGCTTTGACTGCGTGCCTCGTACATCATAGCATCCAACTTTGTCCGTGCCACAACGCCCGCAACAATTGTTTGAAGGGCAATGCTAAGCTCTAGTGAGATTGACAGACCGATCTGGTCCCTACATCGCCTACAAGAATTCCTCGACTGTGGCCCCTCTCCGTGAGGCAAGCCGATCATTTTGATTGCTTTGCAAACAATTGGTTTCTCTTCAAAATCTCCAACACAGTTGCTAAGTGAGACAAACGAGACTGCCAATCTTTACTATATACCAAAATGTCATTAAAAAAAACAATTACAAAATGTCTCAAGAATTGCCTGAACACATCATTCATAGGTGCTTGAAATGTAGATGGAGCATTAGTGAGTCCTAATGGCATGACAAGGAACTCATAATGTCCCTCATGCTTTCTAAAAACTGTTTTATGGACATCTTCAGCTTTCATTCTAATTTGGTGGTAACTTGATCTGAGATCTAACTTGGAAACTACAGTAGAGCCAAATAGCTAATCTAAAAGCTCATCCACGACTAGAATAGGTTATTTATCTTTAATGGATGCCTCATTCAAAACCCTATAGTCAATTCACATTCTCCATGTCCCATCTGATTTCCTTACCAACAAAACTGGAGATGAAAATGGTGACTGACTTGGTCTAATCACCCAAGACTTCAACAAATCTGCAACTATTTTTTCAATTTCTATCTTTTGAAAATATGGATACCTGTAAGGTAGAACACTGACTGGCATTGACTTTTCTTTCAGCTCAATTTGATGATCTCTAAATCTCTGTGGAGGCAACCTTTAGGATTATTAAAAACCTTAACATACTTATGTAAAACCTCATAAATCTCTTCTTTCACAACAGACTGAGGTGCACTATCTTCAGAAGGCAGTAATTGTAACCACACACCTTTACTTCCCACTTTTGTAATAGTATAAAACTCTTTGTTATCCACTAAATCAGTAGCACAGGTAAGAACTTTTAGACACATATGCTTCCCTTTATAAGAAAAATTCATCTTCATCGATACAAAGTCCCAAAGCACAAGGCCTAAAGATAGCAACCACTAAATGCCCAACACCACATCACATCCTCCCAATTCTACGGCAAAGAAATCAACTATAAACACAGCGTCTTGTATTACAATCCTAACCTCCGAAGCTGACTCTTTACTAGACAACATATCACCATTTGCCACCTTAATATGGATAGGTTTTTCTATTACTACAAATAAGTTGCAGCAAGATACAATTGCACTGTCCACAAAATTGTGGGTACTGCCTATGTCAATTAGAATTACAATCGTTCTCTTATTAATATGCCCCACCAATCTTATTAATGAAATGGAGGCAATCTCAGCCGACTCATCTACCTTCTCAACTGTGTCATCAAGAACAACTTCACCATCCACTACTTCATTTTTAAGATTACCAAAAATCTCCATACTTTCTATTAAGTACAGTCTAGGCTTGACACATTTGTGGCCTTGGTGACACTTATCATCACAAAAATAACAAAAGCCTTTCTTTCTTCTTTCTTGCATCTGGACCTCAAAGATTTTTTGATAAGGAAGTTTTGTCGTGGGCAAAGATTTAAATGTGCCCAAAATGGACCCCATAGGACCTTTTTTACAACTAAATCTTCAACAAAACTATGGTGGGAATCAACAAAATTACTCTTCCATGACTTTTTCGTGCCCAAATATATTGCTCTTGGATTTTGCTAATCCAAAAGCGTCATTAAGAGAAGAAGGATTCAACATCCTTGCTGGAAATCTAATTTCACCACGTAATCCACTTAAAAAATAGCTTAATTTGTTCCCTTCTGACACACCCTTAAGTCAATTGGACAACAATTCAAACTCAATTTTCTAAGCTGTTACAAATTCTACCTACCTCAATCTTGTTAAAGCCTCCATTGGATCATCATAAGCAGATTTCTCAAACCGAATCTGCACTCCTCCAATAAACTCTTCCCAAGAATGGAAAGCTTCAGCTTCACTTGCATCATGAAACCAAATCAATGCTTCCTCAACCATGTGAAAAGATTAGAAGAAAATTCACTGACCAAGTGGAACTTGATGATGAAGAAAATATTGCTTAGCTATGTAGATCCATGCAAAAGGATTCTTGCCCTCAAACCTTGAAAAATCCAATCTAATGCCTTTAGTAAACCCTCTTTCACCACATTCCTAATGTTGCAGTTCAGCAACAACTTCATTAACATCACCATTAGGACACTTATTAGTTTCTTGGTATCTGACCATGGCCTCAGAACCACTAGTAGAAAGTCTTGAAATATATTGTAACAAATCAAATAATCATTTTTCCTGAGTCTCCCTATCAATTCTTGTTGCTTCTTGTTGTTGAACTAATATTGCGATCGTATCTTCAAGTTATTTTTGTTGCCTTTCTTGCTACTGCCTCAAATGATTAAATGTGTCCACCACTTGCAAATAGGACTGAGTACCTTCTACCATGGTACACTGACAATTAATACCAATTATAATGAGCCCACTACAGCAGAGACAATTTTGAGGGAGTCACCTTCCAAGAACCAAGAACTAGAGAGAGAAAGTAAGGAGAAGAAGATGAGATAGAGAGGGAGATAATTGGAAGGACAACTTGATCATCAGACTTAGCCTTTGTTCTAACTCGTAATATCCCTTCTATTCATCATCGAAAAATTCATCATTTTACATCCTGAATATTAACTCCCACAATAACATCGTTCCTTCTAAAACACTACTCTTTCTACAGACACTACAAAATGACACTGTTCACTTAACTCGTTATTAATTGAAATGACACTGTTATATTTACACATGCTTATTATTACCTTTTCCCTACATGAAGACGTATCACAATCACCAACTAACAAAACTGCCACTTCTTCTTCCCAACACTTCCTTTCAAATCTAGAATAGTTGCTATGCAGCACATGACATAAGTTTAGTGTTCACCAGATATGTTGACCACTGTGTCGCCAGGTCCCATAGAATCGATTTATGGGATAAGAAGAGATAAAAGTTAGAAATTAAATAAAATATTATTAGAATATTATTATTATTTTAGAATTTAAAAAAATTGAAATGTTTATTATATTTTGTGTAAGAATTTAAGAAAGTTATAATGATTAGATGAGATAAGATGATTTCTGTAATAAAAAAAGACCTCAATGTATTGTCCCATGAGTACTAAAGGCAAGTTACAGGCGCTTTTCTAGCCTGAAGATCTCTATCCTTTAACATCAACCAAAGAAAACCGCAATTGCAGTTGGAATTAGCTTCGGTTGTTAAACGTTTCCATAGACACCATTAATCCTTGGCTCATCAAAGTGAAACTGTATTTTTTGAGAAGCAAAAGCCCATCTACTGTTTCTACTTGGGGACTCTTTTTACACCTTCTACAATGCTTGGTCATGCAAATTCAACAAAGACAATCACAGGCAAATTCAAAATCACTCATCCCCAGGACACTCTCATTGTGCTGATGTTAGCGTATAACACATAAATCATTCTCCTCCCACCGTGGTCTGTCCTTTGATATATAAGGAATGTAACGACATGGATTAGATTAAAGAATATAGTTTAGATTTATTCTATTCTCAAGTCTTTGAATTGATGTGTAGAGCACATCATCCACATTACTTAAATAGTAAATTTTGGTTTGTAAAATTTAAATTTTAAATATATCTTAATTTTAGAATTTATCCTCCAAATCAAATTATGCAATTTAAATACTTGCTTAAGAATGAAATAACTATCAACAAATATAGGTTACTTGGCTTGTAACAAAAGACTCCCCAGCGAAGATTGATGCAAATGGTCTCTTTAGGTTACAAAATTTTCTCCTGTGGGAATGCACAGCCGATAAAAAAAAATCATAGTAAAATGGATCCTATACAAATTACATTCCAATTAAACTAAGTAAAAAGAAGAAAGAAAACCTCAAGTTTGCTAATGCATCGGCAAGGCAGTTAGCCTCTCTATCTAGAGTCTATATACGTCTTTAGATGATCTTGTAACCTCATAATGTCTTTCCAAAATTGAGCTGAAATGTAAAAGTGGGGCGGGCAGGGTATATATTTTTTGCATTTTCAGGGTGAAAAAACTAAATTGTCTCTAAATCAATTAAGGGGTTAAAATGAGAAGCTTTTAGTTTTTAATAATATGTACAAATCCGAGTCTCATAGTAGTTTCAATGAGGAAAAGGTTCTGCATTTTTCTTTTACTAGAAGAAAATACAATACCCTCTATGTGCTTATTCCAAAAACATTTTTGGCAGGAATTTCCTAAAACACCATCCATTAACATCAGAAGCAGAGAAGAGCTCTGCTCCGCAACAGTCCCTAGCATGCAATAATTCATTGTTCATAACTGTTTAATGTACTTGACCATTACTATATTTTAATTTTTTTTAAATGTTTAAACATGTTACTAATAGCGTAAGTGTATATATATTTTTAAAAAATGCAATTGCACGACTCGTCCAACGGTATAAGCCAGGCTGCATAGTATAATAACATGATCTTTTTTTTTTTTTTTAGAAAATGCTTGGATAACTCCCCAATATGCCCCAAAATGTGCCCCCCTTGTATTTTGGTTTTTTACGTAATTGTTAAGAAAATGAGTACTAGTGAATTTGTATATACATTTTTTAATGAGTAAGGATGTTTAAAAAATTATAAAAGCAAAAGAAAAAAAATTGCAGTTGCACTGGTGTGCATATATGGGGCGCACATTTTGTGTGCACTTACTGGTGAAACCAACAATTTTGTCGAGGGAGTCAATTTTTCTACTCTGTAATACATTCATGTAAAGAGTAATATTAGATATATATGCAAATTTTGTGCATTTCATTTGAAAAAGTGTGATCCACCAAGAAAAAATAATTTTTTCATATAGATCCTAGATTTACCTACTTTTTTCAAAAGGAATATGTGAGATTTACACATCTTAGGACGGCAAATATTATTTCTCTTATATAAAATATAAAAAAAGATTGAAAATTCATAAAAACATAACTACTATATAAAATTAGATCTCGATAATTTGCTACATACAGGTAGAAATAAAATTCTAAAAATACAACTTATTTCATATTTCTGACAAGATTGTTTCATGGAATAATATTTACCTATTATTATTTTTGTGATGAAATATTTAGAATTTATTTTCTTCTTATAATCTATCAAGTAATATTTTAGATTGTCATCTTTTACTCTAGCATGTAAACTACTTTATCATATTTCATAAAAAAAAATCTAGATTTTTTCTTATCTCACTAAATATATAATGATATAATTGAGAATTTAAATAAATTTTTTTCTTACTTCATGAAGTTTGGAGGGTAAAATCTCTCCACTACTTTTATATAGATTATGACCTTAAATGACTATTATTGTATCTTTACTTTGGAGTTTGTATTAAGAAATCTAATATTTTATAACAAAAAATTTTAAGATTCATATTAATAAATTTATTATTTTTTTTAAATTTAATTTTAATAATTTTGAAGAGATCACATTCTTAAAAATTGATAATATATAGAAATTAAATTAAATTTTATAAATATAAGAAAAATAAAAAAGAAAGAGACAAAAACATAAGAAAATTATAAATTTTTTGAAGAGCACATCTACTATATTTTTAGAATCAGGTATAAAATTAAGGCAGTATTTGCGTTTGAGCAGCCGATTGCGTAGTACTGTTCATTTATATCCTTTTGCAATTTTTTTTCTTTTTATTTTTATTTTTATTTTTTTATTATATTTTAATATTTTTTAAACTTAATAAAAATATATATACTATTACACTGTAGCGATAAGCTATTGACGGCATACAAGATTTTCAAAACATCTTGGGAACAACGCCCGCAGTCCAGTGGGTCCACTACTGTCTGCTGTTCATTAATTTCTGGCATTGTCTTATCTTTTAGGCAAGTTGCACCTTATTTTTCTTTTATTTTCTTTAGCACATCTCGGAATAGAAAACTTTTATTTAATATTTATTTTTTTATTAATCTTTCAACATTTTATACTCTAGTATTAAATAATAAATTTATAAATAAAATAAAATAATTAATTTTAAATATTTAATATTATATCATAAAATAATAAGAATATGATAATAATTAAGATGATAATTAACATTACTTTACAGATAATGTTATAAAAATTATGCACAAACCGTAAAATAATTTTTCTTTAAAGGTAATTTTTTAAATATTTTAAATATCTTAAAAAAACCATTAATTTATCAAAAAAATAAAAATTTCTTTTAACTATTAAAAATATCCAATCAATAGATATTAGATTTTATCTGTAGATTTTTTTAGCTGTAGGGTGTTTTCCCATCGCATATGAATACAAAATCTGTTCTTTCAGAGAACTCAAGATCTTATCTTCGAAGCAAATCATACGTACCATACAGTTTGTGAATTTGTGGAATAGTGTGAATCTTTTCGGAGTGTTTGATTCGTATGTGTATATATATATATATATATATATCAGGAATGAACAGAGACTCTAGTAGCAGCTGAACCTGCCTCTCCTGAAACTAGGTCATTTACCGCATCTGAATCAAACATGGCCACCGTGTCTTGGACATGGAGCATACTCGCACTGCTTGTGCTCGCACATCTCCTGCGACAATGGGCATTGAAAAGCTGGAACAAGAATAGGAAATTACCACCTGGCCCAAGAGGGTTCCCCATCTTTGGGAGCCTTCATAGTTTGGGAGAATTCCCTCATCGAGATCTACAGCGACTAGCCCAGAAATATGGCCCCATCATGCACCTGCGCTTAGGTTTCGTGCCTGCTATTGTTGTCTCCTCGCCTCAAGCTGCCGAGCTGTTCCTTAAAGCACACGACCTTGTGTTTGCTAGTAGACCACCTATGGAGTCTGCAAAGTACATCTCTTATGAGCAAAGGAGCATGATCTTTGCTCCGTACGGCTCTTATTGGCGCAACATACGCAAGATGTGCACACTCGAATTTCTAAGCAACGTTAAAATCAATTCTTTCAAATCCACGAGAAATGAAGAGATTGGCCTACTGGTGAAGTTTATTCAAGAGGCCGCCAGTAATTGTGTTGCTGTAGATCTGAGTGCCAAGGTTACATCTCTGAATGCGGATATGTCATGCCGTATGGTTTTTGGGAAGAAGTACGAGGACAAAGATCTTGATGAGAAGGGATTCAAGGCTGTAATGCACGAGGCAATGTATCTTGGAGCAGTTCCTAACCTAGGCGATTACATTCCTTGTATCCGTCCCATTGACCTTCAGGGGCTGACACGACGCATGAAGGCTGTTAGTAAGATCTTTGATAATTTTTTTGAGAAGATCATTGATGAGCATATCCAGTCCAAGGATGAAAATAAGACCAACGACGACTTTGTTGATGTCATGCTGAGGCACATGGGATCAAAAGAATCTGAGTACTCTATTGAAAGGTCCAACATCAAAGCCATAATTTTGGTAAGTTTTCATACCACTTGCATTCATGTATTGATTTAGCAAGGAATCAAGTACAAGTAAAACTCAAAATGTTTTGTAAAAACTTATAGTTTCTCAGGTAGTTGTGTAATGTAGTGTAGTCAAATACTTTCTGTATGCGTAAAGAACAGAATTATGTATTACTCTACAATTGGGTTCAGATATGGCACTAATTTCCCAGATCAAAATTTTGGTGGCAGGACATGCTCGCAGCCTCGATGGACACTTCGGCAACGGCAATAGAGTGGGCACTCTCAGAATTAATGAGGCATCCACGAGTAATGAATAAACTTCAGAAGGAGATGGAAAATGTGGTGGGCTTGAAGAGGATGGTAGAGGAAGCAGACTTGGATAGGTTGGAGTACTTGGACATGGTTGTAAAGGAAACCTTAAGGCTACATCCAGTAGCACCACTTCTGCTTCCTCATGAGGCCAGAGAAGATTGCACAGTTAATGGTTTCCACATACCCGGAAAGTCTAGAGTCATGATAAACGTATGGGCAATTGGGAGAGACCCAAGTGTTTGGAGTGAAGCGGAGAAGTTCTTCCCGGAGAGGTTTGTTGGGTGTAATATTGATCTCAGGGGACGTGACTTCCAACTAATCCCATTTGGTGCGGGCAGAAGAGGCTGCCCAGGGATGCAAATGGGTCTGATTGTGGTCCGGCTTGTGATAGCACAACTTGTGCATTGCTTTGATTGGGTTCTTGCAAACAACGTACAGCCAACTGAGTTGGATATGACTGAGGTGTTTGGTCTTACTGTTCCAAGGGCCAAGCATCTACTTGCCATTCCTCGTTATCGCCTTCACCATTGACAAATTTATATTTTCTCTATTTTTGGGACCTGATGTCTGCACTTGGAATGCGTAGATTTGTATGCGCGGGAATAATTTTGTTTTGTAGAAGAAAATAGTATATGTAACTAAGTTTGCTTGAATTCACAATGTATTAAATAAAATCTAATTGTCAGTATTAGAATTTAGCACATTGATTTACAAACTTTCTTGATTAATGTAGAGTAAGATATTTATCCTATTAGTTATCTAATTGCTAGAGTAATTTTTGTTGTTTTCCCGTTAGTTTTCTTGTTTTCCCGTTTGTATTCCGTTGTTATTAAGTCCGTTACTTACACTTCCAGTGCACCCATTACTAAGACCAACCATGCAACGGAGTCATCCATACTCAACGAGAGTGGAGGACCGGCGCGAAAAACTGGGAGGTGAAGAAGATTATGTCGGCAAGGTGGCGGCCGAATACTGAGAGAGAGAGTGAGTTATGAGAGAGAGATCTACTAATGAAAGAGAGAGAGATTACGGGAGGAAAGAAAGCACGGCGTGAGGGAGAGAGGGAAATCATCGTGAGACCGTGCCAGGCGTGCGACGAAGATGAGTGAAAGTGGCAAGCGGCTGAACAACACAGAAAGAGAGTGATGAGTGAGAGAGCATGGAGAGAGAGAGAGAGCATGGAGAGAGAGAGAGAGAGAGAGAGAGAAATGCTTTGGGTGACCGAAAATTACCCAATGAAGGAAGAAGAAGCAATGGTACCGTGCGACGGAGGTTGAGTTTATGGTACCTCCAAGCTCGGCTAAGAATGGCGGCCAATAGGTTTGAAATCAACGGAGGCTGATCTCTAACAGGTTTGAGTTTATGGTTTGCTCTGTTTCAGGAGTGGGAAAGCAAGGTATAATGGGTTGAGGAAAAGGCCATTAAGTTACTGGGTTGTCCATCGCCATCTGGCCACCATAGGGCAGCCCAACTCCTTCGAGTCACTTCCCCCACGACGAAGCTGCAGCATCGAGCTGCTGCCGTTGGAAACTTGCGCATCCTCTACATCATGGAAGCCCAACCAAGTACGTCCGTCTTGAAATGAGCTTCTTTGCGCCTTCACATGCATTTCCCACGAGCGTTAGTCACGGACAATAAAATCGTGTGAAAAAACGCTTTTTCTTGTAGTGACAGCAGCCAACCACCCCAAACCTCCTTGCACCACCACACCGCACAAACCTATGTAAACCACCTAAGCCACTGTTTTCCCTACATCAAAACAGAGCAAGCAAAACTCCTCCCCAAGCTCTCAGTTTTCAACCACCTGGGCTCCATCGCATTCTTCCCTTTCTTCTCGGTAAGTCTATTCCGCATAGCCTCTTGTTATTCTTGATTGAAGGTCGGTTGCCTGCATAGGTTAGCTTGCATTTTTTTTATAGATTTTTTTTAGCCTTTCAGAAAATACCTACAGACTTACCTTTTTACCAGATAAATAAAAATAAATGCTATTTTTAAACCACCGTGGTGTATTTATAGTTCTTTTTTTTCGTAAACAATCGTTGAGACTTTTTTTTTGTACATGTTATTTATGCCTTAGCCGTAAGTCATGACCGAATATGATTTGGACTTGCATTGTTTTTACGTTGAGCTATATATTAAACTTACTTTAAATGTCAGAATTTATACAAATATATATATTATATTTGGGGTTTTTAAATTATATTACTAAGCGATATTTTCTTTACGACTAAATTTAATAGAATAAGATTGTAATTTTGTTCTAAATGCTTTAAATTTGATTTAAATATATCTTATTAAACGAGTTTCCGTTGTTTTAACAAATCGTGTTAAAAATAGTATTTCGTGGGCTTTGTTGGTGAATTTTTTTAGTGCAACTGGGTTTAAATTAACTGGTTTATCATTGAAAGCCATTTGTTCAATTAACTGCGTTTGTTTTAATGGTTGCTTATTTGCTAAACTTGCATCAATTTATGGTCTGTTTTAATTTTATACCATTGCACTTTCTACTTTATGAACAAATTGTAATTACTTTGTATATTTATTTATGCTTGGATGTTAAAATCTTGGTTATGCATTCTTTGAGTGTGATGGGAGTATTTATTGTAGTGGCAATGATGTTATTTTTATTTGTCTATATTATTCTAATGTATCTTGACCTTAATTTTAAACTAATCTTTTTGTTTTCTAATGTATCCAAATATGTAATTATTATATTCTCCGACCTATCATTATCCAAAATTATTTGCTAGAGTTTACTTTTTTGCCTCTATGCATTAAATTATTCATTAATCAAGTCTTTTTTTAAAACCATATTATTTTTGGAAAAAACTTGTTTAACCCAATTAGGCAAGCATGCTTTGCACGTGCTCCTGATCTAGTATATATATATATATGTATGTTGCAATTATATCACATCGGTTGTGAAATGAGCTGATGGTCAGTTTCCAAATGTGAGGGAAAATTTCACCTCTTGAGCTAACTTTTGAGGTTGAAAAAGGCTCAAGACCACCCAATACTAGTATCAGAGTCGGGTTTACTAACAATCTCAAGCCCAACAATCCACGGGAAAAACTGATTGTCGCTGCCTCCAACCCAAGGCCTGATGTGTGTGCGGGGGAATGAGAGCCATCGTGGTGTTAGAGCCAAGGTATCGTAAGGTTTCCAACTAGACCGACAAATTCTTTTTTGCATGTGGCCATGGGTGGGATTTCCCAATTGCTTAGATAGGTCGTGCTGAGTTTCCCATTAGCTTGTGTGTCCAATCGCTACACTAGATGAGTTGTGCCATATTGCGATCGTTCAGGATTTGGCAACTCAGCATTCTCTTCTTGTCCATTTAGAGGTTCTCCTTGTAAAGGATAACCTTGCATCCTTTCTTCATCCGATGGGCCACGTTGTTCCTTTAGCCCGAGGCATTTTCATTCGCCTATCTTTCGACTCGTCAAGGAAATGGGCTCCAGACTTTCCCTTTAAATGCAAGGGGAAGAAAGTCCACTATAAGCCCAGTGGGGACGACCTTGCATTCCCGAAGACTGTTGGCACCGATTGCCCTAATGTCATGGCGCCTACGCAACCCCTCGCTCCTTCTCCATCTTCTGTGAGGTCGACCCAATGCCATGGGGAGGGAGAGTCCTCGAATCTGGGTACGTCTGCCTCACCACTCTCCCGTGGCTCAAATGGTGGAGCCTGCCACGATCCCTAGCCCGAGGGGTCCAAGCACTCTTACTAAGTCACTAGATGCGTGCCAGAGAGGGAATTTGGTTCACATGCACTTTTTGGGCGCTCTTCTAGACAAGGCCCCCATCAAACTCGAGTGGTGGAATCACCTTTGGAGTTTAATGCGGAGATGTCTCCTTTATCGATGTCTACTGCTGGATCTTTGGCCAGGGAATATGCAACCGAGGTAGTCTCGAATCATCTTGTGGTGGATCTAGAGTTTGCCGAAGAGAGCACTTCTACCCAAAGATCTCATCAAGAAGGAGTCACTGCGGGCGACACTTCACCTATTGTTGGGCTGTTGGGTCGTCGGTAGACACAACTGTTGGTGCTACCGAAGACAATTAGTTGGCAGCTGAGCTGGTTGTCCCTACCCCTTCAAGTCCTAGGAATGCCACGGTGGTAAAGCCTATTGTCCCTACCCCACCAAGTCTTAAGAAGTCCATGGTGGTCACTAGGGATTCCAAGGAGGGAAGCAGGCGTGGCCTTGGTGGTGAGGAGGGGTTTCCATCTCTCACACCCGCCCCTTTGTTGATGTCTAAGGGCACCCCCAGGCGAATCTAGGGGAGGTGAGGCGGATCCTCACCTTTTGGAAGATGTGGACGAGGCTATTCCAATTACTCCTTGGCTTGAGGGTAGAGCTTGGCGAGTGAAGGCCTTAGAGTGGGCGTCTAGACCGCTGCGGAAGCATCTCTCAAAGGTCATTCTTGCTCTATGTTTTCCCTTAGTCATGCTTTCTTTTTATCTTTTCATCCTTGCTTGTTTTTCTTCTTACTTTCATAATTCATAGGGGATCAAGTGGTTGGCTAAGTATATCGTGAGCGGCCGAGAGGGAGAACCTAGAGTTTCAGTCCATGGTGATGACGACTCTTCATTATGCCAGCGGAGCGTGTCAAGAGAGAAGCTACTTGGAGGCAGAGCTGGCAATGGCTAGAGAATGGGTCGTGAAGGCTCAAGAGTCACTGTGCATGCTCTAGGAGTCGTAGAACTCACTCCAAGCAGAGAATGAAAGGCTGGGGGGGGGGGGGCCTTAGGGATTTCGACGCCCAGTAGTTCAAGATGCTGGAGGAGGAGCACTCAACCTTGTCTGCCCTTGTGGAGGACCAAGGGGCCTTGTTGTCCGCAGCCAGGATCCATGAGGACGAGGTACTGGCTGAGTTGGAAGTGGCCCAGAAGAGGATAGTTGCCTTGGATGTGGTTATCAGGGACCCATAGAGTGACTTGGCGCAGGTGCAAGAGGTCGCCACTCGCTCGAGCGAACAGTTAGAGAGGGCTCTCTTTGTTCAAAATAATGCTTAGGCTCACGAGTACCATGAAGGCCTTGAGAGGATGAGCAACTAAGTCATCCTAAACTCTCAAGAATGTTCTGAGGCGTTGGAGGCACACTTACGAGCTGTTGAATTCAAAAATCTCAAGCTTGATTTGGCCACTCTTAATCATGTCGGTGAGGTCGGGCAAGAGATGATTCCGAACGATTTTTTGCCAAGGACGACAATCCTCCTAACATCCTTCTAAGAACAGAGCTAGTGCCGACTTATGGGGAAGCAGCCTTGAAGAGGCTGAGGTAGACCCCATCGAGCTCAGATTGGGGAGTTTTCTGGTGGTGGGCCATACCGACCTTGAGAGGGACCCTAGGGCTTCCCACGAATGATCTTGCCTGTCGCTATTATTTCTTCTTTTCCTTCTTTTTCTTCTCTTCTCCCTCTCTCTTTTTTTCTTAGAGATCTTGGACGTTATGCGGAGGTCTACCCCGTTAACCCTCGTGCTCATTGAGAGGGATCAAGCGATATGTATAATCGAGCTTGCCCAAAAAACTTTGGTGGAGGTCAAGAGGCGCGTAAGTCTAGCTTGCCTCATTGACCCTCACACTCTGTTAAAGGGATCGAGCGATATCACGGTATGTATAACCGGGCTCACTAAAAACTTTGGTGGAGGTCAAGAGGTGTGTAACCCTAGCTCGCCTCGTTGACCCTCGCGTTCGGCGAGAGGGATCAAGTGGCATGTAAGCCTAAGCTAACCCATATACTTTGGCAGAGGTCGCGCGTTATGTATGATCGAGCATACCCCATTGACCCTAGAGCTAGGCAAGAGGGGTCAAGCGACACATAATCCTGAGCTCGCCCATATACTTTGGTGGAGGTTGTGCAGTATGTATGACCAAGTCCACCCGGTTGACCCTAACGCTCGGCGAGAGGGGTCGCTCTTTCATGTGTGTTGCAAAATTGGAACCAAGACATAAATTTTCATTGACAATCACTAACTTGTCTTGCTAGGTTGACTTGGGGTGGTTCAAAGTCTTTGTTTGCCTGGAGGAGATGGTCTCTTTTGAAGTTGTGTCGGCTACTCTTGGGACTATCATGCACTCCTCTAAGGGAGAGGTAGGGGCGCCTCAAGCCACACCCTCCCAATTAAAATCTATTTTACAATCCTAACATGAACAAAAACATTGTTATATCACATTGAAAATTAGGTGTTTCCTCATTGCCCAGTCCCATGTAGCCACATAGGTAGTGCAATAGCATTCCTTCTTGTGGCCACGGCCTATGCCTGGGTAGTTGACATGTCAAAAACATGAGATTATTCACCGGTGTTATGATCCACATTCATATCTAAATAATCATCGGGATTGCTATATTGGGCAAATACGTCATCATCAGGTGTAACCGTGTAAATGAAGTTATATATCATATAACATGCAATAACAAGATATCGTTTCCAAGTCGGAAAGTATGGGGGCATTAAATTTAAATTTCAGAAACCTCTCTTCAACACACCGAAAGTTCATTCAATGACATTCTGAAGGAATGAATGTCGATAATTAAATAGATCTTTATATCCCTCGAATGTATGATTGTCATAACATTCTGATATGTGGTACTTCGCCCTTGGATACAACGGCATAAATTCCTCGATACAGAGAAATACAAAATCTACTAAATAATAATAACTTGAGAATTTAGTAGAATATTAATCTTTTATAACTATGGAATATAGAAATTACAGCAAACTTGGAAGATACAAATTAAATAATGTGTATAACTTATCTTTTTGATGCCATGGAAAATTGTTCCCGCAAAGCCTTAATGCATCGACTAAAATGCGAGCTTCATGGGTTGAACCCTTCCACCCGGCATATGCGAATGTGAATTTCATATCGTAATCACAGACATACAAGACATTGGACAATCCAGTGAAACCGATTTAGATACACGTTAGTTACTGAAGTTGGTACAGCTGCATCGATCATGACCACATCCATTGCACCATGACAATTCTATAGATTTAAGTTAAATTTGCATAAACTTCAAAAATCATGTATTAATTATAGGAAATGACATTTGTAAAGTGCACTTCCCACATGCATTAACCTACGAAAGTGGAAAATGTAAAAAAATATAAAAAATAATAATAATAAAATTTTGAACCATGGATAATATTCGAGATTTCCTTGGATATAAGGCATCATCCCAATCATCTGAGTTGGTTTAATCACTTGGGGTGATAGGCAACATAATACTCGCATTACTGTGTCAACATGTCGATTTCTGGTTTCAACAGAATGTTGAAACAGGTTAGCCACACTTCATTAAACCACACCAAGTCTAACAGTGTAGCAAAACATTCCTAAGGTTTCATCAACCGTGACATCTCGTGATGAATCACGCAAAGCCACATTTCTACCTAACCAATCGCATAAGGCCCAGAATTCATATACCTCGATTCGAAATATATCATAATAGTTGTCAGGATTTTATTCAAGACTGTGATGATGTACTCCCTTCCATGCTACCGAATGTTATGTTGTGGGCTGGGCATAAGAGGTTGGGTATTAAGTTGCTGATCCACAGCAGCAAGAGTTAGAAGGGCAACACGTTCATAGACATTGACATCACAGCTTCTCTATGCGTCCCATTCTGCCCATCTATTTGCCTCAAATGTATTTAAGGAGTTACTACTGAAGCCCTCCTCGCTCGCCTCATTATGTTCAATGTTTACCTCTTCGTTGATATCAATGTTTACCTCATCATTCCACCAACGATCATTGTTCATTCTGCGCTTTTGAATATAATGTCCATGCAAAAAATTTTATATCTATTTAACATACTAGAAACAATGAAATAAATATTTTTATCAAATTAGCAAGTACTTTCATTAAACGCAATATGCAATGTCTGAACATAAATTAGCAAACACGAAATAAGTGTTGGAAATTAGGATAATTAAAATTAGACTAGCGAAAGTAAAATCAAGCAACACACCAAAGTTTGAAAACTACAACTTATTAAAATGTTTTGATAAAATAAATGGTGGGGACCCAAGATGTGTAGTCAGACTAGCGACCAAACCCATTGTAATCTCAACTATGGAGTCATGTGCTAGAACATAGTTAGAATATTATGATCCATAAAAGCTTTCACTACACGAAGATGAAGATTCGGTGGTAGCGGAGGGGTAATGTCTTGCAAAAACTTCATACATTATGCAATACTGCTAAAGGCTACATCTGACCCATGATTTGAACCCTCGCCTCTACTGTTCTTTGATTGCATGCCTAGTACATCTTAGCATCCAACTTTGTCCAAGCCACAATGCTCGCGACAATTTTTTCAAGGGCATTGCTGAGCTCTAGTGAGATTGATGGCTCGACTAGATCCCTACGTCACCTACAAGAATTCCTCAGCCGCGGCCCCTCTTCGTGAGGCAAACTGGTCATTTTGATTGCTTTGCAAATAATTGGTTCCTCTCCAAAGTCTCCAACACAGTTGCTAAGTGAGACAAATGAGATTGACAATCTTTATTATAGACCAAAATGTCATTAAAAATAAATAAATAAACAATGACAAAATGTCTCAAGAACTGCCTGAACACATCATTCAAAGGTGCTTGAAATGTGGAGGGAGCATTAGTGAGTCCTGATGGCATGACAAGGAACTAATAATATCCCTCATGTTTTATAAAAGTTGTTTTATGGACATCTTCGGCTTTCAGTCTAATTTTGTGGTAGCCTAATCTGAGATCTAACTTGGAAAATACTATAGAGCCAAATAGCTCATCTAAAAGCTCATCTATGACTAGAATAGGGTATTTGTCTATAAAGGAGGCCTCATTCAAAACCTTATAGTCAATACACATTCTCCATGACCCATCTGATTTCCTTACAAACAAAACTGGAGATGAAAATGGTGACTGACTTGGTCTAATGACCCCAGACTTCAACAAATCTGCAACTAATTTTTCAATTTCTGTCTTTTGAAAATATGGAAACCTGTAAGGCCGAACACTAATTGGAATTGATTCTTCTTTCAGCTCAATTTGATGATCTCTAGATCTCTGTGGAGGCAGCCCTTTAGGTTCATCAAAAACCTTAACATAGTTATGTAAAAGCTCAGAAATCTGTTCTTTCACAAGAGACAAAGGTGCACTTTCTTCAGAAGACAGTAATTGTAACCACACACCTTTACTTCCCAATTTTGTAATAATATAAAGCTCTTTGTTATCCACTAAATCAGTAGCATAGTAAGACCTTTTAGACACATCTGCTTCCCTTTATACGAAAAATTCATCTTCATTAATACAAAATCCCGAAGCACAGGGCCTAAAGATAGCAACTACTAAATGCCTAACACCACATCACATCCTCCCAATTCTAAGGCAAAGAAATCAACTATAAACAAAGTGCCTTGTATTGCAACCCCAACCTCTGAAGTTGACCCTTTACTAGTCAACATATCATCATTTGCCACCTTAATATGGATAGGTTTTTCTGTTACACTAGATAAGTTGCAACAAGATACATATGCAGTATCCACAAAGTTGTGGGTACTGCCTATATCAATTAGAATTACAACCCTTCTCTTATTAATATGCCCCACCACCCTCACGGTTTTAGGGTTTGGTGCACCAACCATAACTTGTAATGAAATGGAGGCAATATCAGCATACTCATCTACCACCTCAACTATGTCATCAAGAACAACTTTACCATCCACTACTTCATTTTTAAGATTATCAAGAATCTCTATACTTTCCATTAAGTACAGTCTAGGCTTGACAAATTTGTGGCCTAGGTGCCACTGATCATCACAAAAATAACAAATACCTTTCTTTCTTCTTTATTGCATCTGGACCTCAGAGATTTTTTTATAAGGAAGTTTTGCCGTGGGCAAAGATTTAGATGTGCCGAAAATGGACCCCATAGGACCATTTTTTGTGACTAACCCTTCAACAGAACTATGGTAGGAATCAACAAAACTACTCTTCCAAGACTTTTTCATGCTCCAAATATATTGCTCTTGGATTTTTGCTAATTCAAAAGCATCATTAAGAGAAGAAGGATTCAACATCCTTGCTAGAAATCTAATTTCATCATGTAATCCACTTAAAAAACAGCTTAATTTTTCCCTTCTAACACACCCGTAATTCAATTGGACAACAATTCAAACTCAGTTTTATAAGCTATTACAAAACTTACCTACCTCAATCTTGTTAAAGCCTTCATTGGATCATCATAAGCAGATTTTCCAAACCGAATCTACATTGCTCAAGTAAACTCTTCCCAAGAATTGAAAGCTTCAGCTTTACTTGCATCATGAAACCAAATCAAGAAAAGATGTGTAGAAAATTCGCTGACCAGGTGGAACTTGATGATGAAGAAAGTACTGCTTAGCTATGTAGATCCATGCAAAAGGATTCTTGCCCTCAAACCTTGGAAAATTCAATCTAATGCCTTTAGTAAACCCTTTTTCACCACATTCCCAATGCTGCACTTCAGCCACAACTTCATTAACATCACCATTAGGACACTTATTAGTTTCTTGGTATCTGACCATGGCCTCAAAACCAATAGTAGAAAGTCTAGAAATCTGTCAATTCTTGCTGCTTCTTGTGGTTGAACCGATATTGCGATCATATCTTTAAGTTATTTTTGTTGTCTTTCTTGCTACTATCTCAAATGATTAAATGTGTCCACCACTTGCGAATAGGATCAAGTACCTTCTGCCATGGTACACAGACAATTGATACCAATTATAAAGAGCCCACTACTGCAGAGACTGTTTTGAGGGAGTCACCCTCCAAGAACTAGAGAGAGAGAAAGTAAGGAGAAGAAGATGAGATAGAGAGGGAGATAATTGGAAAGACAACTTGATCATAAGAGTTGGCCTCAGTTCTAACTCATATGTCCCTTATATTCTTCATCAAAAAACTCATCATTCATTTTTCATCCTGAATATTAATTCCCACAACGACATTGTTCCTTCTAAAACACTACTCTGTCAACAAACACTACAAAACGACACTATTCACTTAACTCACTACTAATTGAAAAGACACTGTTACATTTACACATGCTTATTATTGTCTTTTCTCTACATGACGACGTATCACAATCACCAAAAAAACTGCCACTTCTTATTCCCAACACTTCCTTCCAAATCTAGAATAGTTGTTGTGCAACACATGACATAACTTTAGTGTTCACCAGATATGTTGACCACTATGCCGTGACGTCCCATAGTGTCGATTCATGGGATAAGATGAAATAAAAGTTAGAAATTGAATAAAAGATTATTAGAATATAGTTTTTAATATTATTATTATTTTAGAATTTAAAATTTTTGAATTATTTATTATATTTTGTGTGAGAGTTTAGGAAAGTTATAATGATTATATGAGATGAGATAAAATGATTTCTGTAACCAAAAAAGACCTCAAATGTGTTGTCCCACAAATACTAAAGGCAAGTTACCGGGACTGTTGTAACTGAAGATCTCTATCCTTGAACATCAACCAAACAAAACCGCAATTGCAGCTAGAATCAACTTCTGTTGTTAAATGTTTCCATAGACACCATTAATCCCTAGCTCATCAAATTAAAACTGTATTTTTTGAGGAGCAAAAGCCCATCTACTGTTTCTACTTAGGGACTCTTTTTACACCTTCTACTATGCTTGTTCATGCAGATGATTGTTTCATATATTAACACCCTTATCTTTAAAAAAAATAACTCATTTTAAGATCCGTTGAAATTCTTTCTCCCTTAGATTTGTATTGTGGGGTCATTCAAGCATGTGACAAAGTCTTCCTCTCTCTACTGGTAGTCTTCAATGAAGACAATCACATGCAAATTCAAAATCTGTCCTCCCCAGGACACTCTCTTTGTACTGATGTTAGCTTATAACACATAAATTATTGTCCTCCCACCATGGTCAATCCTTTGATATGTAAGGAATGTAACGACAGGGATTTGATAGAAGAATATAGTATAGATTTATTCTATTCTCAAGTCTTTAAGTTAATGTGTAGAGTACATCATCCACATTACTTAAATAGTAAATTTTGATTTGTAAAATATAAATTTTAAAAATATCTTAATTTTAGAATTTATCCTCCAAATCAAATTATGAAATTTAAATACTTGCTTAAGAATGAAATAACTATCAACAGATATAGGTTACCTGGCTTGTAACAAAAGACTCCCCAGCGTAGATTGATGCAATTGGTCTCTTTAGGTTACAAAATTTTCTCCCGTGGGAATGCATAGCCGATAAAAAAAAAAAAAAAAATCATAGTAAAGTGGATCCTATACAAATTACATTCCAATTAAACTCAGTAGAAAGAAGAAAAGGAAAACCTCAAGTTTGCTAATGCTTCTACAAGGCAGTTAGCCACATCTATATACGTCTTTAGATGATCTTGTAACCTCATAATGTCTTTCCAAACTTGAGCTGAAATGGAAACGTGGGGCGGGCAGGGTATATATTTTCTGCATTTTTAGAGTGAAAAAACAGAATTGTCTCTAAATCAATTGAGGTGTTAAAATGAGAAGCTTTTAGTTTTTAACAATATGTACAAATCCTAGTCTCATAGTAGTTTCAGTGAGGAAAAGGTTCTGCATTTTTCTTTTACTAGAAGAAAATAGAGTACCCTCTATATGCTTATTCCAACAACATTTTTTGCAGAAATTCCTAAAACACCATCCATTAACATCAAAAGCAGAGAAGAGCTCTGCTCCACAGCAGTTCCTGGCATGCAACAATTCATTGTTCAGAACTGTTTAATGTACTTGACCATTAGTGAATTTTAATTTTTTTAAAATGTTTAAACATGTTACTAATGGCGTAATTGTATATATATTTTTAAAAAATGCAATTGTACTAAGGACTCGTCCAACGGTATAAGCCAGGCTGCATAGTATAGTAACATGATCTTTTTTTTTTTTTTTTAAGAAAATGCTTGGATAACTCCCCAATATGCCCCCAAATGTGCCCCCCATGTATTTTGTTTTTTAACCTAAAGGTTAAGAAAATGAGTATTAGTGAATTTGTATATATATTTTTTAATGATTAAGGATGTTTAAAAAATTATGATAAAAGAAAAAAGAAAAAAAAATACAGTTGCACTGGTGTGCATATATGGGGTGCACATTTTGTATGCACCTATTAATGAAACCAACAATTTTATCAAGGGAGTCAATTTTTCTACTCTATGATACATTTATGTAAAGAGTAATATTAGATATATATATATATATATATATATATATATATATATATATATATATATATATATATATGCAAATTTTGTGCACTTCCTTTGAAAATGTGTGATCCACCAAGAAAAAATAATTTTTTCATATAGGTCCTAAATTTACCTACTTTTTTCAAAACGATTATGTGAGATTTACACATCTTAGAACAGCAAATATTATTTCTCTTATTTAAAATAAAAAGAGATTGAAAAATCATAAAAACATAACTGCATATAAAATTAGATTTCGATAATTTGCTACATACACGTAGAAATAAAATTCTAAAAAGACAACTTATTTCAGATTTCTGACAAGATTGTTTCATGGAATAATATTCATCTATTATTATTTTCGTTATGAAATATTTAGAATTTATTTTCTTCTTATAATCAATCAAGTAATCTTTTAAATTGTCATCTTTTACTCTAGCATGTAAACTACTTTATCAGATTTCATAAAAAAAATCTAGATATTTTTTTTGTCACACTAAATATATATTGCAATAATATTTGAGAGTTCAAATAATTTTTTTTTCCTTACTACATGAAATCTAGAGGGTAAAATCCCTCAACTACTTTTATATAGATTATCGACCTTAAATGACCATTCTAATATTTTTACTTTGAAGTTCGTATTAAAAGCTTAATATTTTATAATAAAAAATTTTAAGACTCATATTAATAATTTTTTTTTAAATTTAATTTTAATAATTTTGAAGAGATGACATTCTTAAAAATTGATAATATATAGAAATTAAATTAAAATTTGAAAATATAAGGAAAGTAAAAAAAAAAAGAGGCGAAAACATAAGAAAATTATAAACTTTGTGCAGAGCACATCTACTATATTTTTAGAATCAGGTATAAAATTTGAGAAAATATTGGGAGCAGCTACTATTTATCACTACACACCACACACCCTATAAAAAATATTTATATATCTTATGAAAAGCATTCCTACACCCTATAAAAACCTATAAGTGTGTGGTGTGTAGCATGAATAGTGGCTGCTCCCCAGTAAATCCCAGAAAATTTAGTGAGTATTTACATTTGGGCAAAGCTACTCTACCCTTTGAGTAGCACCGCTCGTTTATACCTCTAGTTGCTTTTATAATTTTTTTTAAATTTATTTTATATTTTTTTATTATATTTCAATATTTTTTAAAAATAAATAAATATATATATATAAATATATATACTAATACACCGCAGCGATAAGCTATGAAAGGCATACAAGAGTTTTTTCAAAAAATCTTGGGAACATAGCCCCCCAGTCCAATCGTGGGTCCACTACTGTCTGCTGTTCATTAATTTCTGGCATTGTCCTATATTTTACGGCAAGTTGCACCTTACTTTTCTTTTATTTTCTTTAGCACATCTCGGAGTAGAAAAAATTTCTTTATTATTTATTGTTTTATTAATCTCCCATCATACTATATTGCAGTATTAAATAATAATTTATAAATAAAATATAATAAATAATTTTTAATTATTTAATTTTATATCATTAAATAATAAGAATATGATAATAATTAAGATGATAATTAACTTTACTTTTCGGAATAATATTATAAAAATTTTGCATAAACCGTAAAATATTTTTTCTTTAAAGGTACTTTTTTAAATATTTTTAAAAAATCATAAATTTATCAAAAACAAATATCCAATCAATAGATATTAGATTTTTTTAGCTATAGAGTGTTTTCCCTTCGCATATGAATACAAAATCTGTTTTTTCAGAAAAGTCAAGAACTTATCTTGGAACCAAATCATACGTAACATTACAGTTTGTGAATTCGTGGAATAGTATGAATCTTTTAGGAGTGTTTCATTCGTATATATATCATGAATGAACAGAGACTCTAGTAGTAGCCGAACCTGCCTCTCCTGAAACTCGGTCATTTACCGCATCTGAATCAAGCATGGCCACCGTGTCTTGGACATGGAGCATACTCGCACTGCTTGTGCTCGCACATCTCCTGCAACAATGGGCATTGAAAAGCTGGAACAAGAACAGGAAATTACCACCTGGCCCAAGAGGGTTCCCCATCTTTGGGAGCCTTCATAGTCTGGGAGAATTCCCTCATCTAGATCTAAAGCGCCTAGCCCAGAAATATGGCCCCATTATGCACTTGCGCTTAGGTTTCGTGCCTGCTATTGTTGTCTCCTCGCCTCAAGCTGCCGAGCTGTTCCTTAAAGCACACGACCTTGTGTTTGCCAGTAGACCACCTATGGAGTCTGCAAAGTACATCTCTTATGAGAAAAGGAGCATGATCTTTGCTCCGTACGGCTCTTATTGGCGCAACATACGCAAGATGTGCACACTCGAATTGCTTAGCAACGTTAAAATCAATTCTTTCAAATCCATGAGAAATGAAGAGATTGGCCTACTGGTGAAGTTTATTCAAGAGGCCGCCAGTAATTGTGTTGCTGTAGATCTGAGTGCCGAGGTTACATCTATGAATGCGGATATTTCATGCCGTATGGTGTTTGGGAAAAAGTACGAGGACAAAGATATTGATGAGAAGGGTTTCAAGGCTTTAAATCCAGGAGGCAATGTATCTAGGAGCAGTTCCTAACCTAGGCAATTACATTCCTTGTATCCGTCCCTTTGACATTCAGGGGCTGACACGACGCATGAAGGCTGTTAGTAAGATCTTTGATAATTTTTTCGAGAAGATCATTGATGAGCATATCCAGTCCAAGGATGAAAATAAGACCAACGACGACTTTGTTGATGTCTTGCTGAGGTTCATGGGATCAAAAGAATCTTTTTTTTTTTTTTTTTGAAACACGGGATCAAAAGAATCTGAGTACACTATTGAAAGGTCCAACATCAAAGCCATAATTTTGGTAAGTTTTCATACCACTTGCATTCATGTCTTGATTTAGCAAGGAATCAAAGTACAAGTAAAAGTCAAAAAAGTTCTATAAAAACTTGTCGTTTCTCAGGTAGTTGTGTAATGTAGTGTAGTCAAATACTTTCTGTATGCGTAAAGAACAGAATTATGTATAACTCTACAATTGGATTCAGATATGGCACTAATTTCCCAGATCAAAATTTTGGTGGCAGGACATGCTCGCAGCCTCGATGGACACTTCGGCAACGGCAATTGAGTGGGCACTCTCAGAATTAATGAGGCATCCACGAGTAATGAAGAAACTTCAGAAGGAGATGGAAAATGTGGTGGGCTTGAAGAGGATGGTAGAGGAAGCAGACTTGGATAGGTTGGAGTACTTGGACATGGTTGTAAAGGAAACCTTAAGGCTACATCCAGTAGCACCACTTTGCTTCCTCATGAGGCCAGGGAAGATTGCACAGTTAATGGTTTCCACATACCCGGAAAGTCTAGAGTCATGATAAACGTATGGGCAATTGGGAGAGACCCAAGTGTTTGGAGTGAAGCGGAGAAGTTCTTCCCGGAGAGGTTTGTTGGGTGTAATATTGATCTCAGGGGACGTGACTTCCAACTAATCCCATTTGGTGCTGGCAGAAGAGGCTGCCCAGGGATGCAAATGGGTCTGATTGTGGTCCGGCTTGTGATAGCACAACTTGTGCATTGCTTTGATTGGGTTCTTGCAAACAACGTACAGCCAACTGAGTTGGATATGACTGAGCTGTTTGGTCTTACTGTTCCAAGGGCCAAGCATCTACTTGCCATTCCTCGTTATCGCCTTCACCGTTGACAAATTTATATTTCCTCTATTTTTGGTTGCTGATGTCTGCACTTGTAGTTTTGTAGAAGAAAATAGTTTAAATAATTTTGCTTGAATTCACTATGTAATAAATAAAATCTAAGTGTCAGCATTAGAATTTAGAACGTTGATTTACAAACCTTTTTTTTTTTATGTAAGTAAACGGTAGTATTAATAAGGATAGGCACAGATATACAAGGTGGTATACAAAGGATAAGACTTATCTAGGTCGTAATAGTGGAAACAAGAAAATTATGTAAATTTAGGCCATTAAAATCTATAGCTATAGCCCAAAGAAATAAGGTACGGAAAAATAAAGATCTAAACTCCTCAATTGACCACTTCTTATCTTCAAATGTCCTTTCATTATGTTCAAGTCATATACACCACATAATACGTATAGAGACCATCTTCCACTCAGTTTTGATTTGTAGAGCACCATCTGGAATTGTCCAACTAGCCAATAACTCCACCACTGTAGCCGGCATCACCTAGCTTAACTCTAATTGACTGAACATTTTGCTCCACACAACTCTATCTCTTTGACAATGTAGCAAAAGTTGATCAACTATTTCACCAGCATTTTTGCACATACAGCACCAGTCTAAAATAATTACCTGTCGCTTTCGTAGATTATCGATTGTCAAAATCTTACCCAAGACTTTTGTCCAAGTGAAAAAAAGAGTTTTGGGGGCACCTTATTCATCCACAATCATATCCAAGAAAACTGTGTATTTGGAAGAAAAGTAATGGCCTTATAGAAGGAATGAACCGAGAAAATACCCTTACCCACAGGTGTCTACCACAGCGTGTCAGCTCGCAGTCCATTCAATTTCACATAATACATGTACAAATTTTGCTTGAATGTAGAATAAGATATATATATGAAAAACACTAGTTTCACAGAGGATTTATGTAATCGAGATTTTTTTAAATTATTTTTTACTCAGTGATTAAGTAAGTGTTTTTAAATGAATGTGATTTTTTTTTAAGAAAAATGTCTAAATAATTTTAAAAAATGGTGAAAGAATAAAAAAAATGATTTTAAGTGATCCGTCATTTGCGGACGTAGCAATGTCCTATATATATATATATATATATATATAAATAAAATATGTGGCAAAGTAACTCTATCATCAAGAGTAATAATTATAGGCTCTTGAAGTTTCTCAAAATTTAGTGAACTTCATGAATCCGATAGTTATAAAGCTAAAAAGAAATTTAATAAGAAACTATAAGGCTCTCATATGAAAATTACTAAAGAATAAATATATATATACATATATCCTTTAATTTAACCATTTTAATATTAATTATATATTATTTAATTATTATTAATGAAATGAATGAGAGTGGATGATTTGATTAACCAGGAGCAAAATATCATTAAGAAGGAACTAAAGACTAGTCTCTTTCTGTTTTCTCTCCGCCAAGACTCCCCATCGCCTCACCCCAAAAGCTTTCCTGTTCACCATGGGAAGGGGTGTTCAGCTCCACCCACCTCCCATTCTCGCTAGCCACGGCCTTGTCTATTTCCATTTAACTTTGTTTATTTTCGATTGATTTTCTAGTTTTTTTTTTTCCCGTTAGCACCGTCACTTGTCGATCTGCTGTTTTCATGGGATATATAGCTGGCACGCATCCCTCCATTAGCTTCTCCAGATGCCGATTGTCCAGATGGTGGAAGAAATCCACTCATATATGTGGCGTGTACACCTCACGTGCAACTTATGCCACATGTGAGATTCACACACCACCGCGCCTCAGAGAGCTCTTTGCTGCCACACACGGCAGTTTCGGGACCAACGGTATCAAATTTTTCATATCCAACTGTACTCTTTATTTCAGTTGTGGCTCGTGGCCTATACACGCTGCCATCGCCAGTAATGGCCCCTCAGGCAATTTGTCACAGCTTATGGTTGTTACTCTATGTTTCCACTTTTCATAACCAAGAATTGAGTGACAGTGGATGTAAATGTTTCTTCCAACTAGTCCAAACCAACAAGTTGCCGCACAAAAAGCTGGAAGGTCCTCAGTCCTCCTCTGCTTTAGAGAGAGTTATTTCTCTAGATTGACAAATTATTAAAGCATCTTTTTTATAGGCTGAAACTACTGATGGCAGAATTTGCTTTACTTTCTTTAGCAAGCAAAAGAGAAGATTTTATGGGGCTTTAGCAGTAGCACCTCTTAGGCGCCAACCCTAGAAATTCAGGAACATTATGTTATTTTTAATCTCTTTGCGTGTAAAACGCCGTCATATTCTCCAAATCACACCGGCTTTCAAACAAAAATGAATGAAATTGCTTGTTTCCCTTACCAGAGTCTATAAATGAGCAAATAACACCTGAAAAAAAACTACAGGTGGGGGGAAATAAAAAGGGCAAATATTCCCTTTCACGCTGCGAACCATACCTGTCAAAAAAGAACATGTTGAGAACCCAAAAGAATCAAAACCTTCTCAATTTAGATCAAACCCAAGCACTGACTGTCAAATAATCAACGGATGCAGGTCTCTTTACAAGAAGATTTTCAAAATAACAAAAGAATTTGATCATTAGCCCAAAATCACAAGGCTTGAAACCAATTAAGGAGAAAAGAATTAAGAGAAACATTGGAGGGGTGGTGGTGTCAAGGAACCAAAAAAACTAATTCCAAGACGCATGTACAAAAATTTTCAAACAGATATAGAAGAGAGATCGTCCAAGACTTGTCTGATGTTAGGCCTCTCATTTACAGGGAGAATACATCTGATCGAGACTCCGAGCAATTCATCCATTGCATTTGAAGTTTCTTCCCCACGTGTAATGTCTCTGTCGATACAATCCATTCTCCGTCCTTCCTGATCGCATAGTCGAACCCAATCTGTAAGATCAACAGCTCCCGACTGGCCTGATATTATGTCACCAGCACTTCTCCGGGTTAACAATTCCATTATAATCACTCCAAGTGCATAGACATCTGCCTTGAATGACAAGACTGGTTTAACAGCAGTAGCAAGTTCTGGAGCACAGTATCCAAGTGCTCCAAGATTTAATATTTGCTCCGCAATGCCACCTGATGTCATAAGCCTGTGAAGACCATAATCAGTAAGGCGGGCATTGTAATCAGGACCTTCCAGGAGTATATTTGTTGGTTTCAGATTTCCATGTGGCAGACCTCTATCATGAAGGTATAACAGGCAGCGAGCAACATCCATGGCAATCTTTAGTCTTTGACTGAATGATAATGGGGAGTATCGACGAGGTGTAGTTTCTGCGTTGAAAAAGTAAAATATTCAAAAACTAAGAGAGAGCTCATTGCGTGTCAATTACTACTGCATACACAAGTAAATCAAGATTGCCCGACTATGGTAGGTCTGAAACCCAATGCGCTCTGTTCTCTAATGCTCCTAAAAAGGGCAGAAGCCATGGGCACCCCGAAAACTAAAGCTTGCAGAAAGCTAGCTCATTTATTTTTTAAACAAAATAAATAAATAAAAGTACCAGTTATCCCTGTTACAAACTTAACAGCAGCTCTGTTAAGCACTAGACTTTACTGGCCAAATCATCAAGCAGTTGACATGTCTGAAAGACCAAGTTTGAAATCACATGCGTCTGCATCATTCTATTGTTGCTACTGAACATTTATTCATTATCTGCCTGAACTTACCTGCTGAATTTTCTCAGATATAGGTTTGAATCTAAAGCCATACCAAATATAGGTAAATTGTTCTTGTGACAAGCATTTCCGACGGCAAATTGATCTCTCTAGGTTATAATTGTTTGTCTTGTGACAAAAGCTCTATGCACAGCCAAGCACTACAAGTTCATTCCCAAAGCAACATTATGCATTGAATCCTATTTCTCCATCTGCAGAAAGATGGATAGCCCAGAGGGAGGTGATATCCAAAACTCGTGTGTAATGTTAATTATACTTTTTCATGACTAGCTTTTAGCTTTTTCTAGTTCCTAGCTTGTATTTAGGTATTTTGTCTTGTATACTTCCTGTGTACTTGAGGCTAATGCTATGCCTATTTACTAGTCAATAAGATTTCTTATTACTTACAAAAAAAAATGTTAATTATACTTTCCAAGTAAAGCTTCCAATAATCTGATGGTAAGCCTCATTCATAGACAGGACAGCAAGCATAATTAAAGTAGAATACAGTCCAGGACGCCAATTTCTAGGAGACACGAAAGATAATTATGAGGGTTGATATTATGATACCCATACTCAACCATGCATGCAAACACCATATTCTGGAACATTTATCCTCCAAACCTAAGATGTGATCTGATAAAAACCAACCATGACTCAATGTGAGCTTAATGAGGCAATAATGACTATGTACACTTAGAAAGGGACACAGCACCTCACTTCACTTTAACATCAGAGAAGTGGATCTGAAATTCAGATCGGGAGTAGATACATCTATTGATATGTTGAAATCAGAAGTTCTCATCTAGGTATTTATAATATATTAATGCAACACAATTTTCCATCAACGAAGTTTCCTCCCAACCATATAAAAAACTGCCACGTGTCCCTTGAGCATGTGACAAGCACATGCTTTTTTAATGAAGGGATACATGTCACTTTTTTAACTTGGACTTTTAAAAAAGCATGTGCATATCACATGCTCAAAGGACACGTCATTTTTATAAATGGGTTGGAGGAAAGCTTTATCCTTTGTCCTATAATATTATGTTCAATTTCCCTACATTCTATCATCAATAAAATTCTTATTTACCAATCAAAAAAATAATAATTTACGTACAATTGCACATCTCAGATATTGGCATTTACTGCAACAACAAAAGTTAAAAAGAAAAAAGCTACCCACTAAGCATTTATTACGAGAAAATTAACTTGGTGAGTGTTTGCCGATAATACTATCCATCACAGCACACTGGTCAGATAAAAGGCCATAAAGCTAAGTGAACTGTTTGAAGGTAGCTCTGCTATCAAGTCCCACGTTTGATGTAGACTTTCACTAACCCTCCCAAGACTAACAAAAATATACTAAACAAAGCATAAAAAAATCACCATGGCAAGAGAAGACTCCACTCTTTAAACATGCTTAATTTCCATGGTATTGAAAGAACCAAATATATGATGAGATAATTTCATTAACACAGGAGGAATGAGAAAATTTACAAAGAGAAACCTCAGAGATATAGCTATCAGAGATTAAAAAATAAGGTTTTCAAAGTTATTACCATAAAGGTGTAGGGCCAAGCTATCCCCCCGTACGTAATCTGCTAAAAGAAGCCTCTCTTGTTCTCTTGGTCCCCAATAGTATGCTCGAAATGGAACAATACATGGATGTCTTATAGAGCCAATTCTTTTAACTTCTCTAGAAAATTCTTTTTTATGCTTTACAAGTCCCACCCGTAACCACTTCACAGTCAAAAAATGTCCAGTGTCTAGAGTAGCTTTATACAGTGTGCCATGGCTGCTTCTGCCAAGCACTTCTGCTGGAGCACGAGATAACTCCTCGGCAGTAAATGCCAGTGAAGCATCCAGGAAGAACAGTTCTCCAGCCAACCTATCTGGCGAATACACATCCAACATGACAGGTTGTTCAGACACCTCTATAAAACGGGGGGAGGAAGCTAATGGGGAGTCTGGGGAGGACTTCCTTCCAGATGTCGCAGGATGATTATCCAGCACACTAGGATTCATGGAAGCTGAACTAGTTGCTACTCCTTCAGGCAAAACATGCTCACCAGTTTCGGTTAGTAACTCTGCCTGCCCGGGTAATGCCGTTGAATTTGAAGTCAGCAAGTGATCATTTGAAAAACTCAAGGAAGTGGGTGGGGGCTCAACATTCCTGTGAAACTTGAAGAGAGAAGGCCGGACAAATCTTCCTAACTTAACATTTCCCCCTGTATCTTGATCACTAAAACCATTTCTTCCACGGAATTCTTTAAGATGTGCTCGGTGATAAGCCACTAAGACAAAAACAATCATCATAGCAGCACCAACTGAGGCAAGAATGATTGCCAATCTAACAGTCCCCGTAGAATTATGCCGTTTCCCCGGTGAATGAATACTACCTGGAACAGAAGTTCTTGGAAGACCAGGTACGTTGAGCAACTCATTTCCAGGACGAAATGAAGATGGAGGAAACCTTCTCAAATTTTCTGGAACATCACCTGATAATTCATTGTAGGACACGTTAAATACATTTAAGCTGGAGGGAAGGTTTTTGGGAATAGTTTCCTTGAATTTGTTTTCAGATAGATCAAGGTACTCCAGGCTAGCAAGTTTGTTCAATTCATTTGGTAGCTGTCCTGAAAAGACATTCCTTGCTAGATTCAATAGTTTGAGACTTGCCATGTCACCTATGTCTGTAGGCAAGGAACCCATTAAGGAATTATCAGAGAGGTCAAGATATTCCATCCGCATATATGGAGTTTGAGCTAATAACTCACTTGCACGTGAACTTTGAAGAGGAATTTTCCCGGAAAAATTATTTCCTGAAAGATTTAGGCTTGTCAATGTTACTGAAGTGAAGAAACTGCCAGGAATCGGCCCAGTAAGTCTATTTAAACTGAGGTCAACTGAGGACAAGCTACCATAGGTTCCCAGTATTGAAGGCAAGGTACCTACTAGGGAATTATTTCTCAGAGTAAGAGTAGTTATGCTATCAAACTGAGAAGTCAAGTTTGGAATGCTTCCTGACAGTTCGTTGGAACTCAAATCAAGAACCTGCAGCATGGTCTCCCAATTTTGCATGATAGAGATGTTACCAGAGATTGAATTTTGGCTTAAGTCCATTATTCTACAACTTCTCACAAAATTGGGCAAAGAGCCTGATAAACCATTTGACGAAAGATTCAAAGAATGCAAAGTTGTGGAATTAATCCCAAGAACTGGACCTGTACACACAAAATGCAAAATGGAGAGTACTGATTGTCAAAACATGTATTCAAGATATAATACTCATAAGAAAATAAAAACAACGATACCCAATCTCAAACTGAGAAAATAAGTCACGTATACATTCTTAAAAGAGTTACCAGCATGAAAAGTCTGGCTAAAATTGGTGTGTTGTTTCTCAAGAGCAGTTAAGAAATCTTAGCATTTAATCTGCACCTTTCATGTTGAACATTTGAATTACTGTTACTAAACGTAAGCTTGAAAAGCTAGTCTGATGGAGCTAATCTGCCTTTTTTATAAGTAGCCAAGATTTTATTGAAACTCAGAAAGGGGCAGCCAAGAACAGAGGAAGTATACAAGAGATAAATCCAGTCTGAAAAAGAAAAATAAAGATCAACAAATCATTGAAAATAGAGATACAACCATAAGCCACCATTCATTTGTAAAGGATTTGAAACAAAAAGGCTGCTAACTCCACTATAGTCCTCTTATAGTCTTTAAACTTCAATAATTTCTTTCTCACCAAATGTGACGCATTAAGCTCTCAACAATCATCTTCCACAGTAATACTTTTGATGACTACCAAACTGTCCTCCCCAACAAGCAACTGGACCAACCACTTGTCTAGGGATGACCATGCCATCCCAAAGAAACCAAAAATACAATAGGGCACTAGCAGTCTCATGGTGAACGAAAGGTTAGTGGCATTTTCCTCACTTCTATTCATTTCTTTTTTTTTTATTGGCACCGGGTGTCCATGAACAACATCCCGACTAATCCCGGGGGTGCACTCGACAAGAAGTTTCCCGCAAATGCACCTCGGGTAATTCAAGGGGAAAATCCCCTAGTCCAATGGCCCCTAAAGATTGTTTGCACCCAAGAGGATTTGAACCATAGACCTGGGGGGAGCATGCCCTCAAGTCCAAGGCCTTTACCGCTTGAGCCAACCCCTAGGGGTTCCACTTCTATTCATCTCTTGCACATGCAACACCAATCAACAAGCATATGTAACTTGAGTTTTTTTCCCTTCCCCTTCACTTTTTTTTTTTTATGTCGGGGAGAGGTGCAGGGCCCTTCAAACCCACCCCTACAGAGTAAACCCCAGTCCTGTGCACCGCACCCTTCCCTTTCCCTTCACTTCTCTTCATCTCTTACTAGAAGCACAGAGGATACACTTAACTAGCCAAAAGTAGGAGAACATGGGCAAAATTCATATGCTGGAGAAATGAGGGATGTTGGATTAGTCATCCAAGTAAAGAGATTGTTGAATATTGTGGCTGTTAATTCCGTTAATGTCCACTCCTGGTCTTCAACAGTTCAGGCATTTCATTCAAGCCAAATGCACCACATTAAGCACACCAGGACCATCCTCCAAACATTGGAATTTTTGTGACTATCACAAGGATTCCGCCAACATGTCAACAACTTCACCACCGTCTCAGGCATAACCTGTTCTTTTTTAGCCAGCTCACAATGTAGCAGAAGATTATCTATATTTTTCTCATTTTACTTGCACAAAAACACGACTCCAATACTGAAATATTCCTATTCCTCAAATCTCCAACGTTGAAATTGTTCCTATCCTATCAGCTTAGGACTTGTTTGGGAATAGATCTCATACCAAAATTTTCATCCCATCTCCTTCCCAAACATAATTCAAATACAAAATTTTCAAACTAATCATTACAACTTTCCCAAATTTTCAAACAAAAAATAAAAATAATTGAACTTTTTCAAATTCCCAAACAAAAATAATATTATAAAACTATATTCTAATAATATTTTAATTTTATAATATTTTTTATTCAACTTTTTCTCTCTCCTTTCCCAAAACTCAAAAAATACTCAACTCAAACTATCTCACTACTATTCACAAATTAGCTTACTACTATTCACAAAATTCTCATCTCATCTCACTCCCTAAATGAGCCATTAACCTTTTACTTACCAAAAAAATCTTTCCTAAGCTTTTCAATGAAGTTTCTTACTTACAAAACAAAATATTTATTGAGGCAATCATCTGGTCAAAGAAAACCTTGAAGGCATCTTGTTTCTCCAAATACGTTTCCAGGG
The DNA here is from genome assembly GCA_011037825.1 of Carya cathayensis. Classification (NCBI taxonomy): domain Eukaryota; kingdom Viridiplantae; phylum Streptophyta; class Magnoliopsida; order Fagales; family Juglandaceae; genus Carya; species Carya cathayensis. The sequence continues at coordinate 902,396 of QGSO01000266.1, read as the reverse complement.
ATATGAGGAGCCAACTGGAGGGATGAGCGCTATGAAAATTATTTAACCTTATATATTCATTGCTTGGACAAGATCCAATACATTTTATCATCACCACAACTTCTCCATCTAAAATAATACAACCGGTTGAAGAACGAAGAAAACTCCATCTCCATTCACAGGCTTATTTAATAACATTCCATTAAGGCATATTATCTAACGACTGCAAGTGTTCTTCAACCGAAATCTCCTTACAACGAGATAACCAAAACAACTCAGGTTAATTGTCTTTAAGGGCTGGTCCCCACACCAAAAATCATACCAAGAAAGGGATTTTAGACCCATCGCCCACCTCCTGATGTTTTTCCACACCCTGACCCCAAAAGTTTCACTGACCTAATTTGAAGACCTACCCCACATGCAACCATATTTGGCTTCCACCACCAACCACTACAAAGCTTCTCCATAGCATAACACCATAACCATTTCCCCAATAAAGCTATTCTGAAAACGTCTTCCTCAAGTTATTTAAATTGCGTACCTTCAGGTTTAGAACATAGCTAGCAATTATTTAATTATCAAATGTGCTAAAATAGTTATTATCAATAAATCTACTTTTGCATTGTTAGGTTGCTAGCCTTCTATGGACCATGGTTCTTTGGCCTCTCTGAAATGATTGGGTTACGTCTTCTCGGGAAGTGGATCTCTTAACATGTTGGAAAGTCCAGTTTGGTAGCCATCAATGTTCACTATTGTGGAGAATGACCCCCATTGAGAGAAATCGGTGCTGGAGCTCAAGTCCTTTCTGGATACCTCTTTTTGTATAGTTAAGCACGAAATTTTATTGAATAAACTTTCTTAACACCATCTTTCATTGGACTGTGGCCAAAATAGTTCTAATTTTTATACTTTTTTTTTATAAAAGATATAAATATAGAGTTTTTCTTTTCATATCTTTACTTTTCAAGAATTTTTTGAGCTCTATCCTTTTGCTAGTTAGATGGATCTCTTGTATACTTCTTGTGTACAAGGGTAACACGCTCTTTCACTTGATAAAATTTCCCCAACAATCTTGAACATATAACTTGCTTCATTACTTGATTACTGACTCAGAATGGATGAAATTCAATAGCAGGAAACTCATGGAAGAAATCCTGATGAAGAAGCAAGCAAAACAGAACCCTTTTCTTAAACTCATATACTTCATGGTTACTTTTATCTTGTTTACTTGTAAACTCAAAAATGTTTTTCATGATGGCATTGGACAAATTTGGAAAGCATCCCAAGTATACACTTAGGTGTGGGCTGTGTTCAGGTAAATCAAAGCTTTTAGGGTATGTTAGATAAATCAAAGCTTTTAGGTGTGGCCCCGTTTGGAACCCAAACCCAAACCCACCCCAACTCATTTCATCTCATCATTACACCTTTTTCAAATCCCCATATACTTTTTCAAATTTCTATATAAAATATAATAAAAAATTTCACTTTTTCAAATTCCAACACACTCATAATATTTAAAATTAATATTTTAACAATATTTTATTCAACTCAACTCAACCCAACCCAACATCCAAACTCAACTAAGACGGATTTTGAAAATGTTTTGAGAATTTTTAAGAATTTTTTTAAATGTAATGGTTATTGGGTGTTGTGAAAGTAGATAGAAAATTTTGAATAAGAACTTTTTTTCAAAATATGTTTTGTACTGGAGTTTGTGAAAGTGGATAACTAGAGTTGAAAAGTTGTTGGACTGATAAAAAGAAAATTTGTTGGAACAAAATGTTTTGGGGTAGTTTTGTTTTGTTTTTTGTAAAAGTTGTTTTGGTTTTTGTTTTTTTCACTTTCCACTTCTATATCACCAATAAAATTCCTGCTTACCGATAAAGAAAGTATTCAATTTTCCCTGAAGTATTGGCTAATGATTGGGTAAAAAGTTGAAATAGTAAGTTTGTTTTGAGATTGAAAGATGTATGGATTGAAGTTGAAAATTTTTTTCAAAGCTGACTTTACCAAACAAGCCCCTAGGTATTTGACTGTGGAAGAAGGGTTTAGGACTTACCCAAAAAGCAGAAAGCTACAAGTTCCGGAGTATCTGGACGTAGTTGATACTCAAACCACATGCAACTCACCTCTCTACTATAAGCGGGTAAGTGATGGTTGCCATCATATACTTTGATATTTGCACCTTGACCACAGCTCACAAGCCATATATATCTCCCGATGCAAGCTTTACCCTAGCTTTGATGCACATCTAAAAGAAGGCCACTGTTTGATCATTTTGATTTATTTGTTGCTATTACTGCCATTCCTTTAACAATTCGAATGGTTGAAAAATCAATCATTGATTTTTAAAGGTGTTGTGAAGACCAGGAGAGATCCTTGGATGAGCTGAAAAGATTCTTGTACAACGCTCTTTTTTCTTGAGCTTCTGCCATTGATTGTAATGGGGATAGTTTTCACAATTTGCTTGTATCCATTTCTAGTTCCTAGATGATGGTAGGTGTAATCCATTATCCGTGTATGCTTCCTATGTACTTGTGTTGTGCCTCTTTTCAATCAATAAAATTTTATTCTCGCTTATTAAGAAAAAAAAGACAAATTCAAACTACACCTTAAACCGAACAACCTTTTTTTTTTTTATGTCGGAGAACATCCCCAAGGCAAGGCCCTTCGGACCCACCTCTGCAAAGTAAAACCCGGTCCCGTGCACCGCACCCTCGGAAGTTTCCCTACACGGAACTAGTTAAATCACTGGCTTTTCACCAGGGGGTGTGGCAACAAGGGATTTTTTGCACCCATAAGGTGTTGAACCTTAGACCTTGAAGGGAGTGATACCTCAAAACCAAGGCCTTCACTACTTGGGCCAACCCCTTGGGGTTTAAACCAAACAACTGTAAGCTGTGCAAATAGGAATTTGAGCCTCAGGCCTGACGTGCAACTTTTCTTGCATCGTAACTTAAATCCTCCATTTGAACATACGTTCGTGTATGTGCTTTCTGTTTAGCTCAAGTCAAATGGTAAAAAAGTCAGGAATGCCAGGATAGTTCTAGGTTTGAATCTTTGCCAGTGAAATAAAAGGTTTCCACCTACGACCATCTAAACCAATATGAACATTTGCAAACTGAAATTTATGAGCAGCAAGCCAAAGTCTTCACCAGATATAAATTTAATAACAATAAATTGGTATCAAATTTTTTTTTTAAGTAGCTTTATTAAGTGCAAATTTCCACCAGAATTTTTTTTTGAGCGAACAGAAGTTAATTCACTTAATTTTATTCCATATTCATTTTCTAGTCTACAATTTTGCTTGAAGAGTTTTTATACTCGCAGATTATGCACTCTCAGACAAGAGATCCTGCACCTTTCAGCTTTCAACTATAAATCACGGAAGCAACTTCATATCGATAAACATCTTATTAACAGCTCAAGACAGAAAACAAAATAATCGATAACTGTAAAATCTAAGGCATTCAGGCTTGGCTTAGGCAGGGGTTGAGATTGAGGTAGACAGAGATCTTAGGACTGAATCATACCCAGTACCCAAAAAATTGATCAAATGAGGTAAACTTCAGATCTACAAAACCTTGAATATCAAAAAGGTTCAAATACCCGTAGCACACTTTAAAAAAATACCCATAAGAGAGTGTGTAGAAGAGCATGTATATGTATAGGCTTCGCAGATTAGATGTCCCACAACATATAACTCGTGGACTTAATATTCCAATTTCCAACATGGTATAGTAACGCAATCAAGCAAACAAACACATACTTTCCAAAGCCTTTTATCAAGTAAGTGATAATTAAATGCAAGCAAAGGTGAAATTCTTTACCTGTAAACCCATTGCCACTAAGGTCTAATTCCTCCAGTGGCACAGAACTCTCTAACAATTGCTCCGGTATCGACCCAAACAACTGATTACCCCCCAACCTCAAAACCCTCAAATTCGGCAACGACCCTGATGAAGGTAGCTCTCCACTAATCCGATTATACCCCAAATCTAAAACCTCCAAGTTCCGGAACAATCCGATGACTTCACTCTTGAAGAATTCACCATTCAATTCGTTATGGCTCAGATTCAAAGAACGAACTGTATTAGCTAAGCTGGATATATTCTCCGAACCCATCGATAGCCCACCGTAAAACCTGTTGTAACTGAAATCCACAGACTCTACATTTCTCAACTCCGATAAAACATCAGCAATGTTACCCCGCAGCTGATTCCTATGCAAATCCAACGCTTTCAGTTGCTGTAAATTCCGGATTCCGCTCGGAAACCCGCCGGTGAAATTGTTAGCAGATAAATTCAGATAATTAAGCCCCCACAAGTCGTTCATCCGGGCCGGAATCGGGCCGTAGAAGTTGTTATCGGACAGATCCAAATGCTGCAACGTGGTGATAGTTCCCAGCACCGGGGCGACCCTGCCCGTGAAGCGGTTGCCTGACACGCTGAGATTCTTCAACATCTTGAGACCGGCGAGAGTGTGGAACTTCAAATCGCCGCCGAGGCCCAAGCTCGTGAGGACGATGCCGGTGACGTTGCCGGAGCCTCCTTCGCAGATTATCCCGCGCCAGTTGAGGCAGGCATTGGTGTCCGACGAGAGCGTGGACGAGTTCCAGGACTGGACTTGTCCGAGCGGGTCGTAGCTGATGCCCTTCTTGAATTCGAGTAGGCATCGGAGCTCCGAGTCTGATGCGGAGGAGACCAGCAGGACTACAGAGAGAATGTAGAGAGAGAAAGTGGTGACAGGGAGTGAGAGACGATTCATTTGACCACAATGTGGAAACCTCCCCTACAGATTCATTGAAAGAGAGATAGAGAGAGAGTCCTCGAAACCCTAGAATATCAAAGACAGATTGGTTTTCTGTGTAAAAGAGAGAATGGTAGAGCTAGGGTTTGATATATATAATTATATATATAGATAGATGACAATGTAAGGAAAAAAGAATCCGTTAACAATGGCGGTTCAGTGAGGTGTAGGAAGATGGTTGGTGGAGGTGAGTAACTACAGTCTGTAAAGGACAAAGCTTCTCTGTAAGTCTCTCTCTCTCTCTCTCTCTCTCTCTGTGACTATTTTGACGCCGTTTGAAGGTTCCGGCGTCTTTGTTCTTTTGTATCGATAATTATTAATAATTAATAATATGGAAAGAGGTCAAACTTGCACGTGGCTGTGATATGTTCTGATCTGACTTCTTGTTAAGAAAAGAAAACTGCATTATTGCCTTGCATAACTTCGCATTTTCCCATTTTTTATTCTAAGAAAAATAAATATTATTTATTATCTTTTTAATAATATTAGTTAATAAATTATTCTAAATTTCTTATAATTCTTTATTTAAATGAAATATATTATTATAAAATGAATTATAAAAAAAATTATTATCCTATAAAAATATCTTCCACTTATAACATAATAGTAAATATAATCGTTAAAAATAAATATAACTTTTTACTTTTCTTTGAAGAGATATTTTCAATAATATCTTGCATAAATTTTAAAAAAAAAAGTAATTAAATTAAAATTTTATTTTAAATTAGTATCATCTCATAATATTTAATTTACTGATCGAAAAAATATTAAAAGGTTTATTTTAATAAAAAAAATAGGCAAAACTGTTTTTTTCACATTAGAACAATTTGTTGCATACGCGCTTTAGAATATCTTACCATATCAGGAATATAAAAAAGCCATTAGATGATATCTCAATTTTAGAGTATTTTTATTTCGACTGAAATGATTTTTAAGAATAAAAATCCTGTCGTATGAGAGTAGAGTCGTTTTCGTAGCTTGGTAAAACGCAACTGAAATAGGGAAGTGAAGAAGTGGAACACAGCTCAGCGACATGCATATTAACGCCGTTAACTGCTCGGTGGCGTCAAAGAATTTGATTCGGCATTGCATGTGATGGATATGCAACACCCCTAATAAATACAATTTTATTTTTTTACTCAGAAAAAAACAATATACAATTTCAAAAAAAAAATTTTGAAAATTTCTATTTATTATTTATTTTACCATCATTTTTAGACATTTTATAATGTGATTGACTCATAAATTAGACATAATAAATAATCTTTAATATTTTAATACCATATTATATAAATAAAAATTTTATATGCAATCAATTTTACGTATTCTCTATGTATTTCGTTAATATGATTAGTTGCGTTATCTTTTTTAATATAAAATAATTATTTTAGCCAATCACATAATAGAATACATAAAAAATACGTAAAAGTGACTGTATATAACAAAATTCATAAACAAATTAGTAAGAAGATGATAATAAAAATAATAATAAATAGTATTTTTCTTTATTTTTTTTAAGTGCACATATTTTGACTTGTCCAATTTAATGTTATTTCGACCCATTTTGACCCTCCTCATGAGACGTTTAAACACCAACAAATTAAATCATTTGTCTTTGTTACGTAATACATACACAAAACAAAATTTCTCAAGTTGGCAAGTTATTCCTACCCTACATTAAATTCGTATTTCTTGTAAAGTATTTTAAAAATTTTAAATATTTAAACTCAAGCCTTTTGAATACTCTAATTGCTTAAATGATCGTTAAAATTATTATAGTGTCTTTAAGAATGATAAGGTTGATAATCTAAATAAGGCCACAAAACGTATCTTTTTTTAGTAATACTATCATATTTTTTAATTTCTATCACTCACTTTGTCTCATTAATATATCATAACGCGGTGCCACGTGACTTATTAACATATATATTTAAAATAAGATGGTGTCCAAAAACACAAAAGGAGTAAGATAATTTCTAGATTTCTTCTATCCCTTTTATTTTTGTGTTTATTATTTTAGTAAGGCACGTTCAAAATACTCTATTTTTGAATGCCACAATCATTTTGAAAAAAATGATAGTTGCAGTCATGAGTGCGTAAGAAAACGCCGCAATAATTTTGAAAAAAATGAATAAATATGTGACCTCCATGAAAAAATAATTTTAACTTTTTAATAATAGACTCTACTTTTTTTTTAAAACGACTGCACGATACTTACACATTCTATAACAATATGTAATATTATTATGTTGAATCCACCAACAAATTAAATCTTCGACTTTCTCACACGCAAACAAATCTTGAACCATAAGTTATTTCATGCCTCCATTAAATTAATGTTTTTTTCTAAATCTCTTAAAAGTAATTGAAACATTCAAACACCATCCACCAATTAAATTTCTATGTCTTATTAAGACAAGGAAAAATCTCGAACATATAAGCTATTCCTCATTTACATTGAATTAGTTTATAGATACATTTTTTAAATCTCAATCATTATTTCCAAATTTTAATTTTATATGCTAAATATGGATAAATACTAGAAGAAAATAATAAATATTTGATTTTTTTTTAAATGAAAATGATGGTTGGTATTCAAAGAAGAAAATCTCATGGAATGGAAGTTTAGTAGAAAAGATAATTTTTATTATTCATTGGCTATCTCATTGCCATAGTTAATTTAATTTTTTATTTTTTATTTTTTATTTTTTTTGTTTTTAAAGAAGAAGATAATAGTGAAGGTGAAGTGGGTGGTAGGGTAAGAATTGAAAGGTAAGGGAATAAAATTGGAAGGGACCCCCAATCCAAATAAGAAGTCGCCAGCCTCGTAGATTGAGGGTCCCCACGTCTGGATTTGGGTTTTCTCGTACAATTTGTCCCAAAGAAGTAATCCTCTGTTTGAACGGCTAAGATTCGCTAACAAAGTATGGCTCAACACATGGCATATCTAAGTCAAGTCGTGGCAACCACCAATAATCCTTGGACACGTTGTTAATGTCCTTTGTCTGCTTTAATAATTATTATTATTATTATTATTGTCGTTGTTATTGTTATTATTATTATTATTAAAAAAAATAATTATATACGTCATATTATTATTTTACTTGCATCTCATTAAGTAAGATGTGACACATTTATCACCATTGAATGATTATTTATTGCATGCTTATTTATTATTGAATGATGATAAATGCATCATATCATCTATAATAAGATGCAAGTGAGATAGTAGTATAGTATATAGCATTACTCTTAAAAAAATGATTTATATACAATGTTTGGACCATAGGAAAATTTTTTCTCGTAATTTTTTTTAAATATTATTTAAATATAAAATATTTTTTAATTTTAAATAAATATAAATTTTAAAAACTTTAAAACAAAAATTATATTTAAACAATTTTTTAACTTTATAATATTTTTATTCAATTTTTTCTCTCTTTTCTCAAAATCTAATAAAACATCTCCTTTCAAACTATTTCACTATTATTTACAAAATTCTAAAATACTCCAATTGTCCAACATGCCCTTAGACTAGTTCTATGTACTTTTTCAAAAAACAAAAGTATGAAAAATCTAGGATCTCTATAAAAAAAAATGAAAATGTTAAATATACTTACAAAAAATTTATTCTCTGCATGTCAGTTATTGATATGCTAAAAATAATAAAATATAAAATTCAAAATTTAAATTTAAAAATAAAACTAGTAAAATGAGTCTATAAGTAAAACTGTAAATATATATAGCACTACTCATAAAATAAATTTAAATTCAATTTATTTTTAAGAAAATATGCAAAACTTGCACACCCTACGATTGTATCTATTAGTCTTTTTTCCTTATGGAGATAAAATATATTTTCTTCTTTCACGACAAATGGGATATATTCGTAGGAAATTCAATAAAAATGGTGGAGATGAAATCGGTTACAAACAAGAAGTAAAAATAGAATAACTATGATTCTTCTATCAGCCTGAGATTCAATGCAAAAAGGTCCTTGTGTGGACTCAAGTGATGTGCAAAGAGACAATGTTGCGGTGGAGGTCAGCATGAATCATATGGAGTGGTGCTGAAACTACATCCCCATCAATGATTCAATGGTGTATATTAGCATTTTTGTTGTTGCTAAGGTCATTTGTGAATGTAGAAGACGGCTAAAATGACCCGCGACTATACTAATTTGACTAAGTGATATCACAAACTCAACGGTTGATTAGATGTACGAGACTTCGAGTTTATAAAATGGGAAAATATTAGTATGTCTTATGAGTTACTGATAATAATTAGAAAAGTGATTTTTAATATATTGATGTATTTTTTTAATTTTTAAAAAAATTTAAATATGTTAAAAAAATATAAAAAAGAATAGAAAACAAAACGTGAGATTTATACTAGTGAACACGCCCAGCAGTTAAAGCTGGTAGGCACACTAGCACCACCCTTATTAAGACGTTAAGTTATATATTAATAGTGCTTAATCATTTTAAAAAAGAAGATCTATATAAATTTTTTTACACAATTTTAAAATTCATAGCAAAAATTACGATCAAAATATTATTATATACACAATGTCCCTCCAATCCAAAAAATTACGCCTCTCAAGAAAAAGGAGTAGCGGAAAATTAAAGAGTCATTTTCATGATTGCAGGTAGAAGACAATGCTGGAGAGCTTTTATCAGGAATGCCTTTTGGGATCCACAAAAACGAAGTACCATTTGCCTATGCATTTATTTGGACAATCTACTTATGGGGCCTACACCTTGGCTTTAGTAAAAAGGAAGACGGCTTTCCAATATACTCTGTTATTGCCCACTAATAAAACCTACTCTCTCAAGCTTTATTTATAAGCCTAATCGGAGTCTGATCTCTGTATAGTTTCATTTCTGAATGTCGAAGCAATTGTGTCAATGATTCTTCTTTATAGTTTCACGTGTAAATAAATTTTAGGTGTTGGGTTTGCTGAGCATTATTTATTCTTATAGCTACCCGATTTAATAATTCAACTCGATAATGATTCGTTATAATTTTTTTGTAGAGTTTCAATGAGGCTTCAACCATGGAGAGTAAGCTTGGGCTCTGTGAAATGTTTGAGACCCGTTTTGTGACTCGAGAAAAGTCAGACATAAAGTTCGTTTGACATTCACGCAACTGGTTGTTTGAGTGAAACTCAGACAAAGAATTCACCCGACACTTGCTAAACATGTTGCTTGAATGAACATCATACAAAGAATTCGCTAGAGGCTCACTGACACCTCACTCAAGCGAATAATACGATAATTATGAAATTAAAATTTCCACCACACAACTTTATAAATATGTTTATCATGAATGGTATAATCGTTCTAAGCATTGTTATTTCACCTTGTAGTGTACTTTGACATTTCTCGAGAGAATAAAATCATTTGCAGCTCCATAAACATGGACACATTGTCAAATCACGTAAATTTTTGTATTGTGTGATTGGTTTTTAATTTTGTTTTACTTTTCTATCATTTCTTTTCGCAACACTAGGAAGTAATAGTCTAAACTTTCGCGATGCGTGAATTGGGATAAAGCTATATTGCTAAAATCATCTCTCAACCATACAATCATAGACTCCAAAGTTTCAATCACGCATAGAACTCATTATTTCAAATCAACTACTCCAATATAATTAAATTAAATGCCACAAATTTTAAAATAAACGTCAACCTTCCAAAATACCAAGTCGACAAAGCAAAACAAAACTTCTAAATAAAAATTCTCCAATACCCAAAGTACCCTTTTTGTACTTAATCCATTGTGCTCAAGTAGCCTTAGCCACACTTTTTATTCTTCATCCTCAGCTAAGATATCTAAAACATTTGAAAATATTGTGGAGATAAGTGGTGAATTATCAACAACTTAGTAAATAAAGAATATATACTAGTATGTAAACATAAGCATTTTCATAAAGTTCAGAATGCTAAACAAAAAATTTTTGCTTCAAAATGCAATTCCAAAAATATGTTATCAGAATATCAGAGCGACAGGTCAAAATGTCCATATTGAAAAATCTTTTGCACAACATAACTGAACATCATCATCTTATCATATCATATCATATTAGAGTATCATATCATAACAGAAAACATATTTAACCCCCGTGGTAGGGTAGTGCTAGTCCCGATGGCCAAATCAAGCAGTATCATAAATGTGAATCTTCTTCTTATTCATTCTTGGAGCCCCAAGTGTGAACACAGGAAAAACTATGCAGAAAAATCACTTTGCTTCTAAAGTGGGCGTCCTTAAAAACAGATGTGTCAGTGCTAACCATATAACAGAATTAGAATCATCAGATCAGAACAGAAACAAAATCAAATATATAATCATAATGTCATACTAAAGGTTTCTCAAATGTCATATATATCATATCAAAACAGAGTATTAAACAAATTCATATCATTTTCACATAATCAAAACATATTCAAGGTATCTTCACATAATAAAAATAGATTCAAAACATATTCATATAACATGCACAAATTTTTTCAGATTTCATATTCGCTCTTTTGTACAGTTTAAAAATAGAATACCAAAATTTTGGTTATGTCTACACTAGTCATGACAGAAAATACTTTATTTTTTTATGCAGATTTCATAAGTAATGCACAAAAAATAATTGAGGTTGTTTCAATTTTTTTTTTCACAACAAAACATGCATATTTTTCCAAAATCAACCTCAGTCTATTTCAATTATGCAAAGTCTAATATAGAAACCACGCTTACCCGGACTCTATTTTAACTTCTCTAAATTTATTAACAACCGTCCCAAACAAATACCAATTATCACCTATAAATATTTCTAAACGTTACTAAAATTCTATAAAGACGTACTAAAATTATTCATTTAATTGGATACATACTATGGAAATAACTTTAATAATTATTTTGTTATATACCAAAATTAATAGATACTAATATTATTTAAACTCTATAATAACCTATCTACACTTTGAATTTACAATTTAATAACATAATTATATCAAATTCAATTAATGTAATTAGCAAAAACTCGTTTAGTAATATAGACTAAAATCAGATTTAAAGTATTTAAAATAAAAAGTTAAATCTTATTATTTACTACTACAATTAGTTGTAAAATACTTAGTAATCTAATTTAACTTCGTTAACTATTTTCTGTATAAATTCTCATATTTAAAAAGTAAAGCCCACAAAAAGTAAGGTTAATATAAAAACTAGGCCTTTGATATTGTGCTGGCAATAACCAAAACAAAACAACAAACTGACTAGACAATGCATACCATCATCAGAGACATCAAGCACTTGTTAAGCAAATTTGAAGAATGGCATACGAAGAAAATTCATCAGTCTAAAAATTGATGTGCGTACAATATTGCACAATTGACAGCTTCTAACCATCTATATTGTAGCATATCCCTCATCAAAATTCTGCAATGTATGTTAACTTTTCATAGTGGGAAATACCCTCTGATCTATCTTGTATAATTAAGAAGACTCTTTATAATAGATGTTGCTTAGGAAAAAAAAATATAATATATATATATATATATATAAACTAGGGCTAATATGGAACCAGCCTAATGGCAAGGGCATTTTGGGGTTTAAACATAAAGATGCATGGACTCTTTAGAAATGCTGAAAGTAAAAGGAGTCTGAAAATACAAACCCCTCCAGAACAACTTTTATGGAGGTGATAATGTGGCTCATTCTAATATTCTTGAGCATGACATGACTCTTATTCGATAAGGGTTTTGGGCTTTCCCCCATTTTTGCTTGTTATAATGTTCCCTTGTCTGAGGATATGAAGGACAAATGGGTTGTAGGTACCTTGGAGCTTTTCAATGGCTACCCCAGCGCAATCAATTTCAGTGCATTGTTTCTTATCATAGATTCAAAGTAAAGCAGATAAAACGCAATGGTTCAACATGATAAAGCTAATTGGTGTAATTTAAAATAAAGTAGTTTTGTTTTTGTATTTTGTTTTGAAATTTGGAAAAGCTGTAATGATTAGATAAAAAAATTAAAAATTTGAAATTAAAAAAATATTGAATAATATTTGGAAAGTAAATATCCGAGAATAATTGAGAATGTTGCAACAAAGACTTGTTTATTTTCGCAGATAAGATGAGTTGAGAAAAAAGTTTAAAGTTGAATAAAATATTGTTGTAATATATTTTTTTAATACTATTTTTGTTTCAGAATTTGAAAATGTTAAATTTTTTATTTTATTTTGTGTAATAATTTAAAACAATTATAATAATTAAATGAGATGAGATGAAAATAATTGTGAAAACAAACGATGCAGATGACAGCGGTAGTAAAATATCCGAGAGGGAAGAGAGAGAGAGAGAGTCTAGGGAGAAGTCATGTGGTAGACCAGACAAGTGACAAGTAGCAACTTCCTTGCCTCTCCCCCTCATTTTTCAAGTATATTTAGTGAGAAGATACCAAGATAGGCCAACCCATGCTCTTGAGGATTGAGCTTACTGCTACGAATGAGGAGACAGGCCAAAAGAAATCACTTCAAAGTACATATATAAAACATTGGATGGGATTAGTTCAATTACAGAATATTGGACCAAGTAGATTCCAAGATCATGTCGGTTCTGTCTTCTTCTTAAGAGCCTCGTACATAGTAGAATTAGTGTAAGCCTGTTTTCACACCATTCACTACAGGGTTCAAAGTTAGTACCATGAGATTTTCAAAACGCTCTCTCTTTCTCTTTTTGGTTCTCTTTTACTGTTTGATATTTCTTGTTCAAGGGGAATCAAAGGCCAACAGATTGGCGGTGGGCTCCGCAGGGACTTCTGCAAATGTAGGGAGCTCTCTCTCTCTCTCTCTCTCTCTCTCTCTCTCTCTCTCTCGTGTTTCAGTTGTTAACGACACTTTGATAAAGGATATGATGCAGGAAAGAGTTGGGTGTAGCATGGAAGTTGTCGGGTGCAAACAAGGAAATGAGGGGCCAGAAGAGAGTGTTTTTGAGAATGAGGATTATATCTACAGCAACTCTCTTCCTTAGATAAAGCACCTCCTTTTAATGTAAATTGCTTTGAATGGATCATTCTGTAGCGTGTACTCCATTCTTGTCTGTCTTTGTTTTTATTTAGATTGAGTAGTGCTGTCAATTGATTAAGACAATTAATCATATTCAAAATTGGTGTGACCTTATGTCTACAGTGGAGTCCACTGAAAAATAATCAGTTCCTAATACACTAATATTCACTTCCTTAATTAGTAAGAAAAAAAATTAAATTCATGAACATTAAGCAGTCAAAATGACGGGGCAAAATGAGAAGGGCATAGTAGCATTATTTTCTATATATACCCACCAACAATGACATCTTAGGAAGCGTATCCTACTCCGATCACTCATCAAATGGATACTCCGATCACTCATCAAATGGGGTGATCTTGCGTAGAAAGTGATTATATAACTTTCTAGTTTCTAACTATGTCAAGAAAATGAACTCTAGAAGTGAACTCAATAAAGTTTGGCCAAAATTTAACTAGGAAATTCACTTTTACAAATTTAGTTAGTCATTTTTAAACAACACCAAATAACAGACTCAATAAATCTATTACTATTATATTATAAATATTTATTTAATTTTGACCTTTTCACCAAATAACCCAAAAGCAGAATATTCAACACATCATACTCTATTTCTTGCCAAGAATTTCTCAGGAACCAAAAGAAAGAGAGTATTAAAGACAAAAATACATAGATCAACAATCGTGTACACTCAAACAAGTGTACATTAAGACACATATCCAATTACCAAAACCACAAGAGATCACATCGCTTTAAAGAATGAGTTTTGCTACATACAAGCAGAGTTGCGTACTAATCTGCGTACCAATACTTATTCTTTCATATTCAAAATTTAAATTAGCATTGTTTTCAATAAAATCTACTTTTTGACCAATCATATTATATTAGTGCACATGTTAATGCACAATTATGCTTGCAACTAGATTTTTTCTTAAAAAATAGATCAATGCAGCAAATGGATCTAGCGCATGAGACCGGCTTACATTGATCGATGCACAATAGCACGTGGGAGAGGGAGTTTTTAATGCTAGCTAAAAATAATATAGCTTTATTGAGTCCACTACAGTCTCTTTTTATGCAATCTAGTTAAATCTTGGCCAAATTTTGATTTTGTTGGTCCACTACTGTGGCTCTAATGCCATGAGCTAATCCTGCAATCCCTATTTTCAGTTTTCAAGGACTTCAGATTTTAGAATAAGAGAGTAAGTACTCTTTTCTGTAAAATGCACCGCTGCAGAGATCTAAATTTTTGACACGTGTGTAGAAGGCATATTCACTATAACCATCATAATGTAATTGAACTATTTTAATAAGTTTTACATTTTTCTTTTAAACCCAATCACATGGTTAGATAGTGGAGAATGAAAACAATCAATCATATCCTGTCATGATGCAAGCATGCATGACTTGCTGAACATTAAAATTACAGCTTTTGTGATGAACTGAACTTCTATTATTCAAGACTTGCAGTCTAATTACAGGTACAAAAAATCCTTCAAAAAATAATCAACTACTGAAAACTCTTAATGATCACAAGACATTCTATTGTGAATAACAATGCATGAAAAAGAAAAATGTCTGCACTTTCTTCCACTGATGAATGGGGTTTCTTCAGTTCTTTGGATTGGTTCTAATATGAGTCAAAGAGTGGGTGCTTTGGACGTACATGATATGCTTGTTGTTGCAGTAAT
Source organism: Carya cathayensis (assembly GCA_011037825.1). Lineage (NCBI taxonomy): Eukaryota > Viridiplantae > Streptophyta > Magnoliopsida > Fagales > Juglandaceae > Carya > Carya cathayensis. The sequence continues at coordinate 886,861 of QGSO01000266.1, read as the reverse complement.
AGTTTCTATTGGATTAATGGAAACATGTGAAGTCGTCCTATTGAATTACAGAAATTAATGGAAATTTTCCCAACATGTAGATTTGGCTCATCTTGAAGTTAACTCTAGCTGTTTGCTTTGGCCACAAAAATGTATTCTTAAAACACATTCTGCAGAAACAAGAGAAACCTAAGGCTTTTCCTATCTTAATTGCTCTTCCAACATATTTCTTGGTCGGTGTGAGTTAAGAGATTAATAATACAATATTTGTCCTCTCATTTGGGTCCAGCTGACCTGGCTCCAAGCACTATGACAATGTTATGTCCTCGAAGATTCCCTCCCTCTCTCTTTCTCTCACACACCCACAAGAGAGAGAGAGAGAGAGTTCTTAATAGGAATAGCATGGGAACATGACCATCTGGGAATCTTTTGGATTTATGTACTTCTTTAATGGCATAAAGGACCCATTAAAACACTTTGGCCATTCATTCTTACGACTTGGGAATACTAGCGTTTTTTTTTCTTTATTTAAAATTTTCATGGAGTGAATTTCATGGTGATTAGAACATGTCATTGCCCCAGTACCACTCTCATTTTTTTTCGTTTTGAAAAAAAAGATATAATAGCAAATGCATGTGCCCTAAAACGGCTGAATACAGTCATTTTACAAATGACCTACAGGTCAGATGGTAGATTTGGGTGTTGTGATACTTTCGGTTTGAGATATACATTGGTAGCTACGCACTCAGTCCAAAGGTTGGAGGTCAAATGCCAGCTCTTATACTGAGCAGGTTAAAAGCCAGTTCAGCGACTTCTACATATTGGCACAGCTCACGTATCTGCAGCCATGTAACAGTTCGCTGGATTTTTTATTATTTGGATGAACTGAAACGTAAAGAAAATGGAAGAAAATGTAGGAGTTCAGAGAAAAAAGAAAAATAATGGCCAACTTTGAAGGCGATCGACCTCCAAGAAAGATATAATGTGGAAGATCTGAAGTTTTCGTTAAGCTAATTTTCTGAATGAATATATTTACGTGAGCGAATTTTTACACAAGGTAAAATGAGTTTGACGGATTTGTATCTCCAGATTTTGGTTAAGGATTAGAATAAGATAGAGATATACATATAAAAAAATCTCTTAACATCTATGTTCCGACGAACGAATTTTTCGACTAATATTAAAAGTTTAATAAATATTAATATAAGATTCATTTGGTGTGTTTGTATATTCTAATTTTTATAGGTTAAGAGTCCATGAAAATCCAAATCCGAGCTAAACAGATTTTTAAGAAGTTACTGCTAAAAGACAAAGGACTGACTGGCCTCAAATAACAATCGGACAGCCGTCAGCTATGACAAAAAAGGAAATTGCCTAGTTTGACATTGAGAACGTCAGTAGAAACAAGAACCGTACGTAACAACATCTTGTTCTTGCTCTTCTAAGATACCCCCGCATATTCACCAAATCAGCCTTCGATTGTGCTAATTTGTTTGGATAAACAGAAACGTAAAGAAAATGTAAGATTTTAGGGAGAAAAGAATGATAAACTTGGAAGATGATCAACCTCCATGAAAGAGAAGAACTGAGTTGTGAATGAATTTTTAAATGGCTAAAGCTACTAATTTTTACATGAATGAGCTTAGCTACTTAACATACTTTAATAAATCGACTAAATTTTTAAGGCTAAAAGACTAAGGATTAAGTGGCCTTAAATCACAATCCCATGGACCAACGGTCCACTATGTATTTCAAGCCGACATTACCTTCCTACTAATGTTGGATCAAGGTCTTTCAAAGACTAAAATATGTAATATCGGATGAATTTAATTCAATGATAAAAGATCATGCAACAAACGTTTATGACTTTTTTTAATTCCATTGCAAAATTCATACCATTGAACTTTCAGAATTTTGAGAAATCCACCGAGTGGGAATACCAAAAAATAATTACAAAAGATCTTCAACTTAAAAGGCTGTGCAGCTGCAAGCAAGGGGAGCTCAATAGACAGACACTTGGCCCCAACTTTTAGATAAGAGCTCATGTGGTTGCCTACTTGACTGCTCGTAAAGGGTACTATTCTTTCCAAATGACATGAAGTATTCAGTGCAAGAACTCCTTTTTGTTGCTGAAAGACTAGGGTGGCGAGAACAAAAGTTTTTTCAGCTTCTCAAGCATCATCACAATTCCCATCACAACCGTAAGTTGTAACTACAATTTCCATCAGAGAAAGTTGAATCAACAAAAAAGCGGGGGAGCACATTTTATTGAATCATTTTCTTATCTTACAAAGTTATATAACACTGATAGTCAGTAGATATCCATCCTGTAAAATATGATGGGGGGCTTCAATGCCAACATCTACCATTGAAATTGTTACAAATTTAACTCATTGGGGCTGAAAGCTGTCATTTATGGCCATCAGCTTTAGCTGACCTAATTACAATTTTGAATCTTCCTATAAGTAAGCATTTGAAGAATAAAGCGCAAATGTTCAGCCTTCGGTTTTTCCTATTTTAACATAAATCAAGAAGTCGGAAGTTCTAGCTTGTACTGATGGTAACATAAACCTTCATGATATGCTCCTTTAAGCTAACGTTCTTCTGTCGATTGAACAGCTGACTTGGGTAATCAGATAACTTTATATGAGCTGGGTCTCCACTCTACATCTGCGATGAGCCAAACCAAAGGAACAGACGGCTTTGGTTCAAAGGTGAAGGTTGATAAAAATAAAAAATAAAAAAATAAAAAAACATAAACACTTCACAGCAGTATCAATAATATAAGTCTAAAAATGTAGCCAGTAAACTGCTTCACACTTTAGTTGAGATCAGAAGAATGATTATACAAAAAGGTCAATATGCATAGGCACATTCAAATAGCCATTAGAAAGTTTCTTTATCATTCATGCTGCGGTAAGGAAATAAAAATGAATTTACACTTCGTCATTGCACTTGTCGTTGGCAATGGCCAATTTTGTATGATAATCAATAGTGTGTGAGTTGTCAGTGACAGATTTCTAAGGCAAAGAATGCTAGTAGATGATGGTTCTATAAGTTAAAAAGTTCAGGAAAAAAATAGCATCTTTGATGATCTATTTTAGTTGAAACTATTTTATTCGGTAATATAATGAGCTGGCTGCTTTACATCAGTCTTCAGTTTGAGAATGAATGACCACAAAGTAACTTGCTGTTGTTGAGGGACCAAATCTACCAGGCAGAGGTTAAACTCTACAGTGATCCAAATTAGGTTCACTTGATCTGCAATCTAACATTGCACAACGTTCTATAAGGTAACATCGTGGGAAAACAAGATATTATATTTAGGAAATAAATTATCTCCACCCAGTTTGTCCACTTTCTTGCTAGATCTTACATGGTATGGTCTGTATACACAAACTTTTCCCATAAGGCCGTTATCCCATGTGTATTCACATTCTTCCATTCCGTCCAGGTACTTCCAATATGCTAATTTGCACAAATTCATACAACAGACAATGTCAAGAACGTGGAAAAAAGCCATTTAATCATTTCCTAGCTTAAAGACGCTCCCCTGTACAGCAATTAATGTTTTAAATACAAGCTCACGAGTTGATATCAAGGAAGTTGGTTATGAATCTAGATCTTGTCAAAGTTTGGACTGTTTGGGCACACATTACTGACACTCACGTATGCAACTTTTAAACTGCCTAGAAAGAAAACAAAAGGTAAAATTAAATAAATAAATACAAAGAGGCTTCAATTAATATTAAATCATTTGCATATTTGGCATAAGAAATCAAGAAGATGTATCAAGGGAATTGCAGGTTGGAGATGATGCAAAGAACTGACATGATATACATACTATAGGATAAATCGGATTCACTTACCAGTTGCCTAGGCAGTTCCTGTCACCAACCTTTCCTGTTCGTCTAGTTTTCTGACCTTTATAATACCAAATAGAACTTGAAAGCCAAAAAGTGCACAGAAGGCATATGCTATAGTTGCAGGCACCTAAAAGAGAACAATTAAAGCACTGAATAAAAACTAAGCACACAAAGACTTGTTTTTCCATAAGGAACAAAGATTAAAAGGGATAGCTTACTCTTATGGAGTTAAAATACAAAATTGTTGCAAGGTTTATCAGGCTCCCAGCTGCTACAGCCTGTTAATTAGTCAAAAGGAGATATATTCATAGAGTGATAACATTATATAGAGAGAATATGACGAACTTTTCTTCTGATGCATATTAGTCACAATACAAGATAATTCAGGTAAACTGACCATACAGGAAACTAAATGTTTCGTTGCTATTTTAAATTGTCAGCCTTAAACTCGTTATCGTTACTTTGTTTTCACAATCTGTACATATTTTCTAGTGATATCATGCAATTATTAACCAGTACAAAGTTCCTTTTTATCTTCCTTTTTTTTTTCCTCCATGATAAGAATATGAGGTGAAAGGTAAGGACTACTATTACAAGAAAAAGCTTAAGCATTTTGCAAGTACACAACTTTCCATTTCCACGCACAGAATTATCTTTGATACAGTTTTCGATTTCCCCTTCAAAATAAACAGTCATTACCACATTTTTGTATCTCCATTGAAAGTTACATTATAATACCAATCAATATAGTGGTTGAAAAATGTTAGTAGACGTCCTTAGTTTGAGCTGCCAAGAAAGGGTGAGATTTTGAGTTTGAACTCAGATACGTCGTTTTGATACCATGTTCAATCTCCAATTATCCCAAACTATCGATTTTCGAATTTGACACACCAACTGGAAACTTCAGTTGCAATGTGCACACCGTGCTACCTCTGTCACAATCCAACTATGAAGATTCTATCATGTCATCCATTCTTTTGCCTATCTTAACAGCTGGATATAAAAGATGATTCGAATTGCAAGTAAATTTTCGAATTGGGGTAGGGGTGCTACCCGCACCCTACGGGGAAAAAAAACACAACAAAATATATAAAAATAAAAAAAAACACACACAAACACACAAAAACCAAACAATAAACAAAATACAAATCAAATCCACAACACAATACCTCCCTCAATGATTTGAATCCAAAACCAAAACAAACCTAAACTACGAAAAAATAAATTCAGTGACTCATGGATTCTGAGAGGAGCCGAGGAGGAGGAGCCACTGTAGAGGAAGACGACTGCGAGAGAGAGAGAGAGAGAGAACTGGGAAGGGAGGCTTCCGCACGGGAGGGCGAATTTAGGGCTAGCTTAATCCCCCACCCAAAAAAAACCGATGTTGTTTCGGCATTCATTTAAAAAAAAAAAAAAAAAACTTCGTTACCAAAATGACGTCATTTTGGTAACAAAATTCTTTTACATATATATTTTGGGGGGCCAGCTTAGGAGGCGGGGTGTGGAGGGGGACGGGCCTCGGCCTAGCTGCCCTTGTTTCCCCTGTGGGGTGGGGTTGTCCACGTAGCCCAGGTAGGGTCAGGGCGGAGGGCGAGGGGCAGTGAGGCAGCAGCAGGGTGGAGCCCCACCACACCCTGCCCTAAATTGGGGTGTCAATTGTCAAAATTGGTAGTTTGAAGGTTTCATTGCCAAAGAATTGATAGTTGGAGGTAGGGCTATCCACTAGAATTAAACTTCTAAATCAACCTTCCATTCTCAACTAATCCTTGGAATGCTGACAAGCTGGTTAACTACAAAATATATTTTCTTCTTCTGATGGAAGTTGAATCGGAATGAGTTTCTTCTTCTGTTTTCTGACCATCCTTAGTTTAAATATTTAAAAATCTATATATAATATATAGATTCTAATGATACTTGGTGGTTGTCGTGCCTTGGTTATCATATCATTCTAATGACCATCCTTGGTTTAAATATTTAAAAATCTATATATAATATATATATATATATTATTCAGTCTGTTAGATTACTCTCATGTGGTGGATTGTGGAGATCATATTTTGTATGCATTCACGTGGCTTCTAGCCAGATTGTCTGCTTTAGTTTCTATCATGAGTTATCGTTGTATTCCAATTGATTTGTCACTTGTTCATTTTTTATTGCTTCTTTGGTTGGTTGCAATGGGGTCGTGTCAAAAATTCCTTATTGATCATAGGTTATTCGAGTTTAAAAGGGAGAATGAAAAGTGGGGGAGAACCACTGAGAGTAGTCAACGTGTACTGAAATATATTTCTATCGATGTTGAAGCAATGGCGTGGTTGGTTTCAACCGTGACGGAATGTGCAGCCTCTATGGGTTCCTCTGAGTTTCTTAAAACTCGTAGAAAGGGAATCAAGTGCTGGTGGTGCAAAGATGTCACAATTACTATGGCAGGTTTTTTTGGTTATCGAAGTTTGGTCTCGAGAAAAAGCACGGCCTGATTGTGGTACTAGAAGGGGGGAAGGGAGAGGGTTGGAGGAATTTCGGCAAAGCCTGGAAGGAGATGATATCACCACCCTCTGTTTTGAGTGAGAATAACATAGACAAAGCAAGGTCAGTCACTGTTTCAAGGGCAGTAGATGGTTGGAAAGGCTCCTACACAGAGGTGTTGAGAAAGTCTCAACCGTCGGGGCAAGTGGCGAATAGGGAGGAGCGTGGGGGATGCAGGGGTGTCTTGGGGAAGAATCCAAAAAATTTATTACAAGAGTCTGTTTGTATTCCAAAGGGAGATGAACAGTCTTTAAAGAGGAGTTGATGTCATAGAGGGCCATGCAGGAGTTGTTATTGGATTTAAACTTTAAAGTTGATTGTATGCTTAATTGGTTGGAATCTGGTAAGGGTTTGGGCCTTTTGGGCTATGAGTTTTCGAGTCTGGCCCAAGTGGATCACATGGGTGGTGAGAAGGGCTTAGGATTAGTTTATGAAGTGGGCCGTAAGGGTGTAGTTTGAGAGGCTGGATCTTCGAAGGGTATTGGGTTGGGCTATGGTAAAGGTCAAAATGGGTCTAGAAGGAGAAGGGCCGTGTATCGCCCGAAATTTTAGATCACGTTCTCATCCACTCGTCTTCGAAACCGATACGTGACTTGCCGGCTCTATTTCCAGCACAGAAAGTTTCACCGGTAGCCGACAAACCTCTTGGTGGATCGATGCAATTCCATCGGCCGGAGGAAGTAGAGGAAGGGGAGTTGGTAGAGTTTCATGATGGCAGAGAAGATTCAAATTGGGGGATCCGTAGGCCTCTTGTGCTCATAAACCCTTTATCTGTTGGTGTCTCCACGAGGGATCTATTTCCAAGCTTGGTCGAGTAGATTAGGCCAGTGGAGGAGAGTCGGCTACTAAAATTGGGTGGTAAGGTTGATGGAGGTTTCGGGGTTTCATAAGAGGAGTTGATTGGTGAGACGCAAATGGCCTATTCTCCACAAGTCGTGGTGGAAGATTCCAACTTACAGATGGTTGTCAGTGAAAGAGGGAGACAAGGATGATTGGGTAGTCCGATTCCGTTATGTACTATTCCCCCTAAGGCAATCCCTAAATTAAATTGGATTGGGTGCTAAAAAAGGTGGAGGAATTATAGGAGTGTGTGGGGATTTCCTGTGAAGGTTCCGAATGGTAGTTTAAGGCCCTTCTTATCTCTATTGAAGCAGGAAGAGCAACGGTTATGAAGTCAATAGCTAAAAAGGAAAGGGAGTTCAAACAATTGATATGTTCTATTAATTACGATAACAAGGAGGGAAGTGTTGGGAGGGACGGGTTGAAGGGGAGGAGTTCTTGTTCATCATATGAAGCCTAGAATCTTTTCTTGGAATGTAAGGGGGATCAATGATGTTAACAAGCGTCTTCGCATTAGATCCCTTCTTCGTAGCTGGAAAGTTGATATTGTTTGTCTTCAAGAGACTAAGTTGAGTCATGTTGATAGAAATATTATTCGTAGTTTGTGGGGTTGTTCTTTTGTGGGGTGGAGTTATCTAGCTTTGTTGAGTGCTTCAGGAGGAGTATTGTTGATGTGGGACAAGAGAGTGATGGAGTTGGTAGAGGATTGCATTGGAAATTATTCAGTGGCTGGTTCTTTCAAGAATATTGAGAATGGGTTGAGGTGGGCCCTTGTAGGCGTGTATGGGCCTAACATAGATAGTGATAGAAGTTTTTTGTGGGAGGAACTAGCGGGTTTGTATTATTTATGGGATTTACCTTGGTGTTTGTGTGGGGATTTTAATATTGTTAGGTTTCCTAGTGAGAGGGCGGGAGAATCTACTTCAACTGGGGCTATGAAAGAATTTTCAGAGCTTATTTTTTATCTAAATCTCGTGGATCTCCCTCTAGTAGGGGGGACTTTTACTTGGTCTAACAGTAGAAAGTGGTCAAGGTTGGATAGATTTCTAATCTCTTATCCTTGGGAGACGCATTATCCAGATTTATGACAGAAGAGGCTGCAGCGGGTATGTTCTGATCATTTTCCCATATTGCTAGATTGTGGTGGCATTCATGGGGGTAGGCTTTATTTCAAATTTGAAAATATGTGACTTGGAGCTGATGGATTTGTGGAGAAGGTAAGGAATTGGTGGGCTTCTTATTCCTTTCATGGTACCCCTAGTTTTATTGTGGCAGGTAAACTTAAAGCTCTCAAGATTGAAATAAAGAAGTGGAATATTGAAGCCTTTAGGTATACAGATGAGCAAAAAAATCTTCTTTGGGATGAGTTGCATACTCTGGAGGTTAAGGAGGCTAATGAGGAGTCTTTGTTGAGAAAGAATGAGGTGGTGTCTGAAATAAAAAGGTTTTGTTGATGGAAGAAATTTCATGGAGGTAAAAATCAAGGGTGATTTGGTTGAAGGAGGGGGACAAATGCACTAAGTTTTTTCACAAGATGGCTAATTCTCATAAGCATAATAATGCGATTGAGGTTCTTCACTCCGGTGCTAATGTGTTCCAATCCCCTGATTATATTCAAGATCATATTGTGAATTATTATGAAGATCTTCTCAAAGAGACAGTGGGGTAGCATCCTAAGCTTGATGGCCTAAATTTTGATCAGCTGTATTTTAGTGCAGCAAGCTGGTTAGAGAGACCGTTTGAAAAATCTTAAATGCATCAGGTGGTGAGAGGTATGTGTAAAGATAAAGCTCCGGGCCCGGATGGTTTTTCTTTGGCTTTCTTTCAAGAGTGTTGGGACATAGTGAAGGAACATGTGATCCGGGTTTTTCATGAGTTTCACCTTTGTCACAAGCTTGAGAAGTCCCTTTATGCTACTTTTATTGCCCTCATCCCAAAGATAGCTGGTGCTAATGAGTTGAAAGATCTCAATCCTATTAGTTTTGTAGGCGGGATTTATAAAATTATTTCAAAGGTGTTAGCTAATCGTATGAGTTTGGTGATGGATAAAATTATTTCTAAACCTCAAAATGCTTTTATTCGGGGTCGGCAAATATTGGATTCAATTCTAATTGCGAATGAATGCTTGGACAGCCGAATGAGGGAAGGTATTCCGGGGGTTCTTTGCAAGTTGGATATGAAAAAGGCATAGGACCACGTGTGTTGGGATTTTCTTTTTTATATGCTAAGAAGATGTGGCTTCGAAGATAGCTGGTGTGGTTGAAACAAGGTGGTTCGACTGCTCGGTTTTCTATTTTAGTTAATGGCAACTCTTGTGGATTTTTTCACAGTTCGAGAGATTTGAGACAAGGGGATCCTTTATCCCCTTTTCTTTTCGTTATAGTTATGGAGGCGTTAAGTCGCCTGGTGGAGGCTGCTATAGGGGGAGGTTTTCATGCTAGCTTCTCAGTGGAAAATAACAGTAACGGTGCTTTATCCATACTTATTGTTTGCGGATGATACTCTTATTTTATGGGATACTGATAGTGGACAGATTCAAGCTTTAAGGGCTATTCTATTGCATTTTGAAGCAATTTCGGGCCTCAAGGTGAATTTGGTAAATTCGGACTTGGTTCCAGTGGGGGATGTGGAGAAGGTTAAATATTAACCTTCTAGCGGATTTGTTAGGCTGCAAAGTTGCTTCACTTCCAATGAAGTATCTTGGGCTTCCATTGGGGGCACATTTCAAAACAAAGAATTTTTGGGAGGGTGTTGTAGAGAAGGTTGAGAAAAGATTGTCGGGTTGGAAGCAGCTATATCTATCAAAAAGGGGGAGATTAACCCTTATTAAAAGTACCCTTTCCAATCTCCCTACATGTTTTCTTTCTTTATTTCCATTACCGGTGGGTGTGGCAAACCTGATTGAAAAATTGTTTAGAACTTTTTTATGGGGTGGCAAGGGGGAAGATAATAAATTTCATCTTCTGAGCTGACAAAGGGTGAGCAGTCTGATTGTGTTGGGAGGCTTGGGGGTGTGAAATTTGAACATTTTTAATAAAGCTCTATTAGGAAAGTGGTAGTGGAGATACCAATTGGAAGGGAATTCATTTTGGAGAGAGGTTGTTGATCGGAAGTATGGAAGTGATTGGGGATTGGAGTTCAAAGGAGGGTAAGGGGACTTATGGTGTGAGCCTTTGGAAATTTATTAGAAAGGGGTGGAACATTTTTTAAAAACATATTAAGTTCAAGGTTGGAGAGGGTGCAAGAATACATTTCTGGTTTGATGAATGGTGCAGTGAGAGAGCTCTTCATACTGTTTTTCCGGATGTCTTCAGCTTGGTTTGGAAATCAGCAGGCTTCTGTCTCAAAGGTGTTGTGTCGTGCTAATCGGACCGTGCATTGAAATGTGATTTTTACTAGAAATGCACAGGATTGGGAAATTGATGAGATAGCAGGTTTTTTCAGCTTTTTGTATTCCCTGAAAATAGGAGGAAATGGGAGAGATAGATCGAATGTTGTGGAAACATACGGGGAGCAACAAGTTTTCCGTTAAATCTTTTTATAAGCTGTTGACAGATCAACAACATATCTTGTTTCTGTGGAAGAGTATTTGGAGGGTTTCTATGCCGTCTAAAGTTGCTTTTTTTACTTGGACAGCTACTCTAGGGAAGACTTTGATGGTAGATAATTTAAGGAAACGTGGGATGATTGTAAGAGAGTGGCATTTCATGTGTAAGAAAAATGGTGTACCGATTGATCATCTACTTTTACATAGTGAGGTAGCTAGGGAGTTATGGGTTGGCAGTTTTAGTAGAGCTGGATTGAGTTGGGTTATGCCAAAGAGTGTGGTGGAGCTCCTAGCTTGTTGGAATAGGCACCATAATAGTTCTCAACTGGCAGCGGCATGGAGGATGATTCCTTTGTGCTTAATGTGGTGTTTATGGATGGAAAGGAATGAGAGGTGCTTCAACAACAAGAAGCGGTCTGTGGAGGAAATCTGGAATTTTTTTGTATCTTCTTTGGTTCAGTGGTTTTCTGCTATTGTACTAAAGAGAGGGAATGTTCATGAGTTTTTGTTTACTTTTCAGCTTTCTAGAATGTAATTAGGTATCTCTTTTGTATACTTCTTGTGTACATGGGCGTTGCCTAGTTTCATTTGATCAATAAAGTTCTTATTTATCAAAAAAAAAGTACTTGATTATTTTATGAGGGCTGGAAACAGGCCCAAAAAAGTTGGGCTGCGGACTGCAAAAAAAAAAGTGGCAAGTGCAAGGAACAACCAAGAAATTATTGTTGGGCCGCAAACACCCAAAAGTGGCCAACACGAAAAAGCCAACTTCAACAAACTTCCAAGCATATTTAAAAAAATTTTAAAAAAAAAAAATCCTTTAGGTCAGAATTGCACATTGGAAATTTTATTTCTACTAAAATTTCCTATTTACTGATCAAAAAAAGAATTGGAATGCAATTTCTCTTTCGACATCGAAGGTACACTCCTAGTTGGAGGGGTTTTGTAGTTTTCCCTTTTTAGTTTTTTGAATTTTTATGGTGAAGTAGGACTTGGATAACCAAGGCACGGCAACCACCAAGTTCTATAAATTCTTCAGTTTATATTTGATGAGAACTGCAGATGAAGAAAAAATAAACAGATTCCTGTAAAAGTTGGTGTTGAAGACTTGTATAATTCCCCAGATGATAAATCAACTAAACTCACATTCCCTATTGTCCTCTGAACAGCTGCAACACGCTGGAATGCCCGCTCAGACTCTAATGTTCGAACTCGAAGTTTCAGATCACCTTGCTCCTGTAATAGATGGAGTAAGGGAGATCAATTTGAAATCCACAAGATCAACGAAATATAAGAAATCAAAGAACTCTCAATATATACCAATCGTTGGATAATTTCTGCAAGCTTTTCAACTCTGTCGGCCTGTCTGAATAAGTTGTAGAATGCACGGGATTGTCTATCCCATCTCTTTCTGACATCCTGACATATTCATAAGATTCACAAGGAACTTGAGAAACATGCTATATCATTGTACAAGATAACAAGAGAATCAAGAGATTTTTAAGGTTGCCTTCAGGATAACTTCAACTCCAGCTTCCTTAAACTTTAACAACTCCAGTGCATAGCTACAAGGTAAAGCATCAAAGGAACGTCAGATGTATGGAAGATATAGCTTGCTAAATCTCAGAGCTAGAAGAGGTTAAGCTCAAACTCACGGCTTGGCAATCTCAGTGATATCAAATCGAGGGTCAAGGCCCTTCCCAATGCCATCCAAAACTGCAGAGATGATAATAGTTTACTAGTTGAGGTTCATGTGGCATGTACAATTCATACTAATCAAGCCATCAAGCTCTAATTATATTACCTGAAAATGCTCTAACAACAAATGTGAATGTGGCAGGAAATCGAAAAGGTTGATCTGCTGCAATGGCTAACAAATCTTCCCCTGTTAGGAAAATGCAACAATTAGCACCTCATGTTCATAGGGAACAAGTGAAAACCCTAGCACTTGCTTCTGAAGTAGAAATTCAAACAACTGAGATAAGAGCCAAAAGTTCAAACATCAAACATAGGGCACAGCTATAAATATTTATATTATTGCATTCATACATATCCGGGCATGTACACACATTATAAAAAACACGGATGCATTACATAATCTTCGTTTTCATGTTAGCCACAAATAATTTGGATTTCTACAATAAAACCTCAAGCATTAATATGCCAAATTACAGTTGCACTTGTATGCATCAAACAAGCAGAAAATTTCCTTATTCCAACCCCAGTGTATGCCTTCATTCCATGTCTCAAATTCAACAAGACACAATTGACGGTACAGAACCTTCTCTAAAAGCCAAGACTCCTCGTAAGACAGAGGACCAGTCTGGGAAGAATATTGAGGGGGTGGGGGATTGGTATTGAGGAGAAGCCAACCAGTTCTCATCTTATATGAGGGTAAGAAGCATAAGAGGTATGATAATTGATTGCTATCCCTGTGAACATGCCTACAAATTATAGGACCAACTTATTACTTAGGTCTTTACTAAACCAAATAGCCTGACATGGATTGTATTGATCAGGCCAACCGCATGCGCTTGGCTCTCAAAATCATTTCTCAAATAGTTAATACATTAGATACCTAGTTAACAAGTATAGAATCTATGATAAAAAAGATCTACACCAGGTGCATTACCAATTGCAGCCAGCCTTTGTTTCTTTTTCATTACTCTTTCCTCCTTGCTCAATGGCTTTTTAAACCCAGGCTCTATTGTTGCTAGCTCTCTTTCTTTTCTTTGTGCAGCAAGCCGCTCTTCAAAACTGCAAAACAGTCAATTATAAATTTACGGTCAGAGAGACTCAATCAGGAAAAAAATTTAGATGAGAATTTGGCAGGTTTGCTTTGTTTATTTGAGACAGGCTATGAATTTGGCAGGACTGCTTTGTTTAGTGATGCCTCAAGAGCTCACCAAACTATTAAAGAACCGGAAAATTTTATACTCAATTCTCATAATTCTTCTCTACAGCACCTGTTGAGGAAAAACTGTGCTGTTCGTCTGACAGCAGTCATATCTCCAGTTGGCACAAGAACTCCCATTTGAATCATTGCCTGAAGGACCTGCACTAGCATAAGAGTTTCCACTAATAGGTACATCACAACCAAGGATAGGAATGGCAATATCATTAACATATAGTAACTGTAATGATGGCCACCACCCTTGAGGAGAAATGATTACCTTATCTGGATTTTTTTCATAAACTCCGTAGAATGTTTCAAGCAAACCTTCTCTGATATTTTTACTGATACTGTAAGATAGAGAGATAGAGTAAATGCACAGAACATCACCAAGGAATGTTCGAGAAATAGAATGAATCAGTGTATTCTTACAGTAGGTAAGACAATACAGGGTCCAGAAAATACCTTCCCATCATTCCAAAATCATAAAAAATCAACCTTCCACCATTGACATCATCAACCGCAATGTTTCCAGGATGCTAAAGAAAGGAACCAAAAAATTTCGGGTCACATCACTGATAATACATCAAATGGCAGGATCTTAAAGTATGTAAACATGACAAACATGCAGACCACAGCTTCCTCATTTGTAGATAAAAATATGCTTACCAGAACTCTCTATTATGATACTAGATTGAGACAGTCTATGAAATAAGGGCAAAAGATAAAAACAGAGATGTTCCAGGCAATGCCCCAAAGTGGCAGCCGAGGGATTAACGAAACCATTTTCAGATGTTCTAGTACAAGGGTATTCTTGACCACCTCTTGTAATGCTTCATATGATTCCAATATTAGAATCCATTGATATTCCATATCCTACTTAACTAAACATGCACTTATTCGCACCATGCATGGAATGAAGAGCAAACATGCAGGAACTCACAGGATCAGCATGGAAAAAACCATGAGACAGAATTTGTTCCAAGTACGATTCAACAGCATAGCGACCCAACCTAGAGAACACAGCAATAGAGTCATCAGGTGTTGGAAGTAAATCTTCCTTTCATCTGAGAAGCGTAAAGAGTCGGTGGCCTCAATGCAAAAAGCTTGTATCTTGTTTAACCTTTGGCGATCAACACCCAGCTGATCCAAAGCTTGTATCTTGTTTATCTTGATCCCTGGAACATACTCCATTGTCAAAACCTGCATGCAAAAAGTTAAATGATAATAGTTGAAGGAAGTTAGATATTGACGGGAAAAAACACTAGCGTTAACTGGTTGAGGATATGATTACTGAAGGAATAAACCTGTGGTGTCGTATACTCCCAAAATATTGATGGAACTTTCACATAATCCATATTTTTGAAGTTACTTGCAAATAGTTCTGCATTTGCAGCTTCCTTGGTGTAATCAATCTCCTGAAAACTCAAAATTCTGGTTGCTAATTAACAGAAAAAGAAGAAAGGAAAGTCGAATGAGAGAGAGAGAGAGATAGAGAGAGAGAGCTAAAGCTTGAGAATAAGTTGCATCAATGATCTATTAGGGATGGAGTGACTGTAAACGAAGCGATGATTACAAAATGTGTTAAATCTTATGCATTTTGAATTGTAAAAGAGGTGAACTAAAAAGGCAAACAATGAAAACAATGTATATGTCCAACAAACTATGTCTAAAGCAGAAGTAAACCTACTGGCTAAAGCTAGCTAATATCAAAAGGTGAGGCAAGGACAAAGAGGATTCCTGTCAGAGTCAGTAACACATTTGACTTGCCTTGTTGAGGATATAGGAAATCATAGAGCCATAGCAAATTTTCTCATCACTTATCCTGTTTTACCACAGCACTCTATGATACTTACATACCAGCATTTATTCACAACCTCGACACAAATTCTACCTTTTCTTCCACTTATCTTTGTCAAATGATGGAATCATCTCAACCAACTTGCATCAAAGTTATCCTCGATGCTGTATCTAAAATTCCCTTGAAATGATTTGGGTTGGTATTACTATGGTGTATCCTTTCCTGGCCACTACTCTTCCATATCAATATCCTTGTCTCATATTCATTTGGCATTATTATTATTATTTTTTGTTGGCACGGGGTGTCCGGGAACATCTCAACTAATCCCAGAGGTGCACAGGCCCTTGGCAAGGAGTTTCCCGCAAGTGTACATCGGGTAATTCAAAAGAAAAATCTCCCAGTCCGATAGCCCCTAGAGCTTGTTTGCACCCAATGGGATTCGAACCTTGGACCTGGGATGGAGCATACCACCAAGACCAAGGCCTTTACCACTTGAGCCTTTACCATTTGGCATTATTGATTTGTTTTTCCTTTAAGCATAGCAAACATCACAGCCATCCTATGAGCTTTAAATTTAGGAGAAAAGTAATGGAACTCCAAAACCCTAACTTAAGAACGATACAATTAAGGGAATATGACTACCTGATATAAGACACTAGCACACTCATCATAGATGGCAACCCAATCCCTCTTTGCGCCATCTGACTTTGGGTCAACCTTTTGGAGATATTCTGCAATTACCTGGAATAAAAAAAAATGGCCATAGTATTGATGCATTTCAGAAGAATCTAAACCCCTTAACATGTGTGAATACCAAGAAATAACTTTCAAACATATATATGCATGCTCCTTTTTTTCTTTTTTTCAGGATAACAGGGCATATCAAGTTGAAAAAAGAATCCAAGTTATGAATGAGAAAACAAAAATCACTTAGATTAATACATATTTAATACATATTTAAGCATGCTCATGTAGACTCATATGACACAGACACATAGAGACACAAAAGAAGAAGCAGAATTTTTTTATGACAAAAATTTAAAACCTCCAAGTGTCCTTGGTCGTATTAAGTAATAATCTAATGAAAATTGTAAATTTCACGAGACCAAAGAAAGTGAGGAAGGAAATGCATAGAAAAGAGGACCAAATCAAATATGATGAGTAGTGGGAATTTCACAATTATAATAACCCCTGAAAGAATAAGCATAGGATTTTAAGCCAATAAAAACTAACCCTCAGGTTTTTAAGGTCAATGTCAAAAAGATCCTTGAGACCAGGCCTTTGTACTTTAACAACAACTTCCTCTCCCTTCAATCTTGCACGATGAACCTGACCTGCATAAAAAGATTGTATTTTGATACTTTATTTTTTTTATAAGTGATACTTAAATCTTATTAGCTTTTGCAACAAACCTGGAAAAGATTCTACTGTACATAAGATAAAAACGCTTTAGGAACACTTGAGCTAGATTCATTTACTTTTGCACAAATTTCCCAATGACAAAGCATCAAAAGCAAATTAAGGTTACCAAGACTAGCAGCAGCTATTGGTTCATAGTCAAAACGATCAAAAATGTCATTCAAAGGAGCTCCAAGTTGTTCTTCAACTATAGACAAAGCAGTCTCCGAAGGGAAGGGTGGAACTTGGTCCTGCAGCAAAAAAATAATTCAGTTTTTATTCCTTGATAATTTGATAATACATGAACACTCATTTATATAGAGAAGCAACACACACAAATATGGAATTACAATAAATGAGGAAAGAAAATCAAATCTGTCCTAGAATCATATCAGCCACAAGTAATGCTAAATACAGTCATGTGTTGTGCAAGCGCCGCGTACTTCTTTTGAAAAAGTGTGTAGTCCACCATTAAAAAATTAATTTTTTCATGTTGGGCCCATATTTACTCACTTTTTTCAAAAGCAGTGCGCGGCACTTGAGCACAGGCTCTCCTCTTCCCACCCTTCCCGAAAATTAGAAACAAGAAAAAAATACTGACGACACTCTTGCATGCTTCAAGTTCTCATACTACCCACATCAGTTGCTGAATTCTGTCAATATGCAGCAGAGCTTCTATTGAGATAGTACTGTTGGAATTGGCGACCCTCTTCCCTAACTGTAAATTGCTACTACCTAGATTTTCAAAGTTTGTAGCTTAGATGAGATTGGTAAGAGGTAAGCAGTAAGCTATCTCAGTCTCAGAAGGCTACAAAAGAAAAACTCAATTAAAATGCCAAAAAAAAAGTGTTGTTGATGAAAATGTGTTCATTAATATGAGCAATGGAGAATAAAAATAAAAGCTTAAAAGCTGCTAGTAAGTAGCTAGAACCAAGATGGTTGATTCAGTCAACATATATTATTGAAACACACTATGGCACACACATGAAAAACATCTAAAATAACACGACTTCAACCTGAAGTTCTGACAACTGATCAACATATTCTTGAGCAAGAATGTCCACCCTCGTTGAGAACTGCTGGCCAATTTTGATGAATGTAGGACCTAATCTCAAAATACTTTCTTTAAGCCACTTGGCAAGAGCCTGCCGCCTTGAAGCTTTCTTCTTTTCTGTCATTCCTCCTGCAACTCCACATCTTTCAAATCAGATCTAGATTAAACTACAAGCATTTTCATTCAGATATAAGCCTTTGCAAATGTTGTACCATCTACCATGGGCTTCTGAACAGCTTTCTTGTCCTTGAGACTGACGAAATATTTACCATCAGTCATTAAACATTGCAAAAACCCGTACGTTATTTATTAATTTCAAGTCATAGATGGAATGGTAGGGACACAATTTTTAAAGATATTATCAGGGTGACAGAATTGAAGACTTGTTTATGCCTATCATTATTTAATAAAATCATTTACTTAAAATAAAAATATATAAAAAAATAAAAAAGGTCTTATTTATGAACAGAGCCTAAAATATTTTTTTTTTTATAAGTAAACAGTAGTATTAATAAAAAGGCAAAAGCCCAAGTACATAAGAAGGTATACAAGAGGTAAAACCTATCTAGTTGGCTATAGTAGTCACTAGAAACTCATGTACATTGAGGCCACAGAGCCTAAAATATATGCATTCAATTGTTTGAAAATTGATCCAGTAGTAGTGCCTGACCTCGATAAGAAAACTTTTGATTGTTCAGCCAAGCCTTAAAGATAAATGTTAGTACGAATCCCCATATTTCCAAGGTCCTCTGTATTGTTGAGTAGGTTTTAAATCTACTCCAGCGGCCACCAGGTGCAACAGAAACCTGCAAAACCCATATTTTGCCAAAAGATTATTCTCAATAGATGTGTGTCTAGATATCTGGAATCTTGTGAACTTATGTATATAAAAGCAACCTAAGAAAATAAGTAGTTATGCGACTGAGGTGAATATGAAAACCTATGCCACAACCATATAAAGTAGGCTCTGCCTTCACATCCATGCACACAACATGGGTCCTGTCTTCCTTAACGATTCTGGTCATCTAATCAACCAAGCCTTTTATACTTGCAACCATTTTTCTTATTAAAGAGAATTCAACATTCCAGAAAGTCAAACTTCAAATCGTGTGGATTTGAACAGATGACTTATACCTTACCACAGCATTACTCTACTGCTGAGTTAAAAGGGCCCTAATTTAATCTTCCTTAACCGTTATGGTCACCTTTCATCCAATATAGTTGTTATAGTTTACATTATTTAATATATTTATTATGTTCCTTCCCAAAGTGTGTATAGGATAATTTGTATAATAATATTTCATACAACTAGAACTTTTGATTTATTATATTATCTATATATATTAAATAGTTTAGTTTATTACATTTATCTTATGTGTTAGTATTTTTTAATTATAACTATAAGTTAATTTATTTTTATAAAAGTTATACCATAAGAATTTTTCAATCAAAACTATTTGGTTGATAGTTAAATGGTCAAAGTTGTTTTTGTAAAATTTTAAATTTTTTTTATTAATCAAAAGATAAGATTCAGAATTTTTTTAAAACAAAAAAAGGAGTTCAAGCTAGATTAAATTTTGCAAAAATAACTATAACCATAAATAGTTTTGATTAAAAAATTCTTATGGTATAACTTTTATAAAAATAAATTAACTTATAGTTATAATTAAAAAATAATAACACATAAGATAAATGTATTAAACTAAACTATTTAATATATATATAGATAATATTTTTTTTGATAAATGAATATATATATAGATAATATAATAAATCAAAAGTTCTAGTTGTATGAAATATTATTATACAAATTATCCTATACACACTTTGGGAAGGAACATAATAAATATATTAAATAATGTAAACTATAAATAAATTAATAATATATAATTAAGTACATAAAATATAACTAACATATAATAAATATAACACATACATATATATAACACATTACAAGGTTCAAAACAGGCTCAAACAAGTCAAGTCAAGCTTATAAGAGTTTTATTCACAAGCATAAACCGAGTTTTTACGAGTTTTGCTCGTTTAATATTCGAACCTACATTAATCGGTTTATTCACGAGCCTAAACTGAGTTGAGCCAAGTTTCACGAACCTATATTTACTTTGGGCAATGCCTAAGGATGTGGTGGATCTACTTGCAGGTTGGTATGGATTGAAGGGAAGAAAGAATGTTGCTGATATATCGAAGATGATTCGCTCATGTCTGATGTGGTGTCTCTGGCTCGAAAGGAATGAAAGATGCTTTGAAGACAAAGATCGGTCGATGGGAGAACTTAGGGACTTTTTCTTTAGTATTTTGTGTTTGTGGGATAAAACTCTTGTAATGGATGATTTCAACTTCCTGAATTTGTATTAGCTTTTCTTTTGCTTTTAGAGAGATGTAGGTATTTCTTTTGTATACGTTCTATGTACTTGGACTTTGCCTATTCTTGGGAATAAAGTTTCTTATTAATTAAAATTTTTTTAAAAAAAAGTGTTGGCAAACATCTCGTTTATTAAATGAACCGAGTATACACGAGCCGAGCTCGAGCTCGAGCTGTTCACAAGCTACTCTGTTCATTTGCAGCCCTACCTAGGAGTTAAAAAGCCTATGTAAACTTCACGTGAAAGACAAAGAAATGATTCTTTAAATACCTGCCATGTTTCGTTCATTATTCTCTTCACCTGTTTATAAGATCAAACACCACAATTGAGCGAGTAAGGTAATCCGCTGGGTGGATGTGTAATGTACCAATTATTTTTTGGGATAAGATGTAATCAACCGATAATGATAATGATGATGTGTTATGATCCTGAGGGTTAAAGGTTTAACCAAATTAGTATCTTACAGTCCTAGAACTTTTGGATTAATAGTTGGGTCTTTAACAATTAGTATCATAGCAAGGACCATATCACGGGTTCAAATCACAAAGGTGGCGACCTATAGGTTGGACTAAAATTTTTTTTTATAGGTATAGAAGTTTATTGATCCATGTAAATAGGCAATGCCTGAGTACACAAGAAACTTAAATTTTTTTTTATATAAGCAAAAGAAGTTTTATTCAGTGAGTATAATAGGCGAAGCCCATGTATACAAGAAATATACAAAAGAAGCACCTAAATACATTCTAAGAGGGGGAAAGAGAAGATAGAAAAGTATGAGCATAAGCTCCATCAAGTCCTAATGCAAAAGACCATTGCAATAAAGAAAATACAAAGAATTTCCAGATTTCCTCCAAAGGGCACTCCTTATTATTAAAGCATCGCTCGTTCCTTTCCCACCAAATACACCATATGAGACACAAATGAACCATCTTCCACACTGCAACCACTTGTTTAGAACTACGAAAACCCATCCAGCACGCAAGTAAATCCACTACTTTCATCGGCATAACCCAAACTAGCCCAAGTCTATTGAACACGCCATCCCACAATGCCTTTGCCACCACACAATGCAAAAGTAAATGATCCAAAAATTCTCCATGATTCTTACACATAAAGCACCACTCCATATAACAAAACCCCGCTTTCTCAAGTTATCGATAGTCAAAATGTTACTAAGTGAAGCTATCCATGTGAAGAATGCTACTTTGGAAGGCACATGAGACCTCCAAATTGTCTACCATGATAAAGAAGAACAATGCTGGATAGTCAGCACCTTGTAATAGGACACTGAACAATGCTTGATTAAAAAGTATGGGTACTTTGTATGGGCAACCTATCAAAAACTTTGTATGGGAATAGTGTTAAGTCATTGAATACTGATAGATGAGTGAAGCCGCCAAAAGTGAAATGGCTACCAAAGGGTCAGTGTCGATAGAGTGGGCCGCTGTGAACATCGGATTCAGAAGCTTGGTGGAATGTAAAGATCCTGAGAGTTAAAGGTTTAACCAAATTAGTATCCAATAGTCTTAGGACTTTTGGATCAATAGTTGGGTCTTTAACATGATAATACTAGAAACAACACCTATTTCTCTCAAAAGTTCCGTAGGGATGACACATTCCACCTAGACCACAACAACAACAAGAAGTCGCGAACATAGAGTTAGGTCCTTCAAAATTGAATCCAACACTCCACTGCTAAATCTAGTAGTTTAACAACCGAATCCAAATACACTAAACCATATTCACAAAAATACTAAAACAGCTAAGCAACATTTTTTCAGGTTCCAAAGAATTGAAGACTAAAATTAACACCAATTTACCTCAATGGATTCTTTCCCGACTCGCTTGAACCACGCATCTTCTTTACCAATCTCCTCTATCCTTCTCTTCCTCCCTTCCTCCTTCGACGCCGGATCTTCAACCTCCTCCACCAACTCCCCCGCGGTCACGCCATTCCCGTTCACATACTTCACCAAGCTCCCATTTCCTGGCGCAGACACGCCCACACTGCCATTCGAGGAGCTCTCAACCGACACACCGTACCTAGAATCACCAGTAACAGCACTAGCAGCTCCATTTCCATTGTTCAATTCCTTGATCAATTGCCTCTCTCTATCTTCGACCAGCGCACCTTCCTTACTCACGGCCCTAATACGAGTCCGAACATCGAGACTGCGCCTAAGGCCTCTAGAAAGGGAAGTTTTAGAGAGAAAAAGCCGGTGTGTGGGAGTCTTTTGTGGAGATAGTGAAAATAGCTCGGGCAAAGTCAGGGAAGCTGCCATGAATTAGGGTTTTTTTTGCGCAGAGTAATTTAGACCGAACCCCAAACCACAATTTTTCATTGCATCATCGCATGCGTGAAGGAGAGATGAATGCGCAGGCTTTTTGTGGTTGTTGTGTGTCAAGTGTAGACGACGACGACTACAGATAGAGAGGCGAAAAAGAAACGGAGGGAATTGGAAAGGGGTGGAGGTGGATGGGACACGTGCCAAATAGAAAGATGAGGGCGTTAGGGGGATTTGGCGGAGGGTTCTGATTGGCTGAAAACCCTGCCGCGTTGTCTTGGCCACAAACACGCTTCGTATGCATGTAACATTCTTTTGGACGCTTTTTGGCTTACGTGTTACTCTGTCAGCACACAAGTTCGCTCATCTCTGAGACGCTTGATTATTATTTTTTTTTTCTCTAATAAAGCTTGCATATAATATAAAGTTACAAAGTTTAAGGTGGATCATTTCTACTATCAAGAAATAAAAAGCATCAAGACTATAAATCAGGAATATGCAATCAAAAACAAAATTGGTTGCAGCCCATTGCGCACATCGCGTGATTTGCACATTGATGAATTTTTGTAAAGATCCACTTGCTTAAGGGAGCTAAGAAGTGCTTAATGTCTTCAATGATGGGATCGATTAGCCACAAGGGATTGGTTCTTGTGTTATCCAGTGCATCTATTACCAACTGATTATCACCTTCCATAATTGCCACTTCTTGTTTTCTTTGAGAGGCCATTTTTGTAGTTAGTAAAGCTGCATTTGCTTCTGCTACCAGAGGGTTGGATGTGGTGATCTTTTTTGTCTGGATTTTCAAAATTTTCCGTTGTAATCCCTACAAACTGTTGAGGCTATTGAGTAGAAATCTCTAATTGCTGCATCAAAAGAGAAGCTTTGGTAGTTGATGGGAGGACACTTCCAGCTAGTAGTTTGAATTTGTTTTTTTACAATCCACGCTTCCTTATAGTCCTGGTAAATTTTGTTCAATTGGATTTTTGCTGATGCAAGTGTGAAAGGAGTGTGGTTATGGAGTATATCATTTCTTTGCCTCCATATGAAGTCTAACATTAAAACTGCAAATAGCTGAAAATAATGTTCTTCTTCTTTCTTCAGTCCTAACTCTTTGCTCAGAGAAATGATGATTTTTATCCAGTCCATCATTGATTCAATTGGTAGATTTTCCATCTTAAGTGGCCATGAGCTTTGGTACCACAGAATTCTAACAATAGGGCATTTTATAAATAGATGGAGAGATGTTTCTTCTTCATGATTGCAAAGGAGGCATTCTTCTGCTTGTGTTGTTGAGATAACTTCTTTAATTCTTAATCTTGTGGGCAGTATATTCCAAATGATTTTCCAAATTAGTAGCTTGTGTCAGTCATGAATTTTCAGCTTCCAAATATTCTTGAAGATATTCTGGTTGAGTTCCTGTTGGATGTCTTCCTGGTTGCTGATGATCAATTGATAGGCTATTTTGACTGAAAATTCTCCTGTGGTATTTGGAGTCCATATTGGTTTGTCCTGACTTCTGGAATGAGAAGGTAATGGTATTTTCTGTATTTTTGTTATGCTTTCTTCATCTAATAGTTCTTGCATTTTTTTGGATGTTCCATGATCTAGGGACTTCAGAGGTAATATCAAAAACTTTTCGTTGAGGGTGAGTCTCTTCCATTCCACGTTTCAGCTTTGGCTTGAAATTGTACATGGTAGAAATCCATGGTTCTGACCATATGTTGATTGACCTTCTATTGTGAATTTGGTAGCACCTTCCTTTTTTAATCATGTCTCTTGTTTGTAGTATTCCTTTCCATAGTCCCGAATCCATCTGCTTTGGAGTTGTTTGCCAGAAGTCCCCATTTTTTAGGTATTTTGCAGATAAGATTTCGTGCCAAAGTCTACTTTGTTCTTTACTCATTTCCCATCCTGTTTTTGCTAGCAGCACTTTATTCATATTTTCCATTTTCCCGAGTCCAAGACCTCCTGAAGCTTTTGGTTGGCATATAGATTTCCTAGATTTGAGAGTTAAATTGTGACTTTTATATTTTGGAAATTTCCACCAGAAATTCTTAAAGCTTGTGTCGAGCGACTTACATACTAGTTTGGGAAGTTTGAAGGAAGACATGAAATAGGATGGAATGGTGCTTGCAACTGATCTTATCAACATTGTTATGACTGCTTGAGAGAGTAGTTTGATTTTCCAGCCTTCCAGTTTCTTTTCCACTTTGGTAAGCAACTCCTGGTAATCTTCCTTCTTTTTCCTGCTAAATGAAGTTGGGAGACCCAAATATTTCATTTTTGCCGATGATAGTTTATATGGGAGCCAATGTTTTATAGCAGTGTTGACTTCTTGGCTGGAATTCCTTGTGACAAAGATGGAAGATTTTTGCATGTTGACTTTCTGTCCTGACCATTGCTGGTATTTGTTGAGGCATTCTAATGTTGTTCTCGCATTACTTTCTGTTGTTTTTACGAAAATGATCATGTCATCCGCGAAGAGAATATGAGAGATTGGTGGACTGTTTCTGTTGATTTTTACTCCTTCCAAGACTCCTTGTGCTTCGGCCTTCATGAGAATTCTTGATAGTGCTTCCGTCACTAAAATGAATAAGAAATGCGAGATTGGGTCGCCTTGCCTTAGTCCCCTTTGTGCATTGAAGAATCCTCTAGAAGATCCATTTATGAGTATAGAGAAGAAAGTTGTTGTCGTGATACATTCTTTGACCAAGTTGATCCATAATTCACCGTATCCCAACTGTTTCATTACCATAGAAAGGAAATCTCATTCCACTTGATCAAATGTCTTTTCCATGTCCAGCTTTATTGTCATTAAACCTTTTCTCTCTGTCCTTTTTTTTTAGATGGTGGAAGAGCTCATGTGCAATGAATGTATTTTCTTTTATATTACGTCCAGGAACAAAAGCAGTTTGTAGTGGTGAGATGATCTTGCTCAAAGTGGTTTTGAAGTGATTGGCCATTATCTTGGTAATGATTTTGTAGACAACATTTGTAAGACTAATTAGACGATATTGGCTCAGGTTGCTTGGGCCTGGGATTTTTGGGATGAGAGCAATGTTGATATGATTGATTTGTTTTAGCAGTTTTCCACTTACGAAGAAATTTTGAACGGCCTTGATCACATCTTTTTTAATTATATTCTAGTAGTGTCTGAAGAAAAGTGTTGTCATACCATCTGGGCCCAGTGCTTTATAACTTGGAATTTGGCTAAGTGCCCCAAATATTTCATCTTCTTTTGGTACTTCTTGTAGCATTTCATTTTCTTGATCAGTTACTTGCCTCTCAAACAGATTGTCCAAATTGTTCGGAAAGTTGGGATTTGAGGTGGAGTAAAGGGATCTGAAATGAGATATAAAAGTTGATTCAATGATATTTGGGTTCGTAGACCAATTACCTGGACTTAATTTGATTGAGTCAATGGAGTTTCTTTGTCTTCATATTGTTGTTGAGAGATGGTAGAATCTTGTATTGAGGTCTGTTGAGGTGAGCCATGATACTCTTGATTTCTGTTTCCATAGAATCTCCTCATTTTCTCTTTATCTCTGAAGCTTCTGTTGCACTTGCTTCTCTCTCTCTTGGTTATACTTGTCAACCGGATTACTTTGGATTTCCATCAATTCATTTTCCAGTCTTTGGATGTTATTCTGAATTCTTCCAAAATGAGTTTGATTCCAAAGTTTGAGTGCATCCTTTGTTGCTCTGATTTTCTTGCACAGAATGTAGGCCGAGTTGCCCAGATAGCTATTATTCCAAGCTTCTCTGATGATGCTTTGGCTAAGCGGCTCACGAACCCAGAAGGCTTCAAATTTGAAAGAAGAAGGTCTACTAATGTTTGAAACTATGTGTAGTAAGAGTAGGTGGTGGTCCGAGGCTGAAGAAGTCAGGTGTTGCAGCACAGCATCTGGGAAAAGAAGTCTCCATTCTTGGTTGGTTATCACTCTATCTAGTCTCTCTCTTATTAAAGCGGACCCTTGTCTATTATTTGATCAAGTGAATTGCGGTCCTATGAAGCCTATATCGATGATTCCATGTCTGTTCATTAATTCTTTTAATCCATTGCCTGAATTATTGGAGATTGGATGTCCTCCATATTTCTCACCTTGATTGGTAATGTCATTAAAGTCTCCTATGCATACCCATGGTCCTTTAAAGGATTGATGTACTGAGTCCAAGTGATTTCAAAAATTTGCTTTTTGATTCCAATGAGCAGGTGCATATACAAAAGTAATTAACCATGGATGGTGAGGCAAGTCCGAGTAAACCAAAACAGAAATAGCATTCATATTCATATTAACCGGTTCGATATCTACAATCAGTCTCCACATAAGTAGTAGGTCCCCTTTTTTACACAAGACTGAAAAGTGGACAAAATGATGGAAACCTAAGTTATGTACAATGGATAAAGTCCGATGCTCAGGCACCAAGGTTTCCGACAAAAAAACTACATCCAGATTATATTGCCTAATATTAGCCCTTAAATTTCGAATTGCCTTGGGTTGGGCTAGGCCCCTGCAATTCCATGCAACTATCCTCATTCTGACTGGGGAGGCCCTTTGCAGCTGGCCCCTGAGCTTGTTTGGTCTTCTTGGGAGTGGGTGAGCTCTTCCTTGTATATGGTGTCATTCGGAACTTTTCTTTTGCTTTCCCTTTTTCGTACTTACCAGCCTGCATGTCTAATAAGGTGTTAGCCAATGATGCTTCCTCCATTATTTGCTCATTGTCCGTTGCTTGACTATTGATCTGTTCTTTAATCTTCATTGAGGTCATTTGATATTTTTTCAGAGGCTGAGAATTCCTTTCTAAGATGTGCTCATGAGTTCTCTTTTTTTGTAGGCTCAATCCCATTGGATGTCTTTGAGAGTGGATTTCTTGCAGCTTCACTGATTTGTCCCTAAGCATCGTCTCAGTTGGAATCTTTTTGGAGTTGTCACCATTGGGCTCATTTATAGGATCTGAGAGTTCGGGGGGTACGGGGAAGGGGACAACTCTTTTGTGTTCACTATACCTTGCTTGGGATTCACAAAGTATGGCATGCATTTTTTATCATTGTGTAAAAAGCTTACTACCTGACATGTCGGTTTCACTAATGTGGGTGGGGGAAGTGTGAAAGAAGGTGGGTTGAAATTGACCGTGAAGGTGACTGACTCTGGTGATTTAAGAGAGTGGGCGTTGTTTTCTGATTCTTGTGGTGCTTGGGCGGGTTGGTTTTGGTAGGTTGGGTTTATAAATGGGTGGTCAGATGGGCTGGGAATGAGAGGGCGAGAAGTGCCCGTAGTGGAGAGGAAGTGTTTTATTTCATGTATTTCCAAACTGGGAGCAGGTTTTGTGTAAGGATTTGGGCTCATTGGATGGGATTGGGTTTGGCTTGGTGAGATCTGTGATGAGGCTTGTTGGTCTAATGTAAAAGGATTAATTGGGCCCAAAGAGATAGGGAATTTATTAGTGGAGGCCTAGGTCCATTTCTTGCTTTCACCAAATTCAGAATGAGGTCTCAATAAAATATGTGAGTTAGTAGGATAAATGGACTCACCTTCATGAGCCGAGTGAGAGATTGAGCTTGTTGTGGGTCCTTTTGCTTTTCTCTGTATCTCGTACTCTTTCATGGCCATATACATCTTCCGCCATTGAGCTTTTTATGGGGTAAATTGTCTTATAGCTGCATTTTTCTTGATGTGAAGCTTTGATATGGAGTACTTGGCGCCATATTCTCAGTGATCTTGTTTTCGGATTTCAATATGGGAGATTTACTTCTCTCTACTTGCCACTGATTTTCTGCAGGGTGGTTAGTCTTCACAGTGTTTTCCTTTAATGCAGTTGATGTGGAAATCAATGGAAGTGGCGCACTATAGCGAAACAGGGGCTTTGAACGGCTGAGCAAGATTTCTTGACTTGGGTTTGTTGATTTTTCCTGGATTGATGCCGAGATTGGGAAGAACTGGTGGAGTTCCGGTGCCGAAGCTTTTAATTCTTCATCATTGCTGCATATATTCTCTCCGGGATGTGAAAAGTGCAACTTGTAACTCTTGTTCATTGTTTTATCATAAATTAAAATTTCCTTCTCTTTTGAATTTTTTCCATCTTGCTGTGGGTCCTTGTTTCTTCCTGTTGGATGATGGCCTACTTGCACATGACTGCTTTGTGTTTGTCGTTGCTCTTGAGGAGGTGTGTCGTTGATGTACTCTAATCTCAACTAGGGACCGTATACTAGTTTTATGGGATGATTTTCAACATGGGTGCAAAAGATCTGTAAATGACCCAGACGTCCACAGGCATAACAGAAGTCAGAAAGTCTTTCGTACTTCAGTGCTATCCATGTGTCTGTATTTCCCCTCCTTGGCATCATGAAACCTTGTTGTAGTGGTTGAGTTATATCTAATTCCACCTTTATTCTGATGTAGTTTCTCCAGGCCACTCCAAAAATTGGGTCTTCCTCTACCAGTATTAATTTACCAAGAGCATTCCCTATATTAGTAGCATTTCTAGCAGTCATATAATCTAAAGGGAAGCCATGAATCTGGATGTAAATGTTGCATGTTGAAAGTTTATCTCCTGGATTGTAGATCCTGGTGACCATGGTTTTAGAATGAGGAGAAATCCTCGAAAGTTCCAAGGAGCTTGTTGGAGAATTCTAAACTTATCTTGGTGAGATTTGAAGGTGAAAATAAACTTGTTTGCTTCCAAATCTTGTATCCTGTAATTCTGGGAGAAGTTCCATGCCGCTCGAATGCTAGAGTGGATAGATTGCCTGCTTAATACTCTATCTGCAATTAGCTTCCCAACTAGGATTGATTCTGAAGCTTTCTTTGCTATTTCTGGTTCAGGTTCAAGGTCTAAATCTTGTCATGACAATGCCTCCGTTTGGGTGATTAAGTTTTCCAAATCCATTTTTGTTTGGATTGGCTCAACAATCTTAAACTGGTATGATACCTTAGAGCATTTTCTGGGTTTGGGTATTGAAGTGGAAAAGGACACTATGTGAGTGTGGGGTACTCAAGAGAGAGAGTGGAGAACCTAGACCTTCATGTTATTCTTAGATTGGCTTACTTGCTTCCCCTAACCTTCGTTTTCTGGGACGCTTGATTGCTTTGTGGTCATAAGTTATTTTAAATTTTAAAATGATTATATTATCAAAAATCAAATTTAAATATAAATATTGTTTTAAAAGTAAATAATTTATATTTATCAACACATTTCCCTGAGCCATTTATATCATATTCCATCTTGGTGTTCATTGTATTTGAGACCATCATATGGTGAACCCATACAATTAATACTATAATCAATATAATTTGTACTTTTTTATATCAATGTATATTCTAAATGAATTAATTAGGGATATAGAATCGGGCTGGATTTTTTTCCAATTTGATCTGGAATCCGAGCGGTTATTTGCCCGGATTGGACCTGAACGGTTAAAATGAGGTCGGGCGGGTATAAACCTGATTATTGATCCCGTTATGTAATCGGATCCTATTTTAAAAAATGGTTTTTATTTACAAAACGACATCGTTTTCACCAAGGGAAATGGTGCATTTTTATTTGCTATTTCAGTAATTCCTTACCATGTAGGCCCTTTACTCTTCACTCTTAAGTATATTCACTCTTCGGTTTCCCTCTCTCTCTCTTTCTCGATCTCACTTTCCCTTCTCTCTCAACTCAAGTTGCCGAAACCCTAGCACTCGAAGTCTCAATCCGTTGTCTCTGGTGAGAGGTCACCACCCTTTCATTTAGACTCTAGACTTCACTTCAACTTCCCCACTTGGGTCAAACAATTCTCCTTCACGTGTGCTAGGGCTTGACTGCGACCCATCTCTTACTTACTTCGCCTCCTCCTCCTCCATTTGAGCCGGCGTTTGTTACACTAGAGTATGTTCCTCTCTCTTTCTCTATCTCTTTCTCTCTTTATTGCTACTCTTTCTTATTTGTGAATGTGAATATCAGTTTGTGTTTATTTGTTTTTGTTTGATTATGAGTATTGGGTTTTAGTTAGAGGCACTGGATTTGTTTGTATGGTTGATTTATATTTTGTGGGTTGGAATTTTTAGAGGCATGGAACAGCTAGCCAACCAAACAAGTTGTATCAATGTCCTCTTATTAGCATAGCATGTCCCTTTTTTTTTTCTTTCTTAGCTATTGCATATCCAAATTATCAAGTAAATATTGACCATAAAAGAGTGATATGCAAATGGAAAACGAGCATGTCACTCCGTAGGGGAAAAATCTATCCATTTCATATTGGTCAATTGGTGTAACACCCCTCTCCCCAATAAAATCATTTTTAAAATTTTTGGGGAACCGGTGTGCTATGAAATTTACACTTAAAAACTTTTTCTTCTTAACAAAGTGCCAAATACGAAAGATACCATAAATAATAAATTTAATCTTTAGTAAATACTTAAAATCTAAAAGAGAGTCTATTGAAACACTTATTTAAACTCAATAAAATCTCATGTGCTTATCAAAATAACTTATTAAAACTTAAATCATAAAACTGAGCATGACAAACTATCTAGGCCTCTGTCTCGTCTCCCTAGGCCAAATCCAGTCCTGCAGTCCCATCCTCTTAAATGTCATCACCTGGGATGGTTTAAAAACATAAAAACACATAAAAATAAGTTGCATACTCAATAAGCAACATATCATACAATAAACAAAAGGTTTCTTGAAAAATATGCATATTCATAAATACATACGTAAATAACATGAACATTAACTTATATTTCACTTGTCATAGACTAGTACCCACTGTTGTCCCCCGCGAGTTAGGGTTAGCAAATCTAAGTAGATTCCGATTCCTCCTGTGACTGCGGGTTGTGGAAGTTATATAGAAGGAAGACCCACTGGGTGCATGTTTTCGTCTTCACATGGTATCATCTTCATATAATAACATAGGTCGTTACATATTTTATCATTCATACTTCATCATAATTATACTTGCATACTTGTCATAACATAGATTTTAAAAGAAATCACATTCTTTCATAAAATTCTGTGATATATGTTTTCTCACATAAAATCATAATTTTTCATAAATATTTTAATGCATAAATCTTCACATAAAATCATGTATGGTTTTTTATAAATATTTTAATGCGTAACTCTCATATAAAATCATAACTTTTCATAAATCTTTTGATGCATAACTCATTCCATAAAATCATGACTTTTCATAAATCTTTTTATGTATAACTCATTTCATAAAATCATGAATTTTCATAAATAATTTAATGCATAATTCTTCACGAAAAATTATGGATTTTCATAATTTTATCATGACTTGGGTATGTAAAAAGTGGCTTACAATAAAGGGCATTCATTCATAATATTTTTATAAAAGACGTGTCGTTTACCATACACGTGTAAGGGTATGATCATATTACTTACTTTGTAGTGCTACTTCCTAAAATTTTCAACAAAAAATAGATCTCAATGTTGGGCTGGGAGGTTTATGGTTTTTTATGTTTCAAATAATGTAGGGTAGGGAGATATTTATAGAGAGATTTGGAAGATGGTGACGACCAGTTTGAGTTAGACTCGATTAAAGAGTTTTAACATAAAATTTACTTGTAAAGTTGTATCCCTATTGGAATAGGATGCCGACAAGTTCGAGTTAGACTCAATCACGATCATTTAATAAGAGAGTTTGAATTTAAAAACATGATTTAGTAGTTCATTTAATGTAGGATCAATAGTGATTGAGACTGCATAGGAAACTTCAATCAGTGATGATTTTAAATTGAAATAAATTTCTAATGGCTGATTTTTAAATTCTAAAAGGAGTCGTTCAATAAATAATAAATGGGATTTAACCTAATTATTGAGCCTAATTAAAACTCTTGATCAATCTCAATAATTTATCGTTTGTGGGCTTATCCAATATGGCCCATTAAATATAATTTAGACCCAATAAAAATTATCAATATCCCAACCTTACAATTATTGGGCTGGATTGTTACAATTGGTGACAAAGGTTGTAACTTTGTTTTTAGTCTTACTATATATAGATAAGTTTGGAGTTGTGCTATTTACAAATTTGACATCTAATACATCACTTATTTGAGATTTATGATATATATAGGATGAATCAAAATACTAATATTTTTTAATGTAAACTAGCGCGACATGCTTCTACATAATAGCAATGTGTTTGGTATGTTAAAAAAGAGATTTGCAAATAAATTTACTCATAAGTCTGAAAAGGTTGTGTAAGGGGATTTTTCCCCTTCGAGCCTAAAGCCCAGATACAAGAAGCCCGAGCCAATCAGGCAAACCCTCGGTCCACAGAGTGCCCCCCGACCCTAAAGGTAGGGGAACAAGGGACACACTGCCTTGGTTCCCTCCTATGCCACCTAGCCTTAGAGGGTCTGAACAGGCAGGTAGGAGATACATGCAGGGAACCCTTAATCCTCTGACAACAAGTAAAGAGGGAAAGGGATCCAACGTATCACACTTGCCACCTAGCAAAACAGAGCAAAGAGTCACATCGTATTTAATGCACCACCCTAAAGAGCCACGCTGCATTAACGGAGATGGGTGGGAGGAACTACTGAGGGGACACATCCCCCTAATGCAGGACATGGGTGTCTGACCCTATAAATCAGGTATATAAGATGATCTCCAGATACTATGAACTCTCTCTAAACTCTCTACTTACTTACTCTACTTTAAGACGATACTGACTTTAGCATCAGAGATTTTCCCATCTCCACTACGGACTGGGTTGCTAAAAGCCCGACCCAAAAATATGCGAAATACGACGTTAACAAGGGTGCTGTATGTGGGATCATGAGACTTCACGTGTCCTTCACATGCTTGCAAAAACCCATTCTTAGATGACTAGGTGACAAGATGAGACAACGACATTGATACACATTGGAGTGAAGGTCGTAGAAACGAAGCAGCAAATACGGGGGGAGAAGAAGGCGCCTGATGGAACCACTGCTGGGTTGCAAGGTGAGGTGATGACAATTGAGTGTGCAGGTCCCAATAAGACTGGAGGGGGAGCCACCACCCTTGGGGAAGGAGAAAACGCATAGGGCGTCCTCCCGCCCCCACCTGAATGCAACGCAAGGTTTGAGACTAGCACGCACTTGAGAAAATGGAGTCAAACGAGCCGCTAGAGCTTGTCTTGCTAGACCCAAGCCATCTAGAAGCCACCGCCAGGATCGGCACCAGTATGACCCTCGAGATGCAAGACCATATGCAGCAACTCCTCGTGGAGCATCAAGACTTATTCGCCTGGAGTCAAGAGGACATGCCAAGAATTGACCCAAAAATCATGCAGTATCATTTGAGTGTAGACTCCAAAGCTAAAGGGATGAGGCAGATACATAGAAGCTTCAGCATAGAGAAGAACACCATCATCACCACAGAGGTTGACCAGTTGCTTATGGCAGGACTTAAATGAGAGGCACACTATCTGGACTGGTTATCCAATGTAATGCTAGTAAAGAAACCAAGCGGTAAGTGGAGGATGTGCGTGGACTTCACCGACCTGAATAAGGTCTACCCGAAGGACTACTACTCGCCACCGTTTCACTCATTGAAATGAAATGGCGTCATTTAAGAGCCTGGAAATAGAAAAAAAATTAATGAAACACCACCGTTCCAAAACAAGATTAAACGAACCCCCTACCCCCATTTCTTCTTCCCCGTCTTCTTCTTCCTCGGTCTAGGGTTTTTGTCTCATCTACAAGTGTTCTTCACACACTCATGGCAAAGTTGTAGATGACAATCCTCTGTCATTGAGATGTAACTGCAAACCGAAGACCACACCAACGCATGTCGAGACCGAGACTCTTAGTTTTCTCTCCTCCAGTCGATCTGTTTCGGCTGGTTCTAGGCACCATTCTCCAACGTCTATGCGGCGTCAGTTTGGCACCAAAATCGCGCTGATCCCATCAATTTTCACCTCTAGTGGCCCTCAAGCGTTTCATATCAAGATCCACTGATAAATGCCTCCCTTTCTTTAAAGTGTTGCAAAAGGCCTAAAATTGGGATAAAGAGTGCAACCGAGCATTTGACGTCCTCAAAAAGTACCTCATCAGCCCTCTATTGCTCGGCCAACTCAAATGCAGGAAGGCTTTGATCTTGTACCTATATGTCTCCCTGCAGGCCGCCTCTTCGGCCTTTGTACAAAAATATGGTGAGGTCCAGAGACTAGCATACTACACTAGCCGAGCCTATAGAGGAGCGGAGGCCAGATACTCCCATATAGAATAGCTCGCCTTCGCCTTGGTAGTGACTACTTAGAAACTCTGTTTGTATTTTCAAGCCTACCCAATCAAAGTCGTCACTAAGACCCCCTGAAGAAGATCCTACAAAGATCAGACACCTCAGGCAATGTTACAAACTGGGCCGTGTCGAATACGTACCACACACTGTTATAAAGGGACAGGTGTTGGCAGATTTTGTGACAGAATTCTTCCCTGAGGAAACTACATATGCACAACCTATAAAGCCATGGCAAGTCTTTGTCAATGGATCATCTTGTCGGACTAGAGGGCGAGTGGGCATGGGAGTGCATATAATTATGGACAAAGACGAGGAGCACCACTACGCTGTTAAGTTTGTGTTAAAAAATATAAATAATGAGGCAGAGTACAAGGCACTATTCTTCAGCCTAACGATTGCAAGTCTCTGGGCGCTAAGGAAGTGGAAGTACGGGGCAACTCCTAGGTGGTGGGTAGCCAAGTACGAGGGGAATTCACGGCAAAAAGTGAGAAGCTAAAAAACTACCTAATGCTGATAGAGGCTGAGCTAACTTACTTCAAGTATTTCCAGATTCAACAAATTCCAAAGGCCGAGAACCACAAGGCAGACAGGCTAGCAAAAGTAGTATCTGGGCAAGAGAGTGCCCCAATCCCAGAATTGACAATATTCAAGACTGTCGACGTGCCCGCTGTAGGGATCGAAGTAATAGAGATAAAGATGGGATCACCAAAATGGGCTTCGAACATTATCAAATATTTAGACGCCAACGAAGTGCTCAACGACAGGTGGGGAGCCAGGAAGGTCAAGAACCAAGCAGCACGATGCACCATAGTTGATGGGATCTTATATAGAATGGGATACTCCACAGCCCTCCTAAGGTATATCTTGTCTAAGAAAGCCTAGCACATGTAAGCAGATATACACGAGGGAATTTGTAGCAACCACTCTAGAGGAAGAGTGCTAACGGGTAAAGCAATGCATGCGAGATACTACTAGCTGTGCACCTTAAGGGATGCCAAGCAATATGTGGGCCCTTTGCCCAGTAGGGGCTAGACCTGGTGGGTCCCCTCCCCAGGGTAAAGGAGTAAAGTTCATAGTGGTCGTAGTAGACTACTTCACCAAATGGGTGGAGGCCAAGGTGTTGGCGATGATCATGGCGAGCAACATCACACGTTTCTTATGGAAGAACGTCGTCTGCAGGGTCGGTGTTCCCCACAACATCATTTTAGACAATAAGAGGCAGTTCGACTCTAACCACTACCGAGACTGGTGTTAGAACTTAGGAATCAGGTTCCGATACTCATCCCCAGGACACCCCTAGTCCGACAGGTAGGTGGAGGCGACCAACAAAATCCTGATTGGGATATGAAAGAATAAGCTCAACAACCCTTCCCGTAGTTCTATGGGTATATTGAGTTACGGTAAGGACGCCAACGGGAGAAACCCAGTTTACCCTTGCCTACAGCCACAACGCCATGCCACCAATCGAAGTCAAGATCCCCACTTATAGGGTGCAACACTTAAAACTAGACTCCAATGCAAACGACTTGAGGAACACCTCAACCTGTTGAAGGAAATCAGGCGCGAAGCAAAGGTAACAATGGCTACCTATAAGAAGAGGGTGGAGCGATGCTTCAACAGGAGGGTATGCCCAAGATCATTCAAAGTCAGGGACCTTGTGCTAAAGCAAACAGGAAACACCACCCAAGATGAGGGAAAGCGGAGCCCTCAATGGAAAGGCCCCTA
The DNA here is from genome assembly GCA_011037825.1 of Carya cathayensis. Lineage (NCBI taxonomy): Eukaryota > Viridiplantae > Streptophyta > Magnoliopsida > Fagales > Juglandaceae > Carya > Carya cathayensis. Next base: position 850,326 of record QGSO01000266.1, on the reverse strand, counting down.
TGTAGTTATCGACAACAACTGCCTGAGCGTCTATTGGCTCTGAGACTCCCAGTGGAACGAGCTGCCAAACCCTTGGAACGTCGAGCATCCGCGAATGTTTTATCATTAAAAACTTTATAACTTATCATTTGTAATTTGTCTTCATGTGTTGTTAGCACAAATTCAACTAAAATCAGAGCTCTGCTGACAAAGTCATAGTGATTGCTTACCTCTTCGCAGGGTACCAAAGGGGCGAGTGTAACCCCCCAGGCTACTTTGCCCCTCCCGCGGTGGAGTGCAGGCTAGCTCTCGGTCACCCAATAATTTACATTTCTCGTGGACTCAACAGATTGGAGCGGGTCTAGTTCCAAACTGCCCGAATAGACTATCTCCTCGCAATCATTACCAGGCAGGACTAGCCTCTGTGCTAGTTTGACCTCCCCTATGAAAGAGAGCAAGTCCAGCACCATGGCTGCCTGAACAACTTACTTCATCTTTGTCATAGCAAAGGGTGGGCCGGCTTATCAGCCTTCCTTACTAATTACCTCCTAGGGGAACCCAAAAGGGAGGGCGTGGTCTGAGGCAACCCTACCCCTCCCTTGGCAGAGTGCGGGCCTTCAACTACTCAACATAACTCTTAAGCACTACCTCTAACAGTGGAACTTCTTGAGCCTATGTTACACCTCTTCAAACTGACTAGGTTAGCAAGTATCAAAGATTAACTACACTGACAAATCCAACTTTTGTAGCACGAGTTAGTACCCCCAACTTGAGGGGCACAAAAGGGATGTGTGTAATTTTTAAGGCTGCTTGATCATTCCCGTGGAGAAGTACGGGTCAGTCCTTCGACTATCAGACATAATTCCAGAGAGACTATCTTCTCTAACGGAATGCCCACAGTCTTCACCGCTCTTCATCATCTTCAGTGAAATAAATAAGGTTTTCAAAGTCCTAAAAGTAATTTAAATTGGCCGAGTCAACTCTCGCAGGTCAAGCGCACAACTCCTACCCATATTACCATCGAGGACCAACAGGCCAGTAAGGCCACGAAACGACTTGGCCTGCCTCACGGCAGAGCACGGGCATGGTCTCTCGAAGACCTCCCACTCAGCCTCCTGAATAGATTAACTCCTCGAGGAGATAGAAGAAAAGGGCATGGCCAGAGGCATCCTTACCCTTCCCTTGGCAAAGTGCAAGTTCAATCCTTTGGCTATCTGACATAATTTCATGGTGCCATCTTCAACAACAAATGCATCGAGTCGACACTGCACTCCTCGGACTGATCAGGTTAGCAGGGAGCACAGTTTAGTCTCTTTCAATGGCCCCTGGCAGGGTATCTCGCCAACTAGGGAGCCAAAAAGGAGGAACTGGCCCAAGGCATCCCAACCTCTCTCCTCGCAAGCTGCAGGCCTTGTCACCCTGGCCTCAAGGTGACTTAACTCTCTAAGTCCCCTGAAAAGGGGGGTCGGTTTCCCTTGCCAAACATTCCCCCAAAGCGCCTAGGGTGCATATGTGCAGAGCACAGGCATAAGGAAATGGAGAAAACAAGCTTATAAAAGAGCTAGCGGGGACGGACAAGTGAGGAGCCCAGGCCCCGTCAGGTCGGTTAGTGAAGTGACAAAGGAAAATGAAAAAAGTGATAATAAAGTGAGACGCACGATAGAACCACAAAGAAGAGTGCTTGTACATTAATAACCGAGGTCTTTACAAAAGGAATGAAGATTGTTACATATGAACTTTGCACAAAACTTTACAAAAGAGGAAGGGAAAGCAATCCCAGATACAAGGAGCCCAAGCCAACTAGCCAACCACTCGGTCCACAAAGGGCCCCCTGACCCTAAAGGAAGGGGAACACTAGGGACACACTACCCTGGTTTCCCCCTATGCCACCTAGCCACAAAGGGTCTGAACAGGAAGGCAGGATCCGACATGTAGCACTTACCACCTGGCAGAACAGGGCATAGAGTCATGCCGCATTTAATGTACCGTCCCAAAGAGCCATGCTGCATTAAAGGAGTATGGCGGAAGGAACTGCGGAGGGGACACATCTCTTGACACAGGGCATGAGCTTTTGACCCTAGAAATCAGGTATATAAGACGATCCATAAGTATTATGAACTCTCTACTTACTTATACTCTGCTTTAAGACAATACTGATTTTGGCAACAGAGACTCCCCCGACCCCCACACGACCCCCGTCTCGTGGTGTTTTCTTTATGTGTGCCAACCCAAGATTGAATATTCGAGTTGCTGAAAGCTCAGCCTAAAGACTTGCGAAATATGACTTTAATAGGTTGGTTGTAAAAGAAATTGTCTAGATATTGTAACTTCGGATAGATTTTCTCTCCAAGGAAATCAGGTTCGCTTTTTCTAAGAAAATCTTAACTGGCCACCACCTCTAAAACAAACCCACCTAAGTACTCCTTCCATCTCTCGCCCCACTTCTCTTCCCTACCTCCTCCTCCTCCCCACAAGGATTTCCTTTAAGTTTCAATTAGTTTTTTGTTTTCTTTTTTGGCCTTTTCATAATGGTTGAATACCAATCTACCGTGTTTCTAAAGATTACTAATTTCTGTGTGCAAATACCACTTTAAAAAATTAGTAGGTATTTGTTGTTGCAGTTTTTTATTTTTGGTTTAAAAATAGGGATTATAAATTGTATATCTATATCAAAGCACCTGTGGTTTATTAGTAATATGAACATGCATGGAAATATTCTTCAATTGTAATTAGTTAAACATGATAGATGAAATAAAACAAGTAAGAATTATATAAGAAAGTATTGAAAATAATTTCTCACCATTAAAGCTCTAAATTGCATAATATTTATTATAGGTGTGTATGTTAATTGTGTTTTATGGTTAATTCATATCATTTTTTGTGTTTGTTTGGATATATATATATATATATATATATATATTATGTTGATTTGATTTTTATTATATTTCTTTTTCACTTTTTTGTGTTTGAAACAGATGGAAGGTAGTTTTAGTGGTAGTGTTGGTGGTTCACCTCATATTTCATTGGACATGGAGGCAAACACTAGTCCTTTAGTGTTCTCTAGTTGAGTATTCATGAAGGAAAACAAGATGAGCAGTCAAAGAGTTTGTTTGACCATCGATATATGGACATTGGTGCAAAACAGGAATTATATGTGTTACTTGTCATTATTTTGATCGAATTTGGGTATTGATGCAACTTAAGCATTCTTTGTTCGTGATAAGGGCCGGGTGGGGGCTATTATGTTTTGTATATTGTGATCGCCATGTATGATTTTATAAGAAGATTTTCAGTTATTATAATCTATATGAACTTTTCTTACTTTTATTAATGTAATAATATTTTACAGAAAAATATTATCTAGTCCCTGGGCATTCCATTTTTCCCCGCTGCATCCTCCCAAACGTCTGTCTCTACAACATCTTGCTTGATTTTTCCATTTTTTCCGGTTCCATTTTTCAAGACTGAGAATAGTGCATAGATATTTGAAAGCTAGTAACATCTTGCTTGATGCTAAGATGAACCTAAAGATATTTGATTTTGACATGGCAAGAATATTTGGGCAAGATGAATCTGAAGCAAAAACAAAGAGAGTGGTTGGAACATATGTAAACAAGTATGCAATTATATTCATGCCTGCATAGATCTAGTCCCTAAATACTGGAAGGTTTTGTTGAATTCTTATTCAGTGGATATATGTCTTCCGAGTATGCATTGAGAGGAAAGTTTTTAGTGAAGTCTGATGTCTCTAACTTTGGAGTAATATTGTTATAAATTTTGAGCAGAAAGAAGAATAATAGTTTTTCTCATCATGGAAAAGCATCAAGCCTCATAGGATATGTAAGTTTCTATTCTACATGAGATCTTTGTCCTTATCTTTTGTATAAGACGAACATTTCAACTCTATTCAAAATGTAACTTTGACATTTATTGTTCCTCATTTTTTTTCAGGTATGGGAAATGTGGATAGAAGAAAAATGCTTAGAGATTGCAGATCCAGCCTTGGGCAATTCCTATGACCCAAATGAAGTTTTAAGGTGGTTCATTATGTCAACAAGTTCTTGTGAACTTATCTTTTTCTTCATTACTTATCTTTTGGTTCTAAACATAATTAAATTTTGTGAATGAGTTTGTGAAGGAGACTCTAAAGTCTATTGATATGGTGATCTATACATGCTTGTTGAAAATAGAAGGGAAGTGGTAAATCTAGCCTCCAAATTTTGAATTGAAAACTCTGAGGTATTAAAAAAATATAAGATTTGTACATGCTTGTCAGATCACTAAGCTTTATTGTTCTTATAGATGTTAGCTTTGAGTAGCAAATTCTTGACAATTAGACTTGGCTTGATTTCTTTGGTTGTGCATTATTAGGAGATGATGGTAGTGGGCAGGAGAGGAGAGAAGCTAAAGATGGATGATGGCTCTAAAATTTGAATTATGGGAGGTATTCTAATATGTGCCGCATTTGCACAACCTTATTTGTCTTTTGGATTTTACACATTTGTTCTTTGTAAAGTTGATGTTTTGCATTGTGATGTAAACAACAATACAATATGCAGTGTATTGTGAGTGTATTGATGTCTATTATTATTTAGTTTGTTTTATAAAAATTTCAATGGGCAATAAAAAGTTTAAAATGCCTATAAAGATATTCATTATTAAAAAAAACATATAAAAAACAATAAACATAATGGCTGTTAAAAAAGCCTTTTAAAAAGTGTTAATTTAAAAAAAAAAAACTTTTAAAAAGTGTTTAAGTGATATCTTTTTTTTTTTAAAAAAAAAAGGCCATTTAAAAGGTACTAAAAGAATTTTTTTTAGAAATTGAAAAAAGTTTTATTTATTTCTTAAAAAAAAATTAAAAAGTGTTAAAAAGAGAGAGTATTAAACCCATATATCTTATTACAATTTGGGTCCGAATCCAATACCCGACGGGGTTTATCCTGGCAGATATTCGCCCATTTTTAAAAAGTTGGATCCAGATATTCCCGGATATCCAAATCCGGTTGCACAACCCTAGCACTCACTCCTAAGGTTTGTCCAGTCATCAGGGTTTAGGAATAGGGGATGTCCTTGACCTTGCGCTCTGGGGGTTGTCGGCTAGTAATGGTGTCAGACAATCAGAAATCACCTTACTACCCAAATACAACCTAAGATTTCAATACTGTGAAAGAGCCAAGTAGTAGGTTTTGTGGTGCTAAGAGCATTCACATCCGATTCCCTAAAATTTTTTCTAAGTTTTAGCTAGAAATCACATTTCCTATAATTTTATCCTAAATTTTATTCATATTTAAAAAACCTCATATATCTCATTCACTATCATTTCTCTATTATATTAAAATAATATTTTTCTATTCTTTCTTTATTAGTTTTTTCTCTTACTTTCATTTCGATTCTTAACTACTAACTCTTTTATCTTTTTATCTTGTTTTTAAATATCACATTTTACTAATTTTATAAATACTTATACGATTTTTTTTCCGGGATTTTTTTTTCGGGTAGAATTATAGTTTTCAAACCACCATCGGTATTAAAAATAATAATTTTTTTAATATGTGTATTTTCCAACACAATTATAGTTTTTAATATGATTTTGTCTGCATATATAACGGTAATATTTGATTTGCATTCGTCTAACGGGAACATTTTGTTCACAAAATACTTGATGGCCATCTTGGTTCAGATTATCCTGTCATATCGATTAAGCCTCATCAAACACTTGTGACTTAACCTCCTCCCATTGAGTATTTAGAACCATCATCACAGTCTTACACCAGACATGCACCCCCCCCCCCCGGGCGCCGGAGAATAGGCCTAAATCAATACCAAAAGCTGCAAGGACAAAGGTACGAACTAAACACCAAGAAAGAGATATATTGTCATGTATCTTGTCTACAACCCAAACATGCATCTTGCTGTGAATGAAATCACATATATTAAAATGAATTATAGCAGTAGAGAGAATCCATAAACGTGGGATTAAGCTGAAATAATCTAAAATGCAAACCAACATAACTAATACAAAATGGCTGCCAAACAGTCTATGAATAAATTGAAATGCCCAAATAATTCAAACCAACAATAGCTCATTTAGTCTATGTAACAGTAATTCAAACCAACAGTAGCTCAATCCATGTGAATAATAGCAAAGAAAGCACCAAATCAATTAATAGCAAGGTAATATCAATTTGCTCAAACCACCAAATACATTCAGCCAACAAGTCCAAACAGTGTAATTCTACAACATTCAACTATGGCATATTCGGATTTGAGTGTGTGCTAAATCATACAAAGATCCAACATGCATACAACCAACGAAATTGCTAAAATCTAGATATAATTTGCTCAAATAACAAACAATTTTCACAAACCAATTGGTGCAATGTCTCAGATTCAGCCATGACATATACATTAGAGCACAAGTTCAAAGATACACAAAGAGACTAATGATTTAAATCATAAAAGAATATTCTGAATAATATGAAAATCAGGTGAACTTTAAGAACGGGAAAAAATGAACTCATTCAAACTTTTTTTTACAACTTAATCAAAATCCTTTAAACTCAATCAATTCTATTAACTTATATATCTCAATTTTCTGAATAAGGTGACTAAACTAGATGATAACTGAAGCTGAACAAAGCTAACCCAGTCAAAGAAAATCAAAGTGAGGTGTAAGAAGAAGAACAAAAACCAATTATCCAAATCCAAACTAAGGCACCAAAAATTTGTTGTCTTCGATTTTAGATTCCCAAATACATACAACCAACAAGTTAAAACTGTGCAATTCCACAACATTCAACTATGATAGATTCGGATTTGAGTGTGCCCTGAATCATACAAAGATCCAACATGTATACAACCAACAAAATTGCTTAAAGAATAAAAATTTTTCTCAAACCAATCTGTGCTATGCCTCAGATTTAGCCATGTCAGATACATGCATTGAGTGTGCCATAGAGTATACACAGATCCATTATCCATTCAAACCCTAGAGCACCAAATAAAATGTAGGTTTCTCGAATTTCAATGGCCAAGGATTGAAATACATACAACCAAGAAGTCAAATAGGTAACACAGATGAAAGCCATGGCAGATACATGAATTGTGGGTCACAGATCCATTTCCATTCAAACCCTAGAGCACTGATTTAAATGTAGGTTCTCCAATTTCAGTAACTAAAGATCCAAATACAATAGTTTAAGAAGTAAAAAATACCTTAGATTCAACCATGGGAGATGGGGCTCAGAGTATGTGTTCGATTTGTGTGAAAGAGAAGGATAGAGTCCAGCCATGGAGGAAATTGAGGGAGAAGAAGTGCATTTGTGTGAGATAACAATGGCACTTACATATATTCGGGTCGATGAAGAGATACCACTGTCAATGGTGGCAAACAATGCGAGATAGGGCCTTCACGAATGAAACAATCGAGAGTTGAGAGAGAGGAACACGTGAGACTAACAACAGGAAAGAAAGGGGATAGATGATTAGGGATGTACAAGGGAATCACTGTAGCTCCCCTAAATCAAATCCTTAATTTAGGAAATGAGATGGGAGGGGATTTTTCAGTTTCTCCTACATTTTTTTTTCCAAATTTTAGAGATAACAGGTGTTTAGGAAACCAAGAGCGAATGCCTAGTTTGGATTCAGAGATGAGATGGTTTAAAATGAAATATTAAAGTTAAATAAAATATTGTTATTATTGTTTTGAGATTTGAAAAAGTTGAATTGAGATTTGAAAAAGATGAATTATTTATTATATTTTATATAAAAATTTAAGATTGAGATGAGATGAGATGAGATCGCTTCTCAATCCAAACCAGGTGGTTACTAACAAGACTATTTTTAGGACAGTGGACAACAACCTTTATGCCGGTCCTGTGATTGGGATAGAACCACGGAAATCTCCCTTCCATTAATTCCTAGAAGCATGTGAAAGGTGGTCGACCTTGGGCGGCTTTGTTTTGCACTTAAGGTATTGTCGAGGATTCGGTATTTGGAAAGTGAGAAGTTGGGTATCCACCATACCAGAAGTTGTGTGTTTATTTCAGATGAAACTCTTTGTAATTTGCTTAAAAAGAAAAGAAACTCTTTGCAATATGTGTTTAGCCGATCGAGCAGAACTTTTTCCAGTCTGCACCGTCTTTAGATTTGAGTTGTAACTTTTCAACGAAATTATAAGGGTAATGCTGGAAACACATTTAAGACAAGCAAATCATGTGCACTCATTTAAAAAAATAGAATTTATTATTAAAAAATTAATTTTTTTTTTGTACAAGTGTTATATTTATCTATTTTTTGCAAAGGAATTAGAAAATTTTATACAAATAGCATTAAATGCCGGGAGATTTCCACGACATAGATATCTCTCCGAATCGGATGAAAATTGTAAAGGCTTTTCGTTTACAGTGAAGTCCATTGAAGAAATAGACCTATTGATTGTAACCGGGCACAATTGGGCCCAACTTTCTTAATATGGGCTCTACTGTCCGCAGTTTGTTTTATTTTATTTTTGAAAGGTCAGTAAATTTAAATTATTTCGATCCCATCTCAAACCCTATGCAGCTCCGCGCCTCTCTTCGCTCTTTTCAAAGTCGGACCATCCGCGTTTATTTAACGCCATATATATATATATATATATAGACGCATATATCGTATGTATTTCTGCTTCTAGATTTCTCTGTCTGGGTCTCATATTCAAAATCTGGATCCACCGCTCTCGAATCAATCTCCAAACCTTATATATTTCTCTTCTCTCTCTAGATTTTCTCTTTCTGTATCTGTGAACTGCGACGAACAATGAGGAAAGGAGCAAAGAGGAAGGCGAGCCAGAAGGAAGGAGCAAAGCCCGAGCATGAGAGCCACCGGGAGGAGTCCAAGAAAACAACTTCTCAAGCTAAGCGGGTCAAGGCCTCCAAGCCTGAATCCGAGCCTGAGTACATCGAGGACAAACGCAACTTGGTATAACACTAATTCCGGGTTATCTCTTGCAAATTCAGCTTAATTTGTGATGGCTTGCCTCCGTATACTTGGGTTGGTTGTTGTTTTGGTTCGTGGAAACGAGCTTTTTTCTTTTATTTGGACACGATTTTCATTAGATTGTATGAGCTCTTCGGATTCTTGAAGCTCCGTAAGTCCGTATGCGGTATATGCATTGTTCGAATCTATGAGTGGTTTCACAAAGTTTCTTATCAGCGTTATTGAGATTGAATGTACAAATTCATATTTTCATTGTCTCCAAACGGTTGCTGAGAAAATTAGCAAATCGAAGGATGTTGATGTTTTATGCTAATTTTGTTATTGAAGAGTATCTGAATACTTACCCAAGTTAACCTAAGCACTTGCTTCGGGTTTAGTTGAGAGGATTTTGTAGCTCTATTAAGTTTTCAAGCAATTTATGAGTAAAACTGAATTAAGCTAAAAGATTGTTATTTTCTGCATTTGTTTTGTTGGGGCGGACGTCTCTGAATCTCATGAGTTTGTGTTTGATTGTGTTTTGTTTGTGTCTGACTTATGCAGGAAGACTTATGGAAGGAAGCATTCCCTGTTGGGACAGAGGTTGGATAAATCTTCTCATTATCTCATCTTAGGTTCGCATTATTGTCATTTTATGGCTTATATATTATGAAAAAAAATGTACCAGTGGGATCAATTGGACTCAGTCTACCAAGTCAACTGGAACTTCTCAAATTTAGAAGTAAGCTAACAACTTATAGTTGCATTACTTTAAAAGGCTTACTAGAAGTGTTATTCCTTACCATAATGACTGTTCTTAGATAACTGCTCTAATTGTGATCAGGATGCCTTTGAAGAAGGGGGAAAGCTACATGGGAAGAAAGCTTACCTCTTTGGCTGTACAGAACGTGAGTGTCTTATAGACTTGCATTCCTTATAAATTTACTGAGTGGGCATTTTTTATTGCATGTAGTGTGTATCTGATTATATTTCAGCTGCCAAGTTTCTGGACATCATTTCTTTCTCATTTCTACTTCCCTTTTCCTTCATGTTTTATTCTCTCATTATTTTATGGTACTGCAGCTCAATTGGTCTCTTTCAAGGGTGAAAGCAAAGTTATCTGCATACCTGTTGTAGTGGCTGTAAGTTATTCAGAACTGCTGCTTTTGCATATCAGTTTAAAACTAATATTATATGCAATGTTGGTGATTTAGGTAATGATTAATTGCATGAACAGTTATTTTTGGAAGTTAATTTGTTAGGCTTTCCATTTTGTAGCTGCTTGGTATCATTTATTGTTGCAATTTGGCTGGGGTTTGTCTTTATTTATTTTTAAAATTTTTTTTCTTGTTCTTAGAATTAACGATGGTTTTTTACATGCACTTTTTGAATGGTTTATGCATGTATACTTAGATGGCTTATATTTTCCTTGACTTAATTCCCTGTTGATTTTCCTTAGGTTTTCATCTTTTTTAATCTGCATCCGAAATTACAACTTGTGCCCCCAGTTTTCAGATAATTGAATCTTCTCTAGTATGAATTGTATGGCAGTGACTTTACTTGAAGCCTTGGGGCACTCCATCCTGTATGCTTAATTTACTAGATTTCACCTCTATAATTGTGGTGTTTCTCTCTAGAAGCAGGTTTCATTGCTAATCCTCATGCATATTAATTTGCAAAATTTTGTAACGTCATATGATAAAAGATATTTTTTATAAGTAACGTCACACGATAAAAGATAACAAATGTAAAATGTCAATTTGTATGATATGATTTATCTAGGTTTCTAATGTTGATGCTGTTTTTGGGAAGAGTGACTTACAAACAAAATTAACAAAGATGCTGTTTTTGGGAAAGGACTTCAGCTGCAAATCGTCCTCCATATTTAATATCTTATTTTATCTGTTTTATCAGTTGCAAGTTATGAACACGTGATACCTAAAATGTGTAATAAAATGGTGATCGTTATAAGAAATGATCTCAAATATCCTTGCTATTTCTTAACTGTCACTCCATTATAACTTTATTCCATGTGTTATCTTACATTGTTTATCTTTTCCTACTACTATTTGGTGCAAGTTTGTGTTTTAGTTTCTGAATCACTGTTCTAATAGTTTCTAATTTCTACAGTGGGCAATAGAAAGCTTTCTTGACATTTGTTAGAGTTGATCTTAGTACATAATTATTCATGTTGCAATATATATTTTCAACTTTTTTCTTTTTAATTGATTTGGTTTCTTGTTTTTTCTTGTTTTGCAGGTTGTATCTCCCTTCCCTCCTTCTGATAAGATTGGGATTAACTCTGTTCAGAGAGAATCTGAGGAAATTATTCCCATGAAACAAATGAAAATGGACTGGGTTCCTTATATTCCTCTTGAGAATAGGTATGGAATATTGTTTATTGCTGGTTATTTGTACTGATTTTATGGAACATTTCTTTTGGTCATCTACAATTTATTTTTTCAATCTTCTGATATCATTTCTGATTTAATTCTTCTACAGAGGCAGCCAAGTTGACAAACTGCACTCTGAAATATTTATATTGAGCTGCACTCAAAGAAGGTAGCATGTCGTTTCATTCCTACTCTTTCGCTCTTTGTATCTATAGACGTGTCTTACATATATTTTCATCTACATTTGAGGAAGGCACTATTTGCATTCTTTCACTCTTATATGTTGGATGACCCTTAGATTTGCATGCTAGTAGCTTCCTACAGTGGATATGGTGTGTTGTTGTGGAAGGGAAGGGTGAATTTGGCTATGTTTGTAAGGGGATTCTTTAGTCAAAAAGTGAAGAATGTGGAAATTGTAGAGAACAACTAATTGATTTATGGATGTGTGCTAGGGTTAGGGCACTAGAGTGTAAAAATATTTGGATTTTGGATATATGCAAGAGGGTATGGAATTGAAATTATGGAGTAAAGCTATATGTAGGGGTCCTGTTCTGGGCATGGAAACTTCAAAGAAACCAAATTTGAACCTTTTGGGGTTTCAGATTGTAATTGATGGTGGGCTTGTTAGGGGTTTAAATATAATTTAAAGGGCTGTTTGTAAGGGGATTCTTTAGTCAAAAAGTGGAGAATGTGGAAATTATAGAGAACAACTAATTGATTTGTGGATGTGTGCTAGGGTTAGGGTACTAGAGTGTTAAAATATTTGGATTTTGGATATATGCAAGAGGGTTTGGAATTGAAATTATGGAGTAAAGCTATAAGTAGGGGTCCTGTTCTGGGCCTGGAAACTTCAAAGAAACCAAATTTGAACCTTTTGGGGTTTCAGATTGTAATTGATGGTGGGCTTGTTAGGGGTTTAAATGTAATTTAAAGGGCTGATTATGACTTGGAAGATCTTTTATACATCTAACTTATTAACGTACTGTAATTAATCACAGTACAAACACTTATCAAAGAAAAAATCTTCATAGAAGCAAAATTTCTTATATGTTGAATTGAAAGCATTAAATGATTATATATTTTGTCTATTTGGACTTGCAAGTAGAAATTACTGAAACTTTATCTTTGACAAATACTGCACATAAGAACCCACTAACATGACCAAAAATAAGATTCATGGGCTACAAGTACAGTCCATGGCTAAAAGTTTTGCAAATTTTCAAAACATGGTTGATGTCCAGCACTTAAGAAATCCCAGATAGGACTAAAGAATGATTACTAACATATAGAAGAAAAACTAAAGAATTCATAAATTATGTTATTGGTCCCTATAGTTTGTTAGAGGTTTGAATTTGGATGCTCAACTTGTTTAATCATATTCCCACCTTGAGTCGTCTTTGTTACTTGTGATTTGTTCTGCATTATGCACGATTTTTATCGAGAGTAAAGTTTTATTTTTGCTAATGGATTTAATTGTCATTCTTTTTTTAAAGAAGATAATAACATATTTCATTACTTTTGCATATGAACTCTCCATGCAGGGCTGCTTTGAAACACTTGAAGATAGACCGTGTCAAGAAATATGAATACTGTTTACCGTGTTAGTTCTTGAACTGCTTCTGTATAAATTGTTGCATTCTACATTACCTTTATCACCACTTAGCAAAGGATACAAGACAATGAACACTCTTTTTCCACTTTTTGGTATTTATTTGGATGACAAACATCGTTGTAACTGGGTTATAAAAAGTAAAAAGCTGTAAAAATCTCATTTCTTTTTTTCAAGTTTATAAAAATGCATAGGCAATCCCTGGATGTTTCTGAAGAAGACTTGTAGACAAACTCTCTCTGTTTTATATGTGACTTTTCCAGTGTCTGAGGGTTGCTCTAATTCTTTTGACAGATTTCTACCAGCCCTTCAAGGAAGACGAGCTGGAGCAAAGCACTGAGGTTCAAATAATTTTTCCGGGAGAACCAAAGCCGGTAGGTTACAGAATGTGATGGCAAAAAGGGAAAAAAACTTATGCTTGTCATTGTTTCAATATAGATGGCTTTAAGTGCATCAGTGCATCTGAGTAATCCAAATTTGTGTTTATACACACTTTCTATGATGCTCATTGGAGTTGGAATAAATATGTCAGATGGGCTGCTAAATTATATGTAGTTTGATTCTTCTATCTTTGTCCCTGCAGATTTTCTGTGAATTTGATTGGGAGTTAGATGAGCTTGAGGTACAGAATTAATGTTCAGTGTTTTTATTCTATGAAATTCAGTTGTGAGGTTGTAGTCATGTGGTCTGCTCAGTTCAATTGATTTGCCATGGTTATTGAGGCCTATCCCTTAATTATTGTGTCTAACTATGCCGTTTGTTTTTTAAACAAATAATCAATGTTCAAACCTTCTTAGATTTGTTTTATTTGAAAAATCAAATTTTGACAAAATTTTGTTTGGTTACATAACTTGCAACTTATTATCACATCATTGGGGTCTAATGTGGAATATCTGGACTGGGATGGGTTTTCCAAACTTATGGAGGATAAAGTGTCACAATAATTTATCTGGCTATCAAAGTTTATCCACCTGGAAAAGAGAAGACCCAAAACTTGAAAAGGCTAATAAGAACCAGGATAAAAGAAAAGGCTTATCTTGTACTAAATTGCAGCTATTGTATGCAGGAATTCACGGACAAGCTAATCCAGGAAGAGGAATTGTCTGAAGATCAAAAGGATGCCTTCAAGGTAAAAATAATGAATAAATACGAGAAATTAGTAATTTTTCTATCTGTATAAAGCTGATGTATCACTCCCCCCCACCCCCCTCAATACACCCACTCTTTCAGGAATTTGTTAAAGAGAGAGTTCGAGAAGCGAAGAAAGCTAATCGAGAGGTAGGTACATGGGCAGATATGGTTGTACACTCATCACTTTCACGAGCATAAACTTTCTGAGCAGGTTTGCCATTATCTTCTTTTGTAGGCAAGGGAAGCACGGAAAAAAGCCCTTGAAGAGATGAGTGAAGAGGCTAAAGCAGCATTTGAGAATATGAGGTTTTACAAGTTCTACCCTGTTCAAACACCAGATACACCTGACATATCAAATGTTAAGGTATATCTTTGGAAATCACTGTTTTGTCAATAACTTGGATATGCAAAGTGTTTAATTTTTCATCAGAACCTCTTTTTTTTCCACCTAAAGCATCCATGATTCAACTTGCAAGATCTTCAGTTTTGAGCACTTATAATTTCTCAGATAGAAGTTTGATTTGTATTTTCTCGGCTATGAATTTTCATTCTGTATGTTGCATGCTGACAAAGCATTTGAGTTTGTGATGTCTTTGATGTTAAGTCTGATTGCTTACAACTTGTGGTCAAAATCAGTTTGTGGCTACTTCGACACTGAAATTTCCAATTGTTAATGGGCTTGAATGTGTCAATCTGAAAAAGTAAGCTGATTTATGTTTGACTTTAGTTTAGTAAATGTTCTCTGTTTGCTAATTTATTTTATTAATAATTGGTCATTTGAGTTTGTATTAACCCCAAAGGATACTTTTAAGGATTCAACTTTCCATTCTAGGAAAATGTCCCGTCTAACAGAAGAGCTTAAAGTTTTTTTAAAACTCTTTGTAGTTGGGCTACTGCTGTTGACTTAAATGGCATGGCCCTTCAAGAGTTTCTTGTCTCTTAGTACCTACTTAGTTTTAGGGCACCTCGCCCCTTCTGTAACACTGGCTTTTGCCTTCTGGTTTTGATTAATAATATTTGTTTATTCATCAAAAAAAAAAAAACAGAATATGTGAGCTGCCTTACTTTCTTTACCTTATCAGTTTAGTCAAAGCAAAGAGTTGTGACCTTTTATTTTTGGGAGTGCGAAAGTTTAACCAGTGCAGATCCTCTGTTGTCTGCCTTGCACTCCAAAGTAGCTATGTAAACAACAACAACAACAATAATAATAATAAAAGACTAAAGGGCCTGCATCATTAAACAATCCTAAACATCTTTATATCATGCATTGACCAAACCCCTAGGGGTTGGCTCAAGTGGTAAAGGCTTTGGTCTTGGTGATATACTCCTTCATAGGTCTAAGGTTTGAATCCTCTTGGGTGCAAATAATTTCTAGAGGCCATCAGACCATGGAATTTTCCCCTTGAATTACCCTAGGTGCATTTGCGGGAAACTTTTTACCGAGTGCTTGTACTCTCCCAGGATTAGTTGGGATGCTGCTTTCAGACACCCGGTGCCAATAAAAAAAAATTCACGCATTCACCATAAGCGTCCACAATAAAACCCCTAGTGGTAAAGGACTTAGGCTTGGGGTTATGCTCTCCCCAAGTCTAAGGTTCAAATCTCCTTGGGTGCAAACAATCTTTAGGAGTCATCGGATTAGGAGATTTTTTCTTTGAATTACCTGAGGTGCACTTGCAGGAAACTTCTTGCCTAGGGCTTGTGCACCTCTGGGACTAGTTGGGACGCTGTTACTAGACACTTGGTGCCAATTAAAAAAAAAGTGTGTTTTACATGATGCTGGTAAGAGGATCTGATCTTCACCCCACCTATTTTTTCCAAATTAAATGTGAAATTGTTGCTTGTTGCATGCCATGAACTTTGACTTTACCGAGTATTTGTATGGTGTAATCATTTACTCTATTTACAATTCCAAAACCTAACCAAGTAGTTCATCTGGATTCCAATGAACAAGAAGTTTAGTAGCTTGACTCTTTCTACTGGCGGCACTCAGGACCCCTTTCTAATAATTTGCTTCAATTTTTGTGGTGTTTGTATTGATGAGTTAAGTGACTTTATAAGAGCCCTTAATTTCTGAGAATATAGTGAAGAAAGATGAGTTAATGAAAAAAAAAAAAAGGATTTTTGAGAATAGAGACAAAAGTTGAGAGTAGAAAGTGGTTGCATCTTTTCTTCATCAGCTTGTGACAGTTTCGGAAGACCAAGGTTTTTGTTAATCGAACTTCCTACTTGCTTATTATAGAGTAAGCCATGTATTTCACAAAGTTTTGGTCGAGAATTTTTAACATTACAGTAACGTTCTGTCTGGTGCTTTTGCCTTGCAGGCTCCTTTCATAAACAGGTATTATGGAAAGGCTCACGAGATTCTGTGAATAATCTCGAAGACCACGAAGGCACTACCAGTATGGTAGAGACGTGATTGAGTATGCCATCATTGCCAAAGCAGTTCAGATGCCAAAGAATTTTGTTCATTTCGCTGATATGTAGGAGGCAAGCCCCTGTTGCCTCATCGCATGGTTTCTTGATTAGAGTGTAGGTGTCTCAGGAAAAAGATGTAAACTATAGTTTTTCAGAATTTTTAGACAAACCAACCAGGTAATCTTCTCAACAAAGGAGGAAATTGTAAGATATATTCTTGAGGCCTTTCAAATTATTTAAATGAATTCTTAAAGCATCTCCCGAGTTAAAGACTTGTGACCATCGGTGTCTCAAAGTTGTGGTTTTCCAATTTGTCCTAGTAATTTTTGTTATCATTACACTTACACTAGTTTTGTGTTACCAAATTCAAATCTTGCAAACAATTATGAATGTTGAGTTAGTTAATCTATGTGTATCTTTGGCCTTTTTTTTTTTTTTTTTTAAATTTCCGAAGAGCAAATCATTATTCCTATTGGCTGTCTATGAAACAGAACGTTGTATAAATTGCCAAGTGATTAGAATTTATGCGAGCTAAAAAGAAAGCTGAATGAGCATTGAGCGGCAGACCATATGTTGGCGGTATGGTACAGCATGTCAAGAGAGGAAACGAATTAACAATGGCTATATTGGTGATAATTGAAACCACCCCAACTCCTGACGAATTAACTATCTAATCATATATTTATGTGTTATCTATACAACAATCATTAGCGATGCTTTATGGCCCTGTTAGACTTGCGCAAGTGATGGCTGAGATAAACCACCCCAAGAAGTAATGGCCTACCAGAAAATACGTATTAATGCAACTCTAAAACACGAGAATTTTAAGTTTAACAATAAATAATTAAGCTCTAATCATTTTGGCAGAAACAGGACGATACAGGATCAATGCTTTCACAAGTTCAGTCCAGTAAACCTACCCGAACAATAGCCTAATATACAACAGCTCGACACTACAATTAACAAGGACGATAAGAAGCCCCCCACCCCTACACACCTCACCGGACAAAAAGAAAAGAAAAAGCTCATTACAACTGATACATGAATGAATAAACCCAGCTGTGCCAACAGGCATCGAACATCTTCACCAAATACAGGCATCTGTGTGCGCCAATTTCACTCGGTAGACTAATAAGGAGTTTTTTTTTCCTTCTTTTTTATCAGTACACAGTAGACAAATAAGTTAGGCTGCCCAACGTCCAAAAAGTAACATTGATCCATAATTTGTAAAAGCTCTTATTGGTGATCTGAGCTACAGCTTCCATCACTCATCAGTAAATAGATAATCAGTGACCAGCAGTAAAAAGTGATCTTTCCATTCACCAAGGCTTGCAAAAGGCACAAGACCACAGAATAGTGGCAGAAACAGGAACATGATAGCATAGAATATAACTCGGCGGATCCAGTATGGAAATATTGCCTTGCCTTTTGTCCCTTGAGACACATTGACAGATCCGTGGAGGACAAGGAACAAAAATGGTGTATAGACATTACAAATGAAATGCAGCACGCACAGAAACTCCCAGTGTAGGAGCCAATGGTATCCACTCCCTCCTAGAGTGTCTACACAAAGCTTGCCTGCAAAACCACAGGCAACTCCTAACAGCAAAAGCATGAAAGTAATTGGCATTATCTGTTTTGAACTTGCTGAACGTTGGAGAAGCAAACAAGCAATTGCGACAATCATTAAGACACCAAACAGCATTCGACTCACAACTTGAACCTGGCACCTAAGAACGTGAAGCCCTGAATTGAAAGATGCCATTGGCTTTGGGATCCACCATGACTTGTACTCCTGAAACAGAGAGAGCATAATGAAATGTTTCCTAAACAAGTAAAATTAATCTTTGTAAAAAAAAAAAGAAATGCAGCCATTTAAAAAAAAAACTGCTATATATGGGTAGTGCACTCTGGCTATGTGAGTACCACCATTTTCAAGAGTTCTGAAAATTGTAAATATCTTCCCAATAACAGCAGCAGTAAAAAAAATTGTGAGCAACCAATTGAAAACCTCAAACAAACCAAGCCCTGAAAAAAATTGCGGTAACTCGCATTGTTTTGCATGTATCATTCTATTTTGGATAAATGTGATTTTGGTATACAATCTATTAAATGGAAACTCACATTGTTCTGCATGTATCATACCATTTTTCGTCAAAGTCATTTTAGAATATGATCTATTTAATTATTAGAATATGATCTATTTAATTATTGTATAATTTGTCCAGTATGCATACTTATTATTATTTTTTTCCTTATTGATACTAGAACAGCAAATCTATAACAATATGTGAAACTAAAAGAAATTAAATTCGAACCACGAAGAAATGGTACTTGCCTTGGGTGAAGTTGTGCAAGATTCAGTAGCTTCAGTAATCCTCCTGTATGAAAATACATAAGCACCGTATAACAAAGAAGCTGACATGACAAGCAGACCAGCAACAAGACAGTCTACACACTTTCTGAGCAGCTCAGAGTGTCTCATGTCTTCTAATTGGCTCTTGAATTTTTCTTCTTTAAAGGATGCCTTTGATGCTCCCATTTCCAATTTAGACCTCTCTAGATTATTTGAATCAAAGTTGAGAGCCAGCTGTGTCTCTTTCAACTTCAATCTTCTCATTGTAAGACCAAGCTCCAAAGTCTTAAGGTCGTTAGAACGGGTTTGCTCTATGACAGATTTCTGAATAGTGCTAACCATGGACTGCCCTACAAGAGGACCGGGTGTGTTTGGCAAGACACGGGCCACTTGGTTTGTTTGCCCATGCAGCATAAGCACCTGATTATTGGAACCAGTTAGCATATCCCCTCTCACCTCTTCGATGGTATTTAATAGATCCTGAGTTGCAAAAGTTTGCAAGACTGCTTCTGACTGAAAATCTTCTCGACCATAATTGCCCTTGCATCCTCCATTGTTGAGACTCATAGGTGAAGCAGAACCTTCGACTTTTATGTTGCAAAAATGGTGTCCTCCCTTTTCTGTGTTCAACTCATTGATCAACCTAAGGGTTCTCAAGGTGCTTTCAAATGACTTTTCAAAATTCCGCATAAAATAATCGAAATTGTCACCAAAGACCTGCTGCCCATGTAGGCAATCAAAAGAAGAAGGCATAAAGACACCACTTTAGCAGCTTGTAGTTGAGTGATGTTGACATGAACTACAAGAGGAAATATGTCATAGTGAGAATCTTAAGACCCCCAATTTAGCATGACATTCTATGATCTATGTATACCTTAATACACGGCTTATTGTCTAATATTTTCTTGATATTATTCATTGATCTTCTTTGAATGTTGATTTTTTCGTTGGGGGGGGGGGGGGGGGGGGGGCGGTGTGGGGTTTGATACACACCTCTGTATCTTAATATGAGGTATTACATGTAAATATGCTTTGTAATATATGTTATGATGGATGAAAGGAAGGAAAAACTGTAACTGTATGAATGCATGTAAATGAATTAAAAGTTTTTCTTGGCCTAATGACAGAGGAGCAATGGTACCACATATACAGGGGCAAGGCAAGCCACCTTGCGTGGTCCGCTTGGAATGGCTCACCTGAGTGCACCCATTTATCAACCAGACGAGGTTCCACCAATGATCACAGCATGAAACTGAGATCCTTGTTAACTCCAGCCACTAGACACGTGACATAATTTCATGTTGACCACTTCAGATGTTAAAGAAAAATGCTTTTGTGATATCTGTGAAGGTTCTTTTGAAAATGTGTTACTTGAAATGGAACTCTTATTTTGACCTTATTTACTGTGTGATATATCTATTTCTTGAGTACTTGACTCAATTTATTGTGTTTTAGACATCCCATGTATTGATAGTGATGGGTATGGGTCAGCAGGCCAGAACTAGTTATAGATCAAAAACTAGTTTTAGAGACCTTGACTTAATCATGCTTTAATAAGAATTCTACAGATACTATTTAGGATTTGCTTCCTTCTGTATGACTATATAAAAAAACATTGTATTAATCTTGGTTTTGTCACATATGATACATTAAGTTTTATGTTTAATAAGAATTATAGCATTTCTTAACACCTGATGTAAAGTAAAGTAATGGAAGTAACATTCCTAACCCTATGGGGAAGGGGTGCTACAAACTTAACATGTAAAATTAACAGCCATGGGTGAGTTAGGAGTTTGGCTTACATTGCTTAAAGATTCTCTGACAGCTGAAATGCAGATCTACATGCAAGAGAAAAATAATATTAGTCAATATTCTATAATTAAAACCCAAAAAATATAATAAACATGTTCTAAGAAATATAATGAGGTTAGGAGCCCAACACTGCGAAAGGAAATATATTCACTCGATTGGTAAGAGTCCTCTTGAAAGATCCAATGATCAAATCAAGGATTTTTGGGTATGCCAAGATGGTAAATGCAAAGCAACATGGTCAGGGACCGCAAGAATGCTTCTGGGGGTAGGCAAAGTTAATAATCATGTAAATATGATAAGAGGGCTAGAAAAGTACCATTGAAAGATGATTGGCAGACATCCTTCCACCAGCCACATCTTTGGTTTCCAGAACCTAGAATCAACATGGTCAGCGATCGCATAGATCCCTCTGTGGGTAGGCAAAGTTTAATCACATTAATCTAATAACAGGGCTATATATCAAGTGAAAAATACAAGTATCTTTTACAGGATCTCACCTAAAATAATATAATGATATAGCATAAGTTTGAATGTGGAAATCATATCTTAGCTAGATAAATCATAGACTAGTTTGTTCAAAATAAAACCTTTATGGTACCCAGGGAAGATGCTAGATGAATACTTTAAGCCTTAGCTATTGGCTTCGAAATGATCAAGCACTTGTCTTCAAAGAGTGAAGAAAACACAAGAGATAGGCGTCAAGCCTTAGTGCTACCCGTAAATTCAATCATTGCATGCAAAAGAATAATTAAAAATAGGCCAATAAATATAACATAGTATATACATATGGAGGTTATCATCAAGCATTAGTCAATATAGAATTCATTTAGAAATATGAAGATGTTAATGGGTCAATTTACATACACCCACACGCCTCTTGGATGGATAGAGATGTGAAGGATTCTCTTATGGAGTCATAATATTCAAAAACCTGTATCCGATTGAAAAAGAAATCAAAATTAGGTGGAGTTGATCAGGAGTAAAGAATAATAAAAGACATTGTAAAGAAGAAAAGGGAGAGTCATCATTGGTGACTCTGTAGCTAAGAATGCTAGTTGGATTATTGGATAAGTTCCTTATATCATAGAAGAGGACTGCCTCAATGATCACAACATATTCTCAAGTACAGTAAAATCCAGTGTGCTAGAGATTTTGAGAGAGGCATTGTGGATATCAGTTGTATTGTAGACTCTTCAGTACAGATGTGCGTGGGGTGAGTGGGGTTCCAAGGTAGTTCAACAACCTCACAGGTTGGGATCAGAGAAGAACATAAGGCATGTGAGAGTGGAAGTTCTCTAAACATACTAGATTTGAAGTGAGAGATGGTAAATTGATTAAATTCAGTGGTAGGGTTAATCTTCCCTGGAGGTGTATGGTGTGGCTCGTGCTAAGGATGCTTTAGTGGCAGACCTGTTAGTGATATCTAGTGAATTCTTTCAATAGAAGGTTAGCTTTAGCAAAGCGACTCATAAATAGGAGGTTGAGGCATGTGCACCAATAATTTGAGAATAGGATGTGAAGATCTAATGCCCCAGATTAAGTGTAGGAAGGTGGTGAATGGGATCTTGAAATGCTTTAGAATGAGAAGTTGGAGCTCCAATTGTAACCTTAACTAGTCTCTTGGGAGTGTAGGCATAGATCTAGCATGGGTCTTCATTAGGTCGTTACATATGGTCTAAGATACGAACCCAATACCACCTATGATGGAATAGCCTAACGAGAATGTCCAATATTTAATGGGAGAGATTATGGTTGTGTTTGGGTAGTGAGGTGATCTCAAATTCTCTGTTAATAGTAGTGAAAAAGTAATGAAAAAGTATTGAATCGTAGTGAATAGTAGTACAAAATAGTAAAAAGTAATGATAAAATAATAAATAGTAGTAAAGTATTCTCACTGAGAATACTTCACCACCCAAACCAGCCCAATAACACCGCAAATTAAATATAGGTGGTGAATGCGATTCCATGTTGATCAGGAGAGACAATTTATTTCCCTTTATAATGATTTCAAACAGCAATAATTGTAACCTTCTAAATCAACAAAGTTTCTGAAGAGAGACGACATCGCCGACTGGCTGGAAGTTTCTGTCTCCAGATAGGAACTCCGTCGTCACACTGCAGCTCATTCTTGCGCTGCACAGAAGCTCTCGAAGTTTAGGGTTTGCACAGATTTGCTTCAGCTTCTACATTGCATCGCTAAACCTACTCCTGCTCTGCATTTGAAGGTTTTGACCACTGTTTTGCTGCTCTAGCGGAATGAGAACACACATGGATATGGATATTTCCAGTGCTGACTGCCGGAAATAGTTTTCTGTTTCACTCAGTATTCATGTCAACATGGGTTAGTTTGTACGCTTTTGGGTGGAATCCAAGACCTTTGCATTTTCAGAGGTATGGAGGTCCTTGATAAAAATTGTGGAGAAGACCAAAAGGGTTTGGAGGTCTCTAGTTATGGGTTGTAGTAGTATAGGGTGGCTGGTGGAGACGGTGGAAGTTGTGCATCAGGCAGAAAGACAAACGGAATTCATCAAACACCTGTGTGAAGGAAACAAATCCTTCATGGCTCAACGATGCTCCAACGTACATGGCAGATTCTTAACGGTAACTGAATATGGTGGAGGTAGGCGGGGGGTTCTAGTCATTTCAAAAGGGGTTGAAGGCCTGGGTTGGGAGAAATTTGTTGTTGAGTTACGCAGATTCGTTGATCTTTTCCATGCATTGGGGAAAAGCCAAAAGAATTTATATGCTCATGAGAACAACAATATCGGCCTGAAGCAAAAAGACAGGAGTGCAACCATGGTGGTGAGGCGTTCATATGCAGAAGCTCTGAATACGGGTCCTGCTTTGGTTACTCAGTTTTTTAATAGGGGCAAGAAGGAAAGCAGTGAAAAGGATATGCACCCTTTACAGATTGCACATGGACATATTCCAAGTCAAAAGGGATCTGACCTGAGTTTGGGTCTTCCTAATGACATGCACTGTACTTTAAAAGAGATGCAAAACCAACTTGCTGAGTTGACAGTAGAGGTTGCCATGTTATCAGCAAAACTTGAAGGGCTAGGTGTGCTAAGAGGTGGTAAAGGTGCTGTAAGGCACAATAAGGGCGGGCTTGGCATGTTAAGTGATGGGCTGAATGCTACAAAATTAGATACAAGAAAAAAGAAAGTTCGGTTTGGCCCAGTTTCAATATCTAGACCCAGGCGAGCGTGGCAGGCCAAAAGGAGAAGCGGGTCATCTACATTCGAAGAGGATTCTACGTCGGGTATTGGCGTGGAGATGGCCAAAACGGACTGCCTCTCACCAAGGGTGACTCAGAAAATTTCGCCAACGAGTGGTGCAGTCAATGCTCTCTTTGTCAAATCAACAACAACCACAATGGAACCTGAGGTATTGCCGACCATGGTTCCACCACCCATGTCGGAGGGAACCAGTTCTTTGGTACCTTCTCAAGCACCTTATGGGTCGACACATAACCAAGGTGATGATAGCATTAATGGCGCTGTGGAGGAGATGCGAGAAGATGCTGGTGTGGAGGAAGGGATGGGGCTGTCATTGGTGCCTTGCAGGGAGGAGTCTTTAGGGCCTAGCATACAGTTTGGAGTAGAGTCGGTAGAAAATGTTGCTCCCCTGATATCTCTCAGGATTTGAGGGCCAATTCGCAGCACTACTCACTGCAATAGAGGCGGGTCATATACTTGGCGCAAAATCAAGATCTAAGAAGAGCATAGAGTAAAAGCGTCCTACTTGGGCAATCAACTATGACACTAAGGGAGGTAGTTCTAATCGAGGGAGGACTAGAGGAAAGTCAGAACCAATTGTATATTTTTAGTAGGCTCATTCAGAGTTTACAAGTATTGAGGAGTGTGTTGGGGAATTTACAGCAGCTTGGTGTATGGGCAAAAACTGGTTTTTTGGTATAGGCATTAGTGCACTCATGTTAGGATCAATTTCCTTGTTTCTATTTCTACATCCCAACTAGGTGTTTTATCTTGTATACATCGAGTGTACTTGGCTATGCCTGTTCGTATTAATAAATTTTTACTTGTCAAAAATAAATAAATAAAGAGAGTATAGGTCCATATGTGGCTTGGGCTTTCCTAGGGTTGTTAGAGAAAATAAACAGCTTTGAGCCCCTTCCAAGAGAAAGAAGTTCAAAATTTGTTGTTTCTATAATGTTCTTATTCCTCAAAATACAAAAATCCCTTTACTTGTAAAAGAACATGTCAAATTAAGTAACTCCAAGAGCAACAATTTTTTGCTTTGGCACCTAGTTATGATTGAGTGGCACCCTAACGATATTTTTTTTTATGTTTTTTGTAAGTTGGTTATTATGTTTTTTTATGATATTTTTTTCTCAATCTTCCAAATAAAGAACTCCTGTTCGCATTTCTGTGCAAGGCATGATCAAAGGTGACATGTCCATATAAGTTTTACGATCAATATTTCAGAAACAGCCAAACATAGTTAAGTCTTAAGCCACGCAAGCATTAGAGAGAAACAAGCATACATCAAACAAGTTCCATTTCATATCTTCACAAGCAATACAAAGTTCCCACCAAGTAGGGCAAGTTCATTGGTTATTATTATTCCTGTGACCAAAGTTAAGTACAATTTGATTTGAAGTAATCTAGAGCAGATGAAGTTCCAACAAAGCACTTAACCTTACACAAGATACTAGCATTTTTTGTTTTCAAACGTCATCCAAATCTCTAAGTTCTCTATGAAACTCATAATAGGTATAAACTTCAAGTGCATTTTATCAGTCGCCAAAAAAGAACAAAAACCCGTCACACTAGTTAAGGATTTGACAATCCCAAATGAATAAAAACTTCAACAGCAAGTAAGAACAAGGAGAAAGAACTGGAATCACAAACAAACCCAACATCAAGATCAAGACTTTCCCAATAGCTCTAAAACCATCATCACAACCCAGAATTTCCCGACCGAAATAGATATCAGAAACAACATTCAGAAATCCCAAAGCAAAACAAAAACAAACAGAGAAAAGGTTAACGTTTCGAACCAGAGAAACGACAGCTGCGACCGACATTCCGAGAGGAAGGGCAATTGAGTCTACTTTGCCCTCGATGCGCCGCGACACAGCGAGCAGGGCCCTAGGTCTTCGGCGTCTGAGCACCACACGCGTAGGGTGCAAGGAAGAAGAGGGTGAGGAACAACAAGAAGACGAAGAAGACGGCCACAAATCAGGGCCATCTCTGGATATCCTTCTCTTCTTGGCCTTCTTTCTCGGCTTCTTGGTTTTTTCATCGCTGTTGATGGGCTTTGAGTCATCGTCGACGGTGGACCCAGTAGATAAAGGAGGAGGAAGAGGGTCTTGGATCGGATCCGGAACTGAGTCGACGACGGAGGTCGATTGGAGGGCTTGGTGAGGAGGCGAAGCGGAGGCCTCCATGGAAGGGGTGACTTCGTAATTATTGAGAGAGAGAACGAAGAAAGAATGTACAAGTACAACGCATAGAACTGGATTCGATAATCTTCCGCGGTCAAACACTCCCTCCGTTCAAAAGTTTTCAAAACTAGGCAAAAACTTTTACTCCTTAAAATAGAAGAAATAAACGGAAAAGGGAATAAGAAAGTTTGTTAAACGGAAAAATTAAAGAAAAAAGGTTGAGAAAAGCTCCCAGCCGGATGGTGAAACCCATTTTTGCACCTTCTACTAATATAGCGACACGTATCCATTCTAACAATTAGTACACAACTATATTTATAATTAGATTTTTCCATCTCCTGTACTCCACAACACCAAACTGACTCACTACTTGCTTTCTCTTCCTCTGCCCTCAACGAAATCTATCCTCTCCACCTGCAGTCGTTTTCAAAGCCGACGCCGACGCCGACGGAAGCTACACCTGCACTCGTCTTCAAAATCGATGGAAGGTAAAAAAACTTATCTTTGAAACCCATCCGGTGAACAAAATTTTGGAGTTTGGCTTATAACATCCAGTAAAGAAAATTACTGAAAGTAATGGGATGTAAGCGCACGAATCATCAAAATTTCCAAGTAGCAACCCCACCAACGTGTGTAGAAATATCGGAACTATGATGTTAGTTTCCAAAGACTCAAAGAGGTTGCCTGGTCTTCCTATCCTCTGCTACGTTATTTTGAATCTGATAGCACCTTCGGTGTGTTTGAACTTTGGTCTGTCGTTCATTATTTTTTGGAAAAATACAGTATAATTGTGCATTAATATGTGTATTAATATAATGTGATTGGTTAAAAAGTAAATTTTATTAAAAATAGTGTTAATTTAAATTTTAAATATGAATAAATCAGTATTGATATACAGATTAATGCGCGATTGTGATTGTAGATTTTTTATGAACCGTGGAGTTCTTCCTGCAGATTTGATTGTCGCATCCGCACCAGGCAGGGCATATTGTCTTTCTACTGTTTCCGTGTGGTCTCGGTTTGTTACTTGTTGGATTGTTTATTGTGGTGGATTCCAACGCGTTTTTTTTTTCTCCTTATTGGGCTCGACCTTATCTTCAAGCTTGATGTTTCATTGTTTTGCTCCCCTGAAAATCTTTGAAAATAAAAAATATTGGCGGATGGGTTTTGGAGGGACTATTCTAATTAAATGGCCCAAGCACGTATAAGGAAACTCATGATATAAAAAATATCGGGAAGTCCAGAGGATAGGCCCAAAAGCCATAAAGAGAAGAATCAAGAAGAGTTAGAAACAAGATATGCATAACAACTACTTCTAATGAAAATCTGAGAAATAACAGGAAGTGATTAGATGATATCATTCAAAATTCTAAATTTTGAAGGTAATCCGTTCCGATAAATCCTGAACAAGATATATACAGTAAGCGAGTCTATATATACAGGTAACCCTTGATAATTAAAGGGTCGGATACGATATTCTCTAAAAAAATTGACTTAAGCATCGGAGTGTTTGCAGGAGAAACCCCTCTAAGTTCAACTGGCGACGTACGGCCGCATAGTAGCAGATTGGAAGTGAGACACGTTCTTAACAGGTTCAAATAGAAAATTTTTGACCTTCAATCAACTTTGAAGACGAGTGGAGTTGGAGAGGGTAGATTTCGTTGAGGGTTGATGGAGAGAGGGAGTCAGGGACAGAGGGAGAGAAAGCAAATAGGGAATCGGTTTGGTGTTGTCAGATGCAGGAGAATTGTGTTAAAGAGTTTAGTTATTTATAAGTAAAGTCGCATATTAATTTACGTATTATATTGATTTTTTCATATTTAAAATTTAAATTAGTATTATTTTTAATAAAATCTACTTTTTGACCAATCATATTAGATTGGTAGGGCTGCAAATGAACAAAACCACTCGTGAACAATTCAAGATCAACTCGTATAAACTCGACTCGGACTCGGTTCATTTAATAAATGAGTTGTTCGTGAACACTAATATTTGTTCGAATATTAAACGAGCAAAACTCGTATAATCTCGACTCGATTCGGTTTAGGTTCGTGAACAATATTCGTATAAACTCGACTCGACTCGTTTTGAGCTCGTCACAATACTCGTAATATATATATATATTTACATATATATTCGTTTATTATATATGTTTTATATGCTATATATATTATTTTTGATACTTTGTATAAGAGTAATATATGTTGTTATTTTAAGTTTATGTATAAGTAACATGTTTTATTATTTTACAATAATAATGTATTAAGTTCATAAAAGAATTATTGAGTCAAATATAAAATGTTTATAAAAACAAACAACTTTAATTGATTGTGATACTTTCTTAACTAATTCTATTTTAATTATTTGGCTATATTTAATATTATATCAAGGATAATTGAATACTTTAATATTAAATTAATAGCTTTATTATGTAATTTTTTAATATTACTTTAATGTATTAGGCATTCTTGATGCCATATATATTGGAAAGTGACGATGAATCAATGTTACAATGATATTTGATAGGCTTATATTTTAATATGTGTATGTGACTCATATCAAGTGAAACATCAAACATGTCACACATGTATAGATAAGGTAAGCCTAAGGTTATAACTTACAACTTATATCTATACGGCTAGAGTTTATTTATTTATTTTATTAGTTTGGGGTAGGGGGTTCGAACTCCATACATCCATTTTGGAAAGTTGGAATTATGCTAATCAGGCATAAATACTTATGATGTAATCATGTAATCCTATTAGGGTCTTTTATTTTCTTGAAAGTTAAACACAGTAAACACATACTGATCTATTTTCCCAAAAGAGTTTTACTACGGATTAGTAATTGTTCACGGTTGATCCGTAGCACACATTACGTGTCTTCTTTTTTTTTTTTAAACAAAATTCCGTTTCCCCTTCCCACCACCCGATTCCCTCTCCCCCCTCTCTCAGCTCACTGCCCCACCTAGCCCCGCCGTGCGCCACCTATAGTGCCACCGGCAGCCACCATCGGTCCACCTTACGCCGGCCAACTCCAACCACCTTCAAACCTCTATGGAAGCCCTCACGCGTAGCATCCTCTCTCAACTAGAAATGGGTTCTCCTACAAGGTTTGTTGTTGCTACTGTCGCCATTGTCAACCTCCAGCCCCACAGTCGAGCACCACCGAGCCCTTGACCTCCCCCCTAGCCACGAGCTTCCATAGCACGGCAGCCCTCTCCCTCTCTTTCCCAAAATGGGTTTCACCCATATACGGGTTCTGCCCCTTATCCCACTGTATGCCGCAACTGTTGAACCCAAAGTTTCAAGTTTCATGTAATTAAAAATCTATACATGGATTTTGATGATAACAAATGAATTCAAAGAATAAAGGAGTCTCAAACTCAAGTTGTCTACAATGGAATCAAGTATATCAAGGAACCAAGCATGAGCAAGAAGGGAACAAGTTCACATTAAAGTCATAGAGTAATGTTGTAAATCTCTTAAAAATTTGAAATTAGGATTAAGGTTCAAAATTAATATTTTATCATAAAGCATTAAAATTCATTTTCCACATGTGCATGAATATTTTGAAAATTAAATTTGAAAATTTTGAAAGATAATTGATTGTCATCTTTCACATGTGCATGACATGATTAAAGGTTTGAACTTTGAAAATATTAAAGATGATTGATTGTCATCTTTCACATGTGCATGTTTTATTTGAATATTTTCAAAAGTGATTGATGCTTTTCTTGACTTATGCAAAAGGAAGATGTCTTTGTTTGAAAATTTTGAAAAGTAAAGTGTGCTCCTTTTGTCATATGCAAAAAGTAAAAGATTAGGTTTGAAATTTTTGAAAAGCAAAGTGTGCTCCTTTTGTCATATGCAAAAAGTAAAAGATTAGGTTTGATTTTTTTGAAAAGCAAAGTGTGCTCCTTTTGTCATATGCAAAAAGTAAAAAGATTAGGTTTGAATTTTTGAAAAGTGAATGATGATGTCTTTGACATGTGAATCTTTTTAAATTTGAATATGAAGTCTCATATGCCTATAAATAGATCATTTGAGAGCTTCACATTCACAACACCAAGAGCATACAATATTCATTCAAAGCTTTCATTCTCTCTTCTCTAAGCATTGAGCCTTAACCCTTATTCATTTTGAGAGATATAGTTTGTGCTTGTATTGTTCTTATTTCACTCATTGAGGAGTGTTTTCTGATATTCTACCCACTATCAATTCTTGTATCAGTAAAAGGGTGTGTATAACCCTTGTGCGTGTAGAAAGTGTTCTACACAGGGAATAGTTGAATCACCACGTGTAAGGTGATTGTAAGTGTAGAGGGTGTTCTACACGGATCCTTTGTAGCGGTGTTGTTCAAAGGTGTAATAGGTTTCTATCTCCACCTGAAGGAGGTTAAATAGTGAATTCGGGGATCCTCAAGGGGTAGCTTGAGGCGAGGACGTAGGCAGTGGGGCCGAACCTCATTAACATACTGAGTTTGCTTCTCTCTTACCCTTACTCTTTTATATTTATTGTTGTTTCATATTTTGTTTTTATTTTATATTGTATATTTGATTTATAATTGTTATTTTTTTAAAATACAACTCAATTCACCCCTCCTCTTGTGTTAGTCATCTGGGCAACAGCAACCCATGGCTTCCAAACACTACCTCGAGCCTCCCTCAGCCACCACCAACTCCACTGCACCTCCCTCAGCCCTCCATGCTTAGCTATGCCTCTCATTCGGCCTAGATGGGTGACGAGGGGTACGGGTAGGGAAGAGGATGGCGACGCCGGGTGGGGGTGGGGGAGAGGATATTGACGCTGGGAGGGGTAGAGGATGTCGACGCGGGTGGTGGGGGTGGGGGGAGAGGATGGGCGGGGGGCAGGGGTCTTGGGCGACACGGGGGTAGAGAGAGAAAAAAAAAGGAATATGAAATGTGTGAAATGAGAGGGAATAGTGGGAAATGTGGGTTTTGTTGTGGGGGTGTTTTTGGTCATTTTACTCAAGGACACGTAGGGTGTGATCCAGATAATCCTAAATAGTGGTTGCTCCCAATATTTTTTCTTCCCAAAATAGATTTAATCCACCATATGCCTTTGGTGTCATTAGGGCCAATCTCCCTCTTTTATTTTACATTCTCACACTTTGAAAGTAAAATATTAATAATAAAGTATTATATTTTAAAATTAATATGAAATTATAATATAATTCATTATGAAAATTTCTAATTATACTACCTCACCTATTATTATTACTTTTAATAGTTAAAGTCGAATATGCATGTTGTATACTACGTATTTATAGAATAAGAATATAACGTTTCAATTTTAAAATATAACATTTTAACTCATTATTATTAAACGATTAATTTTATCCAACAATAAAAAAATATTTACATTTCGAAATTATATATTTAAAGAATCATTAAATCAAAATCATTAATAAAAGAAAAAATAATATATAAGTAACTTAAAATATAAGCAAATAAAATATTGCACAATATTAAAATATATTTTGTTAAGATTGTATTTCTATATTTTTATCAACATTTAGTATTTATTTGGAAAAAATAGAAAAAATAATAGTGAAATTGATAAATTCAAACATATTTTTAATATTATTTATTTCTCATGCACAAAAGATACTAGTATTTGATAATATGAAGAGCAAGAGCCTAGCCCGTGTGATGGTGTCCAGTGAAACCCCACCCAAAACTACGTCGTTTTGGGGGGCTTGGAATACTAAACTACTTCATGATTCATCTTATTTTCTCTTTCAGCTCTCTGCGCTGCACGACATCTCCAGGACTTGCAACCTCCATTTTCATTTTTTCTTCTCTTCTACCTGCCAGTGCTGCCACCACCCGTGAGCTGCTGCCACCGCCCCCATCGCCACCAGCATAACACAATGTGGTCGTGCCTCCCATTGTATTTTCCCCTCCTCCTCTCTGCGCCGCCTGACATCTCCATCTCCCTTTTTCCATTTTTATTTTTTCTCTCTTCTCCCTGGCAGTGCTGCCACTACCCGTGAGCTGCTCCCACCGCCCCCATCGCCACCACCACTGCACAACGTGGCCGTTCCTCCCGTTGCCTATGATCGACTGTTGCCGTCGGTCCAGCTTATCCACACGTTCGTCGAGCATCAACCCCTCGTCTCGGTTAGCTAGCCCCTCCCCCTCCTCTTATTCCCATAAAAAAGAATTGCAATCGGATGGGCAGGGCAATGTTGGGGGTTAATAGTTTTGGGTCTTTTACTCCATATGTCTCTTGTTTGGTCTCCGAGTGGGTCATTGTCAGTTTGTCACTATTTCTGCAATTTGTTGGTGCTATTTTTATTTGCATCTCGTTCTGCAATGTTTCTCCCTTGGTTTTCAATCTTTATGTTGAAGCTCTGGATTTTCTCTGTTGCGATTAATTTATGCATTGTTTACTCTCTTCTATTGCTGCATGCTTCTTTGACGGGGCTAAGAGAGGCTGCCTTCCAGTTTGGGCATTGGGTTTCAACAAAAACAGAGTATTTAAGTCTAACTCGAGCTCGAGTAGCTCGAGCTCGTATAAGTTCGTTTATTTATCTTATACGAGTTCGAGTCGAGTTTAATCCTGATACATGTTATGCAATTCGAGTTCGATCAGACGTTTGTAAATTTTGTCGAGCTCGAGTCGAGTTTGAGTACGTATATATGCTTATCGAGCTCGAGATCCCCTGTTCAAACTCGGTTCGACTCGATTCGTTTGCAGCTCTATAGATTGGTGTATATATTAATATGTAGTGATACTTGTAATGAGATTTTTCCTTTTCAAAAAGGTTGTCTAGATATATACGCAAACCGATTATTTCTTATACTTTTACAGGAAAATAATAAAATATTTATATAAATAATATACTCATAATTATGTCTTATATATACTATAGTACTATGACCTTAATTTTATTTCACAATATTGTGAAATAAAATTGATGCAATACTGCAAATTAACCCTTATACCTTCTATCATATCAAATAGTTTACGTTTAGGTGTGTAAGTATAAGAAATCTTTTTGTTCTTATTTACTTGTAATGGCAATCCATAAATATATGAGTTTTTTTCATCTTCATAATTAATAGAGTTCATAAAAAAAAAATATCAATTATTACAAAGTATTGTATATAACATTTTGTGATGATATAGAATACAAAATAATATATTCATAATTATGTGATGATATATATCTTCTATATATAAAAAGTGTGAATGAAACGGAAAATCTTGTTTTAAGGTTTTTCTTGTTTTTCCGTTAAAGTTAACACCGTTTGTTTTAACGGTTTGACATATAAAATGAAGACATAAATATTGAGAGAGATAGCATTCAATGTTATTATACGATTTATTAATCACAATAATTATAATACTTAATAGTTTATATAATAATAAGTAATTAAAGATTAATTATTATATTTTTCTCTTTCTCCTTAACATATACACGTGTATTAGGTGCATAAGACATGAATCCCTAAGTATAATATACGTGTATTATACGTTTCATTAACTCAGATTATTGAGTATTCCAAATTTAAAAATCTCATATAATATATAATATAAGTGTGTTTAATCAAAGTATTTTTTTCCCCATAGTAGTAGGACGTAGCTTCCGTTAAGTCATATTCCACACGTGGGCTTACTATGATGGGCACGTGACAAAGGCCGTGATCCTTGAGCTAATCAAGAAAGAGTAAATTCGGCCAACAACTTCAAAATATATTTTAGGATTTATATATATGCTATATATAGAAAATATTATACCACAAATTTTATAAAAAAGATTATGTTTTAACTTTATGTTATCCCTGATCGACTCAACCAACAACAAAATAAGAATTTCAATATTGTCTCTATTGATCGTCTACAGGATAACATTAATTGATAAATTATAATACAAATATCAAACGACACATATTTTGAACAACCGTTTGTGTTAGACATTTATTAAATTTTTCGTATACATTTTTGTTAAAATTATGGATGTTATAAACATATATTGAATTATATGATATTTTGAATTAATTTTTTTATTTTCTCTGATATGCCTTAAATTATTAAGTGACATTAATAATTTTTATAAAATATATATTATTTTTTACAAATAATCATTTCATAAAATTAGACAAACGTGCTTTGCACGTTGCTCCTATCTAGTATATATATATATATATAACATTTTGTGAGACCTAAAACATTGTTGGTCAAAATTGATGCACAATTAATTTAAAGTTATCTTCTGCACCCGGCCAATGGGCTTATCTTGTTTTCTGAAGGTATGAGCTCGATCGGAAGGCAACCTGCGAACACAAAGCTGTCAAGCGACAAGACGATTAGGAGGATTAGGGTTCGAGGTGGTAATGTTAAATGGCGTGCTCTGAGGCTTGACACTGGAAACTACTCATGGGGGAGTGAAGTTGAGACCCGGAAGACCCGTATTCTTGATGTGGTCTATAATGCATCCAACAGAGAGCTGGTTCATACTCAGACTTTGGTGAAGAGTGCTATTGGTTCAAGCAGTGGTATCTCCAGCACTATGGGGTGGACATTGGTCGCAAGGAGAAGACTTCAGCTTCCATCAAGAAAGAAGGGGATCCAGGTAGGGATATGTTCTTTCTTTCTGTGTACTTGTATTCATATTATTTGTTGAATCTATTCTCTATCTCACTTTCTCTGCGCCCCCCCCCCCTCCTCCCCTCTCTTTTTCACCCCTTCACACTCTCAAGTGGTAGGTTTGCACCATTAGTTTTAGATACCGTTATATATATATATATATATGCATATATATATATTTATACATATAGATATAGTTACTTTTATAATTTACTGTTGTTCAAGAGGTTATCATTAAATTATACCTTACATCATTGGTTGGAAATCTCGTGTTTTTTTTATCATCATCATCATCATCATTATTATTAGTTCTTTTGGTATAAGCGATTGGTGTTGTATAAAAGTTTTTAATTTGCTTGATCTGAATTGGTTTTGTTTTAGTTATTCTTTGAGCGGGATGGGTCGTCAAAGATTGTGAATTTACATTTGTCAATCAAAAATTTTTTTTTTTTTTTGGGTTGGGGGGGGCGGGGGTTGTGTGTATGGGGAGACTTAAGTTAATATTGTTTTCATTTTACATTTTTCCACTCCATTGTTTTATAGGAGGCTGCTGCTGCTGTTGAGGAGGTGAAGAAAAGCAACCATATCCAGCGAAAGCTGGAGAAGCGTCCACAGAATCGCAAGCTTGACCTACACATTGAAGAGCAATTTGGTAGTGGTCGTTTATTAGCTTGTATCTCATCAAGACCCGGTCAGTGTGGCCGTGCTGATGGGTATGTGACTTTCCTATATTGACAATCAAGCAACGGCTACCTCCAACAATCAAGCAACAACTACAAATTCAAATAAGGACCTAACGGCTACAAAGAACACAAAAGACAAATAAACATGAGTTGTAACGTTACTTCATTTCTTGTAATCAATCATATTTTATATAAATGATAGATGACTCTCAATATGCTCTCATTAGGGCTGTAATCGAGCCGAGCCGAGCCCGTTTTTGGCTTGCCGAGCTCGGATCGACTCAAAATACTCGAGCTCGAGTTCGAGATTTTTGTTAAATCTTTGTTCGAGCTCGACTCAATAAGTTAAAATCTCAATTCGAGCTCGAGTTCGAGCTCGTCCCACAAACGAGTTCGGCTCGACTTGAGCTCGAGATCGAGTTTGAATTGTTTTTTTAATAAGATTTAATAATTAATAAATTAAATAAAAAAAAATTAATATTGAATTTTTACAATTAACAAGTAAAACCTCTAATAAATTATAAAATTTTAAAAAATTTATAAATAATTAATATTTAACTAGTTAATATTTATCCAAAATAACAATATATTATATGCCTACATATATTATTAATACATACACTTAATATGATAACATATATCTATTTCATATATGGTTCCCACATACTAGTATATGAAATTATTAAATTTTATCGACTAATTATTATACAAATTATAAAATATATCTATGAAGTATATTCACTATATAGACATAAGTAATTAAAATACATATTATATATTTAATTATAAAAGTGGTATGCTTATATTATTAGCTAATACATATATACAGGCATAGGTGTATGTATATATTTATCAATATATGAATGAGTTTTAATCGAGTCGACTCGAGCATAAACGAGCGAGCCTAAACGAGCCTTAATCGAGTCGAGTCGAGTTTTGTCGGGTATGTGTCATTTACAAATCAAGCGGGTATCTGCTTTTACGAATGAACTTTTTTTTCACGAGTCGAGTTCGATTCGAGTTTAACCGAGCGGGCTATCGAATAGACTGGTTCATTTACAACCCTAGCTCTCATGGTGTGTGAGACATTTCATCAAACACCTGTAATTCAATTGTCTTTATCCTTTTTTTTTTTTCAGTTACTAGATGCATTGAAAGGGATGTTCTTAGAGGTTTCGACATTCTGTTATGGAAAAATCTAGTTACAAGCATAATTATGTACTAATATGTGCACTAATCTAATATGATTGGTCAAAAAGTAAATTTTATTAAAAGCAGTGCTAATTTAAATTTTAAATATAAAAAAATCAATATTGGTACGTAAATTAGTATGCAACTTTACTTATATATAGAAAATCTCTTTTTGTAAAGACTTGCAAGCGCATACTGTTGACCTAAATGGACTTGCCACATATACATCTTGGAAGGCAAAGAGCTTGAATTCTACATGAAGAAGATCCAGAGAAAGAAGGGCAGGGGGGCTGGGGTTGCCTAAAATTTTTTTACCCAAACTTAATATCAGAATGTTTGTTTTGTTGGAATTTATTTCCTCCACATTGACATTGAACTTTAAGCCTAGGCGAACCAGTTTACGATAAGCTTTTTGTCATCATGGTACTTTTGACTTTTTAATTGGAATATCGCCATTGATGACTTATGGTTTGGGGAGTGGGATGAGAATTTTGAGTTTTAGATGAAAATTTAAAATATTATATTTTAATATTATTATTGTTTTGATATTTGAAAAATTTGAATTGTTTATTATATTTTGTATGATGATCTGAGAAATTTTGTAATGATGAGATGAGAATTTTGTATTTGATATGAAAATTTTGATTTGGCCAAACTGAACCCAAAATTATTATTAGTTGTGTGATTAATATTTGCTATTATCGCTTATGAGCCAATTATTTATTGTCACATTAAAAAATATTGAGAGGATGATAAACAGAATATTTTCTATAAATATAGATTAGAATTTGTTTTTGACTTTTTTTTTTTATCATCGAATCTCATTAAAATCAAATCCTTACATTAATATGTCTATCAAGCCATACTGCTTGAGAAACAAAAGAAGGACACCCATCCCACCAGATACTTACATTCTCTACATTCCTAGCAAATCTTGCTAAACAATGAGCAACATTATTACCCTGCCTACTTACATGCACGACAGAGATATCCTGATAATAAAGAATCAATCTTCGAATTTCATCAAGAATATAGGTAAAATCAGTTAAGAAATCAGAAGGGGAGTTTAAAGCTTTCACTAACAGTAGACAATCGGTTTCCATCAAAATCTTGGAGATACCCCACTGCAAACCGAATTGTAATCCCCTCAACATAGCCGTAGCTTCAATGAACTCAGAGTTAGAGACAACATTCTCTATCTTACTACAAGCCACAAAAACTTTTCCTTCATGATCTCTTAACACCACTCCAATTTCAGCTTTGTTAATATCTTCAAAAGTAGCACCATCCACATTCATTTTCAAAACTCCATCAGGAGGAGGTTTCCAACTTAGTATACTAGGAGCTTCCGGTCTGCAACTCTCCAGAATCTGCACTTGTTTAAATTCAGTTTGCAAAGACAAGGTTGAAGAAATAATAGAAGAAAATTGAAGAACAACATTATCATAAATAAGGAAAATGCTTGGGTGCCCCTTCCCCATGTCCCCTTAAAGTGACCGTTGGTCACAAAATTTTTAAAATTTTTTTTTTACTTAGTGATTAAGGAAGTGATTTTAAGTGTATTGATATTTTTTTTGTATTTTTTAAAAATGTTTAAATATATTAAAAAAATCTGAAAAAATTGAAAAAAAAAATGACCGTGCGGTCAAAATGAGCGGTGCACTCTGGGCGGCAGAGTAGCACCGCTCCATAAATAAACTTGTTTCTTCTATATCAAAGCCCCCAAGTCATTGCAATAAATCTCATGAACTCTTCCTTATTGCCTTTATTCTTTACTTCTAGAGTTATTTCCCAAAAAGATCTCCCAAGACCAATCTCGCCCAGCAAAGGTTGAAACTGGACACATAAAGAATAGATAGCTGAACAATAGAATAGTGCATGTGCAACATCCTCTCTACCTTGATGACAGAACACACATACATTTGTCTCCAGAATTTTCTTCTTCATTAAATTTTGATAAGTAGGTAGAATTTCTAGAAAAGCTTTCCATACAAACATCTTCATCTTCAAAGGAATTTTCAGTCTCCATAGACATTTCCAAAAGGGATTAAGTTGTTGAACCCGAGACCCTTCCCCTTCTCTTTGAGCATTTACAAACTGAAGCTTCTTATAACCACTACGAACTGAGTAGTTTCCACATTTTTCATCAACCCAATACCAGGAATCTTCAGAACTGGGGGACACATTAATCTTTAAAATCTGAGACACAACTCTTGGATTAAAGAGAGCTCTTAATGCATTGACATTCCACCATCCCGTATCACTATCCATTAATTCATTAACATTCAGATTTTCTTGACTAGGACCAATATGCTTTCCTTGTAGATCATTTGTTGGATTCCAGGGATCCAATAGTCCTTAAAAACCTTTGTCTTCATCCCATTGCCCACTCTCCTAGCACAACCAAATTTTAACAAAGTCAAGGCACTATGAATGCCCCTCCAAACATATGAGGAATTAAAGCCAATTGTTGCGTCAAACAGAGAGCACTTTGGAAAATATCGAGCTTTGAAAATTTTGTATAAGAGAGAATCACCATTAGAGAGTAAATGCTAGCCTTGTTTTGCTAGGAGGGCCATATTGAACTCATACAAGTTTTTAAAGCCCAAACCACCTCTAAATTTAGAAGCACACCTGCCACCCCATCCACTGTATTTTCCTCTCCTAAGAGTGATTTCCCCACCAAAATCTGGCCATCATCACTTAAATTTCATGACATAATGCTTTAGGAAATAAAAAACAGCTCATAGCATACGTTGGGATTGACATAGCTACTGCTTTTAATAGAATTTCCTTACCCCTTGAGATAGCATATTGCCTTTCCACATCTGGATTTTCTGCCATAATCTTTGTTTTATGCCAACAAAAGCTTTCTGTCTGGATCTCCCAACCATGGGCGGTAATCCCAAATATTTTTCATACTGCTGAGTATTACTACTAAAAACCATCGAAGTCTTCTCTTTATTAATACACTGCCCTGAAGCTTTCTCATAAGTATCCAACAGAGATAAAAATTTTCCATTAGTAGAAACATCAGCTTGACAGAAAATCACACTATCATCCGCAAATAGAAGATGGTTCACACGAGGAGCCCCTCTACATATTCTCACCCCTTCCACCAATCCTGGACCAACATTTCTCTTCAATAAACTAATCAAACCTTCAGTACACAAGAGAAACAGGTAAGGGGATAAGGGATCCCCTTGCCTTAAACCTCTCGTTGGACAAATAGAACCTTTTGGACTGCCATTCACAAGAACAGAAAAGGAAACTGTTGAAACACATTGCATAACCAGATCAATCCACAATTGAGCAAAACCAAGAGCTTTCATCATCCCCCTCAAGAATCCCCACTCTACTCTATCATAAGCTTTACTCATGTCTAGTTTGAGTGACATGTACCCCTTTCTCCCCACTCTTCTATTTATGAGATAATGTAATATTTCATAGGCAACTAACACATTATCTGTAATTTGCCTCCCAGGGACAAAGGCACACTGAGTATCAGATATAACCATAGGAAGAATTATTTTAAGCCTATTTGCAATGACTTTTGATAAAATCTTATAAAGAACATTACAAAGGCTAATAGGCCTATAGTCAGCCACTCTTGAAGGATTATTTTTCTTAGGGATTAAAGTTATAAAAGTATGATTAAGATCCATAGGAAAAAATCCTTGATTCAGGGCATTCAACACAAAAGCAGTGACTGAGCTGCCAATCAATCCCCAATACTTTTGAAAAAATACAGGAGACATACCATCAGGGCCAGGGGCCGTAGAAGGATGCATTTGCTAAATAGCTTCCTCAACTTCTTCTGCCGCATAAGGAAGTAGTAAGGCTTCATTCATTTGAGGGGATACCCTCATTTCCACTTCTGAAAATACATTAGGGAAATCGGACTGTGATTCAGTAGAAAATAACTTCTGAAAAAAATCCACTATTAACTCACCCATTTGATCGCCTCTTCTCCAATTCCCATTATCATCTTTCAGCTGGTAAATGCAGTTCTTCCTCCTCCTTGCATTTGCTTTGTGATGGAAGAACCTCGAGTTTCTGTCACCTTCCTTTAACCATAATACCCTTAACCTTTGTTTCCACATAATTTCATCACTTTCCAACCACTTCTGAACTTCCTCCCGAGCATCCTTGTGAAGGGAAACTTGTTGGTAAGCAAGATCCGTATCCTCAATTTCTTTTAATTTCTCATTTGCCGATGCCAATTCTTTTTGGACATTCCCATGACCTTTTATTCCACCTTGTCAACTCAGCTCTACACTTCTCGATTCTACCCATAAGTTGATTAAAATGAGCTGGACCCTCACCCTCACTCCAAACTCTCTCAACTATGTTTGAGCAGTCCGTTACCCCTACCCACATCGCTTCGAATCTAAATGGCCGTTTACCCCTTCACCTCAATGATCCACCATTAGTATCCAACCATAATGGAGTATGGTCAGAGTATGCTACCACTCCATGTTGCACATGAAGAAAAGGAAAGGCCTCACACCAATCAACATTTCCCAAAAACCGATCCAATCTCTCACAGATCACATCTCCCTCCCTCCTATTACACCATGCAAAGGGCCTCCCAGAATAGCCTAAATCCCTTAGTCCCCTTTCATCTAAGACAGATTTGAACCCCGCCATTTGTCTCTCACTTCTATAAATCTCCCCAAGTTTTTCAAATTGGCTAAGGATTTCATTGAAATCTCCAAAGACCAACCATGGACTAGACACCCCCACCCCCAAGGATTTAATAAGAGACCACACTGCCTCCCTTATTTCTGTTTGTGGATGTCCATAAACACCCGTAATTAAACTCACCCCTTCCTTAAAAACAGAATTTTTAATCAAAGCATAAACATGATTCATAGAGTAATTTATAACATGCAGATCACATTCATCTTTCCATCGCATTGCTAAACCTCCACTACGACCGATAGAATCTACTACAAAACAATTTTTGAAATCAAGAGTATATAGAAAACCCATTGAGAAGCTATCAAACAAGTTTCTTGCAAGAATACCACATCGAGATCTTCCTTTGCAAGTAGGTTATGAAGCGTGCGAACTCCCCGTGGGTTCCCAAGCCCACGGGGATTCCAACTGAAAATTTTCATTATGACCGGCGATGCTGTTCCACAGCCACCGTCGATAATTCGGGATTAGGGAACCCTAACCCATGGTGTTTCTTCCTGCTTCCAGCCTCCTCATCTTCCACTTCTCTCTCCTTCCTTCCTCTTTCGGCCACTCAACTTCACTGACTGGGAACCATCCTCTGAAGGACTGTGCCGTGTCTTAGTCTCTCTAATTCCTGTATGGGAAAGCCGAAAACGATTGAAGGCCTTCCTAGAAGTAGCCCTGGACTTCGAAGATTTAGGGTCTCTCAAATCTGGCCCACTTGAGATAGATGGCCCAAGCAACTGGGATCCCGAATCAACAACCACACAGCCCAAAACAGGCACCTCTATCAGGACGAAAAGATCCCCTTCCGAGAAATCTGGAAAGCCCCCAGATAATGGCATCAAACCCTCAACCTCTGAAATTCCTTCTACACC
The DNA here is from genome assembly GCA_011037825.1 of Carya cathayensis. Lineage (NCBI taxonomy): Eukaryota > Viridiplantae > Streptophyta > Magnoliopsida > Fagales > Juglandaceae > Carya > Carya cathayensis. Next base: position 808,210 of record QGSO01000266.1, on the reverse strand, counting down.
GACCGTCTCTTTAACCACCATCCGATTCGTCTCCTTATCTTCTTTTGAAATTCCCCGTTCGCTCGTACCCTGAAGAGAATCATTATCTTCTTTTGAATTTGAAACAGGATCCACATTGTCAACGCACTGGATTGGCTCTGAGATAATCTGAACTAGCTCTGAGAGTTTTGGTTCCTCGTTTTTTTTAATGCTCTGTCGTAGTGTTGTCGAAATCCCCTACTGATGACCTCCCTCTCCATGGTCTAGGATCCCACTTCCCTTCTCGACGGTTGCCGACGAAATTTGCTCTCATCCATTCTCCATATGGAAACTTCTCAGGGGATACATCCACAGGAGAATATTCACATTCCCGCACGGTGTGGCCTATACAAGAGTAACATAAATCTGGCAGCCGCTCATATGAAAATCGAACCCAATAGGAATGGCCATTGCCTACCTTCAAACGCTTTCTCCACTGGAGAGGTTGAGTTATGTCTAACATAACCCTTACCCTCATATACTCACCCCATTCAACTTCCCCCTTCTCTAAATCTATTTCAATAACTTCTCCCAGCATACTACCCACCAATTTTAGCACATAAGAGTTCCGAGCCATTAATGGGAGGTCATGGATTCACACCCAAAAAGCAACATGCTTAATTTGGATCGAGTTAATCTACATAGAACCTTCAAATGGTTTCAAGAGGATTAGCTGTTTGTCAAAATGCCATGGTCCATCCCTTTCCACCTTTGATTTATCCCCCTCATCTTCAAATTCAATCAACATCAAGATGGTATTCAGATCCCTAAATTTAATCCCATGAACTGGTCCCCACACTTTCTTCATGGTAGACTTGAAAGCCTTATGATTATAGTTTTTTCTAGTAAGTAAACACATAATCAAACAGTGCTTTCCTCTAGCCAGAACCTCTTCCACCATACCGGATTCCACCAATACTTCTTCATTCTCCTTTTTCGTTAGTGACAACGACGCATATAGCAAGTCCAGTTCCTCAATCATCTTCTCTACCTTAGGAAAACTTGTACGCCGACGAGAGAGAAAACCTCTACTCTAGGGACGAGAGAGGACGGAGAAAAACAGACTTTTATTATTTCTGAGTTTTGGTTAATTATTATTATTATACCTTGTCTTATTGACTCTATTTTGTTAGAAATGATGTGGAAATTTTAGATCACGGTTTGCATTTCCATTGGGAATTAGGTTGCTTTTTAAAACTGAAATTATTGTGGTCAGACCCGTGTTTTGATCCATGAAATATCTTTGACTCCAGAAACCATGATAATTTAGGTGTGATTCTAATTCAGATATGAGATAAGATGGTTTTAATCAGTGGTGGAGCCATGAATTTACTCTAGGGGGGCCAAACAAAATAAGAACAATATATATAACATCTTTTTTGTTCTACTTTTATACAATTTTTTTTTACGATATATAATAATCTGATATGAAGATTTATAATAAAAATAAAATACATTTAATACAACTTATATATTAAAAAAGTATTTGATATGTCAAGAATAATATATGATTGAAATAATATGAAGACATTCATATGAATATATTAAACAAAAAAAATACATAGTGTCTAAAATTGTAACTTGCGTTCTTTTAAACAAACAAAATCATCAAGTATTGAATCTAAATCAAAATTCTTAACTATTTCTCTTTCAATATAGACAACTAAATTATTTGTTAAAAATTCATCTTCAATCTTGTTGCGAAGCCTTGTTTTAACAATCTTCATAGCTGAAAATGCTCGTTCACTGGTTGTTGTAGACACTGAAAGAGTCAAAATTAGACAAATCAATCTATCAATAAGATAGTATATATTTGATTTCTCTGTCTCTACCAACCTTCGATATAAATCTGCAATGGATCTCAAATCTTGAAACTTTGGATTGCTAACCACATCAACTTCAAAATACTTCAATTGAAACCTTAAATTGATTTTCTCATTCTCAGAAAAATAAAGAGGATAATATTCTTCTGCAAGACAACATATATATCATCAATATTAAAGGATTTATACCCATCCTTTGGATCTAAAGTTGAGCTAAGGGTTAAAAGCTTTGTCGTTCCTTTACTAAACCTATTGTCAAGCTCTTACATTTGAAAATCTATAGCAGCATTAAATATTTCAAAATGATAATGATGTTCTATCGTAATGTGATCTCGTTAATGATGACCACGACTTTGTATATAATGAGAGCTCAATTCTGGGATGTCAATATCAAATTTCTAGGAAAAAAAGACAACATTCTCAAGCAGGTTTTCCTAACCTTCATTTCTCAACTTTTGAATAAGTCCTTTTGTAATATAAATCATATTCATGGCATTCAAAATATCTTGAGATTTTTGCTACAAAACTTGACAAAGAATATCAGTAATACCCATGATTTCCTTCATTAAATGTAAAATAAATATGAATTGGAATGAGGTAATCATTTTATAAGCAGCATTTGCATTCTCGCGTTGAGAGTAAGTGGATCCTTCTTTTATTATGGTTTCAAGCACCGACCAAGTAGCTTCAAACATTCGCAGTAGACTGTAAATAGAATAAAAATTAGAACCCCAACGAGAATCACCGGCTCGTTTGATAGTGCGAATTTGGTTAACTCCTTTTCTACTTTTAAGTTCATCAATGGCTATCATATCTGCAATATGTGTTGCTTGAGTAGCTTGCAATTCATCATAACTTTTACATGAAGCGCCCACCACATTGATAATAAAGTTTAAATTTGAAAAAAACTCATGAACATAAACCACCTTTCTAGATGCAGCAACTAATGCTAACTGTAATCGGTGAGTAAAACAATGAACATGGTATGCATATGGGCAATATTTAAGAAATAATGCTTGCAATCTGTTCCATTCACCACGCATATTACTAGTACCATCATATCCTTGCCTACGAATATTTTGAATATCAAGACAATGACGAGAAATAACTGCATATATTTCATTCTTTAAAGTCAATGCCGATGTATCTTTAACATGTACAAGATCAAAAAATCGTTCTTGTATAGAACTATCAATATCAACAAATTTCAAGATTATAGCCATTTGCTCCCTCTTAAACTCATCTTATGCCTCATTAACAATAATGCAAAATCAAGAATCCCCAACATCTTCACAAATTTTATTTCTTACTTTTTTTGCAAGAACTTCCAAATCTCTTTTTGAATTTGGGGTGAAGTATACTTTGAAGATTTAGGAGCATTTTTCAAAACAAGTTTTCCAATCTTATCATTATAGAAAGCCAAGAGTTTAAGCATCTCCAAGAAATTACCTCGATTTTTTGAATCAAGGGTCTCATCATGACCTCTAAAGGCACATCCTTAAATGCAAGCCATCGAACAACATCAATAGATGTTTTTACGCGAAGTCAATTGTTCAGAATTTGTTCAGAGCTTTGTGCATTCATTACTTTATCAATATACTGTGATTGTTTTAATAAATCCTCACAAGATTTCACAGTATTATTATGAAAAGAACAAGGATCCTCCCCAATATGATTCAAAAGGCACAATGTTTTCCATTATTAATCTTCTTCCAATTTCTAAATCCCATGATAGTAAATACATCACATCCAGAACGTTGAGATGCTTTCATTGTAAAAAGATAACAATGTAAACAATATGCAACATCCTTTGATGGAGAATACTCTAACCAAGATCCAAATTGTACAAACCATGAAACTTGAAAGAGACGAGGATGCTTTTCAGAACCATAAAATGGATATTTTGAGAGACGTATTTGATATGGGCCCATTTTTAAATAAGCTCTTCTTATTTAATCACGCTGATTGACTGGATAATCCCATATAAAAGGACGTAATCCCGGATCTCGTTGTAGAGAAGATATATCAATCTCTTTAGAATTAAGTGTTGATGATGTAAAATGAATTCTTTCAGATTCCAAAATTGGAGAGTTAAGATCAGGATTTTCTTCAACTTCAATCCTTGGAAGTTTAGAAGAAGTTTCTGGAAGATCAACTTCTTTTCTTTTGAAGAATGAGTCGATAGTTTTTAATTTAGATATCATTCATGAACCTAAATTTAAAATCAAATTGAAATATAAAAAATAAAATTAGAAACTTTGATAAACTTTATAGATATTCTAATAATAAGGTCTCAAATTAAAATCAAACAATATAAAATTGAAAATCAAACAATTTATTAATACACATAATACTATAAAAAAAACAACTTAAATAAGTACATACAACCATACACAATTAATATATGTAATATATATATATATATATATATAATATGATTAATACCAATATAAAATTTTTATAAAGAAAAAAGACATACCTGCGTACAGATAAATGAGTAAGGTGTAAGGAAATGGTGCTCCGTGGGACCGTACGACGACATCGATGATAACTGACAGTCTGGCAAGGGCTATCAAATATGTCTACTAATCTATTAAAAAATAAAATGTTATTTTACTATATAGCAAAAAATTATTAATCTACTAAATAAATAAAAGTATTAATCTATAAAAAATATTAATCTATTAAATAAATAAATAAATAATATTATGAAATTTTTTACAGACATGAGTAATCAGGGATTAGAAAAGAAAACAAAAATTACAAAAATCAAAACAGCATGTCAAGACAAACAAAAGGGGCCAACTTTCATTTTGACTATTTGACTATCAGTCTATCTCTCAATATTCTTATCAATCTATAATTTGGAAGCTTCAAAAACAAAAGGGCCTAACCCTTTTAGCGTGGAAATGCAATAAAGAATGTTTGCGAGACGCCGAGAGCGAAAGCGAGAGCGACTGAGAGAGAGGTTGCGAACTTGCAAGAGAGAGAGAGTCTGAGAGAGATGCGATCATGCGCGAGGAGGTGAGAAAATTTTTGGTTCTAGAAACTGGAAATGGTTTGTCGGCAGTCGTCGGGTTGCACCTCACAGTTGAGAAGTAGAGCAGGTAAAATCTTCTGCTTCCTTTCTTCTTCGTTTCGATGTTGAAAAATGGAGAAAATAAAATGTGAAGGACGAGATATGTTTTGATGTTGGAAAATGGAGAAAACAAAAGTGAAGGATGAGATGTGAGAATACGGTGTTGTGCCATGTGAGAAGGAAATGTAGTCTGTAAAAGGATGTATGGCAGATTGCCATAAGCCGATTGAAATCCTTTAGAAAATGTAAAGGGGCTAGAAATGCTACCAGTTATAGTTATATATATATATTTTTAATTTTATTTATAATAAAAATATGTATTTTATTTTATATGAGATGTGTTTTATTTATTTCATTTTTATATTAGATTAAATTTTGTAGAGAGGCCAAAATAATATTTAGAGCGGGGGCCAACACATGATAAATTAATATTATTTTATTAAATTAAAAAAATTAACATATATATTTTTTTTTCCAAATTTCTTGAAGGGGCCATGGCCCCCCCTACCCTAACATGGCTCCCCCTACCCTAACATGGCTCTGCCACTGATGCCGACGATAATTGGCAGTCTGGCAGGGGCTATCAAATACGTCTACTAATCTATTAAAAAATAAAATGTTAGTTTACTATATAGAAAACAATTATTAATCTACTAAATAAATAAAAGTATTAATCTATAAAAATATTAATCTTTTAAATAAATAAATAAATAATATTATGAAATTTTTTATAGACGTGAGTAATCAGGGATTAGAAAAGAAGAAAAATAAATTAGAAAAATCTAAAAAGCATGTCGAGACAAACAAAAGGGGCCAACTTCCATTTTGACTATTTCACTATCAGTCTATCTCTCGAGATTCTCATCAATCTATTATCTGGAACCTTCAAAAACAAAAAGGCCTAACCTTTTTAGCGTGGAAATGCAATAAAGAGAGCTTGCGAGACGCTTTGCCGAGAGCGTCTGAGAGAGAGGTTGCTATTCTTGCGAACTTGAGAGAGAGAGTCTGAAAGACATGCGATCATGCGCGAGGAGATGAGAAAATTTTTGGTACTGGAAACTGGAAATGGTCTATCGGCAATTGCCGGGTTGCACTTCACAGTCGAGCAGCAGAGTAGGTAAAATCTTCTGCTTCCTTTCTTCTTCGTTTTGATGTTGAAAAATGGAGAAAATAAAATGTGAAGGACGAGATGTGTTTTGATGTTGGAGAATGGAGAAAACAAAAGTGAATGATGTGATATGAAAATACGGTGTTGTGCCGTATGAGAAGGAAATGTAGTCTGTAAAAGGATGGGCAGATTGCCATAAGCCGATTGAAATGCTTTAGAAAATGTAAAGGGGCTAGAAATGCTACCAATTATAAAAAAAAAATTTTTTTAATTTTATTTATAATAAAAATATGTATTTTATATTTATATGAGATGTGTTTTATTTATTTCATTTTTATATTAGATTAAATTTTATGGAGAGGCCAAAATAATATTTAGAGGGGGCGCCAACACATGATAAATTAATATTATTTTATTAAATTAAAAAAATTAACATATATATTTTTGTTTTCAAATTTTTTGGGGGGCCATGGCCCCCTGCCCCAACGTGGCTTCGCCACTGATGCCGACGATACCTGCTAGTCTGGCAGGGGTTATCAAATACGTGTACTAATCTATTAAAAAATAAAATGTTAGTTTACTATATAGAAAAAAATTATTAATCTACTAAATAAATAAAAGTATTAATCTATAAAAATATTAATCTATTAAATAAATAAATAATATTATGAAATTTTTTACAGACGTGAGTAATCAGGGATTAGAAAAGAAAAAAGATAAATTAGAAAAATAAAAAAAGCATGTCGAGACAAACAAAAGGGGCCAACTTCCATTTTGACTATTTCACTATTAGTCTATCTCTCGAGATTCTCATCAATCTATTATCTGGAAGCTTCAAAAACAAAAAGGCCTAACCTTTTTAGTCTGGAAATGCAATAAAGAGAGTTTGCGAGATGCTGAGAGCAAGAGTGACTGAGAGAGAGGTTGCGATTCTTGCGAACTTGCGAGAGAGAGAGAGAGTCTAAGAGAGATGCGATCATGCGCGAGGAGGTGAGAAAATTTTTGGTCTTGGAAACTGGAAATGGTCTGTTGGCAGTCACTGGGTGGCACCTCACAGTCGAGCAGCAAAGCAGGTAAAATCTTCTGCTTCCTTTCTTCTTCGTTTTGATGTTGAAAAATGGAGAAAATAAAATGTGAAGGACGAGATGTGTTTTGATGTTGGAAAATGGAGAAAACAAAAGTGAATGATGAGATGTGAAAATACAGTGTTGTGCCGTGTGAGAAGGAAATGTCGTCTGTAAAAAGATGTCTACCAGATTGCCATAAACCGATTGAAATGCTTTAAAAAATGTAAATGGGCTAGAAATGCTACCAGTTATAAATTTTTTCTTAATTTTATTCATAATAAAAGTATGTATTTTATTTTATATGAGATTTGTTTTATTTATTTTATATTTATATTAGATTAAATTTTATGGAGAGACCAAAATAATATTTAGAGGGGGGTAACACATGATAAATTAATATTATTTTATTAAATTAAAAAAGTTAACATATATATTTTTTTTCAAATTGGCCCCCCTGCCCCCATGTGGCTCCTTGGTTTTAATTGAGTTGAATAAAATAATAATGAGATAGACAAAATAAGTTTAGAAGGTTTTCGATTTCAATAGAAGCCTAATAATTAGGCCCACAAATCAGTGGTGGTGTGGGAGTATATACCATTTTTGATTTTCTGATAAAGGTGATGATGCCCAATAAAAAAAGTAAAAAAAAAAAAAAAAACTGTAATACTGGACATTCTCTGTATTTGTTTCAAATCTTCGTAACGGGTAGTTAATTATAACTCAATTTGGTTTTTTCTTGGCAATTCAACTTTCCAAATACTGAAAGATACTTAAGATTACGATTCAATGCAAAACATATGAATTATGAGAGGAGTAATGCTATCGACTATAATCAGTAGATAATAATAATAATAATTAGGTAATAATAATTGAGAATAATTGTTTTTTTTTTCTTTTAATAATGTTAATCTAAAGTATTATTCATTAATGATACAATAAGAAAGGATTTCTTTTTATTATTCTCCATCCTTGGGTTATAAGGAGTCCATGGCAAAAACATTGAGTTGTAGCATTTAAAATTAAGTGGAATTTAGGGTTTAGCTCAACATTAATCAATACTAGATTGTAAAAGATGTTGTAATTACTTAATTATATATTTTAAATCATGTAAAATTAACATGATTCTACTTGGCGTTGCACACAAAGTAATCAATAATGTCGTGATATTATACGTACACACACATACATACATCATGTATGATGTATGGATTTGTTTTCTCAATTAACATCATCTTGTAACAGAAAATGGATGTAATGGATTTATTTTTATTTTTCTCGCTCCTTGGGCTATAAGGAGTCCATGGCAAAAACGTTGAGTTGTGACATTCAACTCAACGTTAATCAATGTTGGATTGTAAAAGATATTGTAATTACTTAATTTTATATTTTCGATTACGTAAAATTCATATGATTCTCTTTGAAGTCGTAACATCATGATATTATACACACATGCACATAATATATATGTGTGCGTGTGGATCCGTTTTCTCAATTAACATCATCTTGTAATAGAAAATCTCAAGTTTCCTTACTTGACTCAAGGGCCAAATCTTCTATCATGTATAGGTAAAAATAAACCCCACATTATGGATGGTGCTCTTTTGACGTGTCTCGAATCTTGGCCGTTGAAGTCATTCTCACTTCCTGATCACAGAGAATATTTTCTGAGACTGATCTTTGCTTTATTATTCTTCCTATGGCAATTGAGGGATTGATCTTATTGCATATTATTTATGTTTATCCATTTGTATCAGCTTCTGTGACTTCAATTTTCACGCAGTTTTTTTCTTTTTTCTTATTTAGTATTCTACTTCTCCATGTAAACAGTTTGTTTGGTTTCTTATTTAGAAATAGTTTATTTATTCCTAAAAATCACTTTAGGAGATGAAATCTAAATTTCGTCCCAAAAACTATCCTACTGTTCGAACAATAATATTTGAACAACGATATTCCTTTCTAATGGTAAGAAATATATTCGAACAATTACAACCACGTTCGTGTTAGAAACCAAGTTCAAATTGTATTGTATGACCACATTTAGCCATCAATGGTAATCTTAGGTACACCTACCCCCCAATAGTGATTTTAGGTACACCTAACCTCCTTTGTACTCTTTACCATTGGATTGATGACAAGTGTAACAATCCTAACCATCCTTTGTACCAAGAAATCCCTATAAATAGAGGGAGTCCTCATTTATGTAAGACCCCAAGAAATAAGAGAAAACAAAGTTCTCTAAACATCTCTCTCTCTTTTGCTCTCTATCTTTTCATTAGTTTCATAACAGTTCGAACTATCTCATTTGAAAGTATACATTTGTTCAAACAGATTATATTCCATTCCAACATGAATTTCAACTAAATATTGCCAGGGAAGCGCGGTTATCTTAATTCCTTTGAATTGAACGAACGATTTAACTTTTTTAACGTCTTTGTAGCAAATAAGAATTTGTGATTGTATTCGCTGCAATATTTTGTGACTCTTTGCGTCCAAAAAAATTATTTTTCGGTGAATATTTATAGCCGCACAGAGTTTTTTAAAAAGAAATTAAAGTCTCACTTGCCCGCGTAGACCCTAAACCCTTCTCCTCCAGCCCCAGCCGCCCCCTGTAATTTTTTCTTCTCTCTTCAAATAAACCAGCGGCCCCCCATCTTTCACCTCGTCCCGTCGCCGACTCACCACGCCGTTCCTCTCCCTCCGGCGCTGTTAGTAGTAAGTCCCTCTCTCTTGCTTCTCTTTGTTTTTCTTTGTTACCACCACCACCACCCACGCCGCACTTGTCCTCTCGTTTGGGCAGCGCCTCCACCCTCCATCTTCAATTGAGAGTTCATCTCCAAAACCAAACATATTGTTGAGAACTGATCGACCAAAGATAGTCCATAACTGGGTCTCAAACCAGTGGATAAAATCTAAGATTGAAGACCATAAAAATCATTTCTTTCTAACATGTTCTTAACAACCAAACGCAAGAAAGTGGTTATATTAAAAGGGAGTGAGTTTCAGGAAGGCTGGGTTTTATTAAGAACGTGTGAAAACAAACACAGAAAACTGAGAATGGCAAGATTATCATAACCATACCTGGGTAGTCTCCAAGCAATTCGTACGAATCCTTGTGGTGATGCGCTGGGAATCAGTTTGTCTACCTGGGTCTCGTTGGAAACGAGATGACTGGTAGATGCGGAAGTGCCGACGGTGAAGTCCAAGCAATTCGAAGCAAAAAGGGTGAAGCTATATAGGAGAGACAAGGAGAAGCAGAACCAGGAGCTGGATCTGTATAAGCCAAGGAATTCTGTACCCTTCAATTGAGAGTTCATCTCTAAAATCAAACATATTGTGGGATATATGACTCAAAAGATAAAAACTCCACAGAGAGAGAGAGAGAGAGAGTGGAGGTTGGGATTGGAGAGAGAGAGAAGGGAATAAAGCTTTGGACGGTGGAGGGACTTTATTCCCTACAATGTCCAATAGTTTGGCAATCTCTATTGGTTTGAGTTTATTTTGTATCAGTTACTCGGTACTGTTGCACTTGATTTATAATCAATTTCCTCTTAATAATTTTATCGAATATATAATTTACTCGTATCATTTTCTTTGCGTGGCACTGGGTTGTGGGCACGTGTTTCTCACAGACACCATTTTGAGTTTATTTAATATTTTAAATGTTTTGGGCAGTATAAAGCTCTTCAATTTTTTTTTTCTTTTATGAATTTTATTGCAGAAAAGATAAAAGGCATCAAATTACTTCAAATTATTATGAACGACATCATATATCATATATATTTGAATGTCTAACTAAACTCTAGGAGCGTGCCATTCACGCGTAATGAAAGAGGGTGGGACAACTTCCCATGAGTTGAGTGCGCACGGTAATAGACAAGACTGAATTGCACCGCCAGGTTGGGTGAGCTGCCGTGGTGGCCGACCAAGTGGAATCCATTGAATTTCTAGTGGTTTGCATTGTTCATGATGGATTATGGAGCACATGATCCTTTGAATTTAGATGCCTGGTTTGTGCTAAGTTTTTGTCTTTATTCATGATTTTTAAATTTGATGTAAAAGGCATAGGTGCTCTTAGAATAATTCCAATTTGTTTTGGGATTACACAATGACCGTGGCTTAATGTTACAGAGTTTGTACTTGTTTATTTCCTCCTCTCACTCATTTGTTTCATTGGTTTGATTTGCAGGCCTGTGATTAGCCTTGTTTATCCTTTGTAAGTGGGATTATTCTTTTCATCTTTATTTCATTAGGGCAATTGAAGCTAAACCCCATGTTGGGATTATAATGTTTATTCTAGTGGTTTTAGTGTTTGTGCATTATACAATGTTAATGCTGTGTATATTAATTTACAAGAAAATATAAATGATTTTCATTATCTTGGATGGGCTTGAACTTTGTCATGCTAGGCATGGTAATTGGCATTATGTGATCTAGTATGATATCCAAACTATATTGAGTTTTTGTTTCTAATACTTCATATCTCAACTTTTGTGGAGTTTGGTTGGCTTTTCATTGGCAACTATTTGATAGTTTGAATATTTTGCAAGTGCATGATATATGATAAGGCTTCATTGCAAATGTAAGATTTAGGGCATCTCTTTATAATTTTGTAGAGGCTGCATATAAAGTAATTTAGTACTCATATACGCAAATAAGTTGTAATATCAAAAAAGTTGTGGCCAGCTAGTTATGTGTCTCTCTACGTATTAAATCCCTTCTTGGGCTAGCTTTTCAACTCCTAAGATGCTTTATGGGCATCGGGATTAGGTGTTGGACCTTCAGAATGGGTTGGGTAGCATCTTCGTCTTACATTGTATATGGCTTCTAATATGTGGAATTTATTTTTGCAAACTAGTAAAAAGTTAGATTAAATTGGATTTGGGTTATTTTTATTGATGAGTCTAGATATCATTTTCGTGAATTTGTGTCTATTGGATGTTTGGATATTGATCAAACGTTACTTAGGGATGAAAACTATTTGTCCCAAAAAATCTGTTCGAACGTAATTGTTGGCATTCAAACAACTGCTAGGGACAAAAAATATTTCTTCTAAAAAACCATACCTTTGAACGGAACTGTTGGCATTCAAATGACTATTAGGGATGAAAAAAATTTGTCTAAAAAAGTCCATTCGAACCGAACTATTGGCATTCGAATAACTGTTAGGGTTGAAAAAAATTTCATCCCCAAAACATCCACTCGAACAGACCTATTGGCATTCGAACGAGTATTAGGGATGAAAATATTTATCCCAAAAGAGAAATCGTTCGAACATTTTCAAATGGTTTTGACAAATTTCGTCTAAAAAAATATTTTTTTAGATGAAATTCAAAATGTTGTCTTAAAAGACTTTTTGAGACAAATCTATTCGAATGAATTAGGGATGAAATTTTTTCATCTCAAAATATTTTTAGAGACCAAATGACCACATTTTGGGATGAAAAGTTTCATCCCTGAAAAGTAATTTTGTTGCAAATTAATTGTTTCTAATATCAATATTTTAGATCGAAAAGCAAGATGCACATATTATTTATTTTTATTTTTTGGTTGTCACAGCTAGTAGAAGCTTTGATGGAGTCCTCTTCATATATGGTATCCTATGGAACTCATGTTAATGATTTTGATGTTTTACGTTTTGTTTCGTACTCTCTGGTTACTCCCTTTCATGTGTTTTTTTGTTTTCAACAGACTTGTGCTTTGAAGGTGGATACTCAGACTCCTGGATGGCATAAAACAATGATCAAAGTTTTGGGCAGCATCCAAGGTATTTTTTTGTTCTCCATGTTGATCATGTACATGTATGTCATGTTAGTACGTGATACATACGTTGAGAAATTCTTTAATTGGTACAAATGTTCTGTTGATCATTAGGAGTGTCCTACAACATTGATGGTCAACAAGGGTTGGCATATGTGTCTGGTAACATAGACCCAACCATACTTCTAAAGATGCTAGCAAAAGCAGAAAAACATGCAAAATTGTTTTGGGTGGATTCCAGACGTCGACATAGGAACAACCCACTTGTACGAGGAGATCTTTCCCATGATCATGACTATGGGAATATAAATTATGCAAGAATAGGCTATTACTATGGAAATAGCTATGGAGATCATGGCCAATACGGAATGTTGGGCCATGAATACGAGAATAACAAACTTGGAAGACTGGCTTACTATGGGGATGATCCTCATAGTTTATTCCCTAATGAAGTACTACAACACTACCTATGCTCTGAGATGGTGTCTCATTCCCCTCCAACCTCACCACATGAGGAGACCATTCACAAACAAATGGCTTCGTCTCCAATGCTAATGGCTAACAAACAAAGTGAAAAGAAGTCGGTTAAGTGCTGTATGATGTGAGATATTAGAGTCTACTTCTTTGAGTTTAACTTGGTCAAGTTTATCTTCACCTTTTTTGGAATCCATTACCAATTACTTTTATGTTGCACACTGCATATGTATGTGAACCATGATGGGGTTATAAGGATTTTTTTTTAATGTTTTTGAATAGTTACATTTTCTCCTTATTTCTCCAAAAGTTTGGAGGATTTGATGATCACAGTAGTTTGTGTCAGAGGAGCATTGGCATTGTTTTCATCAAAAGCCTAGTCAAATGCAAAATATGATAAATTCATCCAAAACACAACTGCATTGGATTAGCCAAAGACATGTATGAGAATTTTTGAGTTACAGTAAATGTTGGTCTTCCTTCAAATATGAAGGGCTACTATTCACCCATCAATTGTGTATTTTATTCTAGCTTAATACCCAACGGCCTTTTTGAGGGGGTGTTTGATTATGTTTGTGCATTTTGTGATGATGGTGGTGAGATTTTATGGTATGCAATTTGTTCGTGGTACTTAATATTTTATAGCATATAATTTTATTGTACATACTGAATAAAAAAAATTCTATTGCATATCATCAAGTATTGTAGGTTAGATTAATTTGAGACTTCCTTTATTTTAGTTCTTTATGTTATCATTCAAATTGATTTTGTTTTTTTATTAGAAAAGATAAAATGGTATTGTCCTAGCACAAGATAAATATACAAGATATATGCACAACGAAAAAAAATATATATTATCTCAGAAATATTAAGGAAAAAGATTCATCACAAACACAAGCTGCCATATCAGAAGGAGGCCACATCGATTACAATACATGCACAGGCAGTGAATCAACCTTGGCTCTGAATAGTCTAGAATGATGTACAATGTTGAGAGAATATTCTGTAATATACAGGTGTCACTTATTGTATGGAGTAGGTTGTTATTAGTTGTTGTCTATATAATGGAATGTAAAAAGCACGACATGTGAATGATTAGAATACAGAAAATAATATTCTTTCGTTAAGGCATTTTGCCAAACACATTCTGTACACTCTGTTTTTAGTATTTTATCATAGTATCACAAGCTAGATAGCGACCCATGTCCTATTTGCAACAAACAAGTTTTTTTTATTTTATTCTGTTCGTCTCCCAACCGAAAATGGCTTCTTCTAAGTCCTCTGAGACTTCTCCAACCTCCATTACCATCAATATCAATATTCATAACTTAGCCAATCACTTTATCACCATCAAACTTACCATTGACAACTATCTCCTATGAAAAGCTCAAATGGTCCATTTTTTAAAAGGAAACTAACTCTACAGCTATGTGGATGAATCTTCATCCATACCTGATCCCACCATTGATGAGAACTTGAACCTAGCCTATACGAAATGGCTTCTCCTCAACCAATTAGTGATTTTGGCTCTAAACTCCTCCTTATCCACATTTTGGTGAAGGTATTGGATTGCACCACCGCTCGGAAAGTTTGGCACACTCTACAGGAGTTGTTTGCAGCCTAATCCTCTAGGCAATTGATGCACACTCAACATCAACTGGCTACTCTGAAGAAAGGTGCCGAGTCTATTACAGAGTACCATAACAAGGTGAAGTCGTTGGCTGCTTCCCTTGGAGCTGTAGGGAAGGTTCTTTCTCTTTTTGAGTTTTCAATATATTTGTTGGCTAGCCTTGGCAGTGACTATGACTCACTAGTCACCACCCTTACCACTTGACTTGAGCCACTTACCCCCCTTCAGCTTTATAGTTTATTGTTGAAGCATGAGTCAAGGCTCTCTCATCAAACCAACACCCTACTGTCTAGTAACCCGATGGCAGCAAATCTTACCACCACTAAATCAATTTCCTCTGTTCCAAGCTTCTAATATGGTAGAGGAGATTGCTCAAATAGATGTGGCCGTGGTCGAGGTCCACAACATTTTTTTTCAAACCGCATGGACTATAGGCCACTTTGTCAAGTCTGCTAAAAATATGGACACACAGCCATTACCTGTTACTACGAGTTCAACCACTCATATCAAGCCCCACCCCTTCTTCCCTCTCAGCCAACCTCACCACCACATCCTCACCCTCTTCCTCTCACAGTTCTTGGTTTCCAGATTCCATAGCCATTATCCATTTCACTTCAAACTTCAACAACCTGAACTTTGACTCCATATCATATCAAGAGCCTGACCAAGTCAGTGTGGGAGATGGTTCGACCTTACCCATTCAACATGCTAGTTCAGCCAACCTCTACTCCTCAATTGGAAAATTTTTTCTCACTCAACTCTTACATGTCCCTTCCATTACTAAAAATGTAATTTCAGTTCGTAGTTTTGCTTAGAAAACTTAGTATTTTTTTAATTTCACTTTTATTTTTTTTGTGAAGGATTTACACACTTGGGAGGCTCTACTTTAGGGAATCGTTGAGATGGTTTGTATGTCATGCCGAAGGATGTAATGGCCACTCCTCCCCCCAGGGTTCAGCCTCTAGCCTGTGTTGGTGAAAGAACTAATCCTCACACTTGGCATATGTGACTTGGACATCCCTCACATAGGACTACTTTACATACTATACGCCATTTTCAGTTTCCTGTTAATCCCAGCAAATTGACCAGTATGCATTCAGCTTGTTCCCAAGACCTCATTTAGTTTCTCCTTCCTGCTCTAAGACACCGTTTGAATTACTTTTTATAGATGTTTAGGGGCCTTCACCCGTTTTATCCACTAATGGGTGTCAGTTTTATTTATCTATTGTAGCTGATCTCACTAAATACATTTGGTTATTTCCTTTACAATCAAAATTTGATGTCTCTTCATTTTTCTTGGCCTTTTACAATATGTGTAATTTTTTTTTTTACGAAGGTCAAATATGTGCAACCGATGGCGTGGGTGAATTTTGTCCCCTTCAAAAACTTTTTCAATCATGTGGGATTGTCCATTATATTACTTGTCCCTATTCCCATGCTCAAAATGAGAGTGTTGAACGTCGTCATTGGCACATTGTTATGACGAGTCTTGATCTACTCACTCAAGCTTCAATGACATCTCACTATTGGGTTGATGTATTTCAAACGACAGTTTTTTTAATTAATCGCATGCCAACTCCTCTCTTAAAATGTAAATCTCCTTTTCAACTTCTTTTTAATAAAAAACCCGACTACAAATTTTTTTGCATTTTCGGTTTCACTTGTTGGCCCAACTTTTGCCCATTCAATAGACATAAAATGGACTTTAGGTCCAAATTATTGCATTTATGGGCTATAGTTTGGACCACAAGGTGTACCTTTGCCTTCATCTTCCTACAGGCCACTTATACATCTCACAAGATGTGACTTTTAACAAGGCCCATTTCCCTTTGCTGATTCCAGTCTGTCTAACACGTTGCAAACTACCAGCCCACTGCTTTACTCAACCCCTTCCCACACTGGAGTTCACTTATCCTAGCCCAACTTGTTGCCCACACCAGATTCGCTCCCTCAATCAAACCTAAGTTCATTGTTTCTGCGTTTGGCCCATCACAACCCGAAAGTGTCCCACCCAAGTCAAATGTCTTGGACTCTTGAGTCCACTTCCTTCAGAGTTCGCACCTCAAAGTCTCGAAGTTTCTCTCTAGGCATTGTTTCCGTCATCTTCACATGCTCACTCCCTAGTCTTTCCTCCACCACACGGCCATCACCCTATGGTCACACACTCCCAGGTAAACACGCATTGCCCTCTCCATATATTTAATTGCACAATTCCTTGGCCACAAGCCAAACACTCAATTTCACTCACAATTTCAAACCCTAGGTCACACCATCTCACCATTCCACAGGAACCTTCCTTTTACACTGAGACCTCCAAACATCAGGAGTGGCGAGAGGCCATGAATACAGAGTTTCAAGCTCTATTGAAAAACCACACTTGAGACTTAGTTCCTTCCTCTGCCTTGTTTAATATCCTAGGACCAAAATGGATTCTAAAAACCAAGAGAAAAACAAATGGTTCTCTTGAGAGGAGCAAGGCAGCCCTTGTTACCAAAGGATTTCACCAATAAGAGGGGATCAATTACACATAAACTTTTTACTCTATAGTAAAACCAGTTACCATAAGACTTTTGATCTCCTTAGCCATGTCCTCTCATTGGCCTTTACATTAACTTGACATAGAAAATGCATTTCTGCATTGAGACCGAGAGGAAGCGGTGTACGTGAGTCAACCCCCAAGTTTTGTGAATCCTTCCCTATTATGTTTGCAAGTTGAAAAATGCTATTTATGACCTTAAATAGGCCCTTTGAGCCTGGTTCTCGAAACTCAACACCAAGTTATTTTCACTTGGCTTTCATAATTCTAAATTAGATTTTTCTTTGTTTATATCCATAAATTCATCGCATGTTGTGTTTGTCTTGGTGTATGTGGATGATATTATTGTCACTGGGTCCAATCCAACTCTCATTTCAGATTTTTTTTTTTTTTTTGCTCTAGGATCCTCATTTCCAATCAAAGATTTGGGACAACTTCATTACTTTTTGGATATTGAAGTTAGCCAAAATTCCAAAAGCCTCTACCTGAGTCAATCGAAATACATCTCAGATTTGCTACATAAAATTTACATGTATAATGCAAAAGTTGTTTCAACTCCAATGTCCACTTCGGTCAAACTCACCACTTTTGATAGGGCAACTTTTGAGGATCACCAATTATATCGTAGTGTCGCTAGTAGTTTACAGTATTTGTCTTTTATGTGTCCTGACCTTTTCTTTGCGGTTAACAAAGTTTCTCAATATATGCATCGTCCAAAAATCCCTCATAGGCAAGCTATCAAGCACATCCTTGGCTATCTCAAACACATTTCCACTTTTGGTCTTCATTATCCTACTAATCCTCCACCACTCTTTTTGCCTTCTTTGATGATAACTAGGTTGGGTGCCCGGATGATAGAAAGCCCACTGGCTAGTTTTGTGTTTACTATGGAACTCACCTTGTGTCATGTGGTTCCAGAAGGTAACCAACGATTGCCCGTTTGTCCACTGAGGCTGCATATAAAGTTGTTACAAATACAGCTTGTGAGCTTTTATGGATTCAATCTCTCTTGAAAGAACTTGGTATTTACTTGCCTAACTCACCTACCTTGTGGTGTGACAACTTGGGTGCCACATACCTCTCAGTAAATCAAGTTTTACATTCTCGCACCAAACATGTTGAGTTGGATTACCATTTTGTATGAGAAAGGGTAGCTACCAAATCTCTTCAAGTTGCGTTTGTTTTCACCAAGGACCAAATTGCTGATATTCTCACTAAGCCTCTTTCCACCTCTCGATTTTTCCTACTTCGATCAAGCCCCACCTTACTTCCGATGCCTCTTGAATTGAGGGGGGTTGTTAAGGAGAAAGATAATCACAAACACAAGTTTCCATATCAGAAGGAGGCCACACCGATTACATGCATAGGCAGTGAATCGACCTTGCCTCTGAATAGTCTAGAATGATGTACAATGTTGAGAGAATATTCTGTAATATGCATGTGTCACTTATTGTATGGAGTAGGTTGTTATTAGCTGTTGTCTATATAATGGAATGTAAAAAGCATGACATGTGAATGATCAAAATATAGAAAATAATATTCTTTGTTAAGGATTTTGTCAAACACATTCTATGCACTTTGTTTTCAGTGTTTTATCAAGAAATAATAATTTCAGTTTCGGGACTTTGTTCTTGGACACCCGATACCAATAAAAAAAACTTTCCATAAAAGAATTAAAGCCTTTCCCTCCCTCCGTATACTCCATTTTGGAAAGTGATATTTAGCATCACGTGTGACAATCCTATTTTACAACCATGAACAAAAATTATTATCTTTTCTATTTTTTTTCAAATTTTTACATTTTCTTTTAAAAAAGACTAATTTATTGATATTTTTCAAATATGATTGGAAGAAAATAATGAAAAAGAAAATAATCTTTTTGATGTTTGTCAAAAGGGGTTGTCAAATGGAATGTGCTAAGTAGCATGATCCCTCCATGTCAAATAATTTTTATTCATGCTTTTCAAATATGATTGGAAGAAAAAAATGAAAGAAACTATTTTTTTTTTAATGATTGGAAGAAAAAAATGAAAAAAAAATAATTGAAAGAAAAGAATTTTTTTTAGAAGGGATACTTGTCAAATGGAATGTGCTAATTAACACAATCCCTTCATATAACTTGTAAAGATGTAGCATTCCATTTCTCCCATAGTTACTTCGATGTGTTTTGAACCCGCCTTTCCAACATGCAAAATGCTTACCCCTGAATTAGGCATCACCAAAGAAATCTTCAATAAAGTGAAACTGATGACTAACGCTCCCTATCAATGGCAAAATGTAGGAGGTAATGAACTGTCTCCCAGTTTTTTTTCGCATACAACACAAGTCAGCTATTATTTTCTTCAACTTTCTTAGATGATCTACTGTTAATATTTTTTCAGGTTTTGTTGTCCAAGTCAGTAAAGCCACCTGTGCCAGAAATTTTGCCTTGGAAAATCTGCCATCAAGTCTCCTAGAAAAGTCTGATAACAAGACCTCAAATCAAAGTTGTGACTTTTAGACGTTGCATAACCCATCCAATGCGTTCCCTTACCATAGATTTGCATCACTCAATTAAGTAAAAAAAGCCAAAAATTACTAGCTTCAAGCTCCCAATCATGCAATTGCCCTTGAAAATCAAGATCACCTATATATTTAATACTTGCCCTAGAATATACCTTCCTGTGCTTGGATTATTTTTATCTTTATAACCATAATCAACATTGCACGATAATATTGTTACTGTTATTTGTTATTAACACACTACTGTATAAAGATGTTAGTAATGACAGCTTACTTTTGTTCAATACACGCATTTGTATAGGGATTTCCTGAAACTCCCTACTCATGATCTACTGTTTGGTGGACTCTGCATCGTATGATGTTATTTGGGTTTTTATGCAGTTGTGTGGGAAGGTGCATGAGATCATTTCATACAACTCTAGGGGCTGGTGCAAATATGTCTCTCTCTCTTGGCTTTTCACTTGGAGAATTACATGTATGGTACTGCTTTACGTGTACTCTGAAATATGAATCATTTTTATTTTTATTTTATGCATCAACATTTATTTTTTCCTTTTCAACTTCATAAGGGCTTCGGAGATTTGTCCGTAAAAACTAGCATCAGTGCTTTGCTTGTGGGAAGTTGGGCTCTTCTGATGTTTTCTCGGGTGCTGAGGTATTTTTTCTTTTTCTTGTTTTTGCTGTACTTTATTTTTTGCATGTTTTCAATTTCCATTTCTAATTTATTTCGCATTTTACTTATTTAAAAAAAAATTATTTCCCATTTACAATCAGTATCGCCCAGTAAATTGCTTTCCTTGTGTAAAGACTCTTGATCTGTTTCCCCCTGGTTTCTCCCACCCGACTCTCTAGCTTTTCCATATTTTTTAAGTTATTCTGTAATTTACCGAGTCTTGGCCCTTAAAAGATATTTGTTACTTTTTGTACCTTATTATGTAGCTATTTATTGAGTTTTGACTCTCTCTCTCTCTGACATCCAGATACTGATGAGGACGAGTTTACATGCCAGAGAATCTAAAGTCGGAGCTGGTATTGAGAAGATATTTTTAATTAAGTGCTTTAGCACAGTAAGTAGTTTATGTTTAGTGTGATGCTTTTGAATATAGACTCATTTGTTTTCGTAGATAAAATGAAATAAATTGATATGAAAGTTAAAAATTAAATAAAATATTATTAGAATATATATTTTTATATTATTTTTATTTTAAGATATGAAAAAATCGAATTGTTTATTTTATTTTGTGTGAAAATTTAAAAAAGTTATAATGAGTATAAGAGATTAGATAAAAAGTTTGGTCAAAGTAAATGATACTATTTAAGTTTCTATTTACGAGTTGTATGGACGTTTTAATTGAAAAAAGATATTTGCAACCGTGAATTATACAACTATCATGTAATCGTTTTAAAAAAAGTAACTAAAACATGAGACTCATATGAAAAAAATCAATTTCTTAAAATGGACCATACACTTTTTCAAAGTGATTACGCGATATTTACGCACTTTATAATTGTATGTAGAATTACTCTTTGTTATAGAAATTGGAGAACCCGCTCATATTTTCTTCTTGTTCAACTTAGTCTATCTATATATAACTGATGCATACCCTACCATCTACTCGCTGCTTTATAACAAGGTGACTTCTTTGGGAGAATGAATCTTTTTCTTTTTCTAAACATGCATTTTATAGATAAACTACAGATTACAACATACAAAATTCAATGGGATAGGAGTCCTAAATAATCATCTCAAAACCAACAAATATAACACTAGTGGAATAGGAAAATAGGGTTTTAGAGCCAAAAATTTAACTCCCACCCATTTCCCTCAAGGGAAAGTCGCTTGAAATGGTTTTAACATAGTCTGATAAACAAACTATAAAACTATGGCTAGAAGCCGTAGTGAAAAGTGTGCTACAGTTTGTTGGGTTGGACTGGTTGAAGTAGACTTTCACAACCACTTTTTCTTGATTCTTGGTTAGGAAAAGTAGGAATATAGAAAAGTAACAACTAAAAAATGGGTCGAATTGTCGGCGAATGATCGCCACTGACTATGAAGGTGCGTGTAGCACACATGCCACCTTTTGCAAAAAAGTAAAGGTTGGATCTAAGAGATCCACGGCTACTAACTCCGATGGCACCACATGTGGTAGCACTTGGCCTCCCTTGGCGCGATGGTGTATGAATCTCATGCACAGCTCATAGCACACGTGAGGCATACACACCACTCTTTTTGAAAGTTTTCTTCTACCGTCTAGAATATTGGCGGAAGGAGGCTCTGATGGAGGGGCGCGTGGCGGTTGATTGTGGTCGGCGGACAACAGATCAGACTTTTTCGATGCTATGGGAAAAAAACAAGAAACAAACAGAAAAAATGGCCAGACTAGAGGAGGGAGGGTGGAGTCAACTCTCTACCCCCCTCTGGCTAAAGGAGATGGAGTTATACCGAATGATGGGAGAGGTTTTTTCTGGAGAGGAAACAGGATGAGAAAGAATAAAGAGGATAGTGGGGAGGTAAACTTTCTACCTTTTTTTTTTTCAATTTTTTTAGGAACTTCGAGGCTTTGAACTATTAATCCAAAAAGGAAACATATCAATGTTTTAAATTTCATTTCATATCAACCGGTCCGGCCAAAATATGCCGTACCGGCAAGGTAGCTGATTTAGAGAAGATTAATGTTTCGTACCGGTTTGTTTCATTCGGGACTGACCAATTTCTCAAATTTCGGCCGATATATAGATTCCGGTCGATATGGTTACCAACTTAATAATTGATGGCATTTTTGTACTTTAAGTAAAATGACTAGGTCATTTTTGTAATTGATGGCATCTCTAATGAATAAATCTACCCAACCTCTGGTTTTCTAACCCCACGTCACACTCCTGAAGTGGCAAACCCGGTTTGTCACCATGTTACTGTTTAGTAAATAACCCGTCGAGCTGCTTCATTCTCCCTCAGACCTCTCATTTTTTCAACTCCTCCCTCTCACTCGAAGCTTTTGAAATGACTATAATTTCAAACTCTTCTCTCTCACCCCTTGTTTCTCACCTCAACGCCCTCACCCCCTTCAGTCACAAACCTTAGAAAAACTCAGCCCCTTCAGTCTCGATGCAGTAAATCTCCCTCTTCTCCCTCTCAAACCTATAACTCGAACCAGAATTCTCACCCTTTCTCTTCTCTCTCACCCCTTCTCTCCTTCAGCCTCGAGCCGCTAAACTGATTCGTCATCAAAGGTACTTTTTTTTTCAATTCATTTTAAATGTATACAATTCTCAGGACACATCCTCTTTGTAATCCATAATAATTGATGAGAATGTTATCATGAATACTTCCTGAACAAAACCCCTTATTAAGCACAATAGCACAATGGACCATTACAAAAAACAATAACTCACTGTACCTGAGCAAAAAGTCTTGGTTTTTTTCTCAAATTTTTTCCTACAATGCTCATTAATCAGGTTTCGATCCCTCTTCTTTGACCTTCTTTGTAGCTATGCAATTGGTTGGTAGGAAAACGAAGGAAAATATACGAATGTAAATGCTTTTTCGGTCTGGACAAGAATTATGGTTGGGATAATTGTAGTGGGTTTAACTTTGTCTTGTGTTGCTGATTTTTGTGCAGTACATTTTTTTTTGGGATTTCTAAATTAATTATTTTAACCTCTGTTTGGAGGTTGAGAAAACTGAAGGAAAGGAATTGAAAAGGAGAATAATGGTTTAATTCTATTCTCTATACTGTTTTGATGAGTAAAGATTAAAAGGAAAAAGAAAATCTGAGAAAAAAAATCAAAACGCACATTTTCAATTTTTTTTCTTTTAAAAAAAAGAGCCACATAGGCTGGAGTGCAGAGGTTGACTGAACAAGGATAGTTGTATAGCAGAACTCCATCTCTGATCTCCTCACTTGTGCAATTGACATAACCTTCTTTTCAATAGATAAAGACAAAAGTCTTTAAAGTCTAGTTAGAGGTAGTTCGTAACTTGGTAGGGTTTTAAACCTCTTTTTTTTCCATTTCTTTCTTCCTTCCGTTCTTCATTGTTTTTAGGGTTGTTCTACGGCCACTGTTCTATTCTCTCGCTTTCGATTCCCGCTTGACATGGAATGCTATTGTGGCATATTTTTCTTTTTTAAATATCATTTACGTCCCTCCTGCGTAAAAAATACCCCCCATTTCAGATCTTACAAAACTCCCGACAGATTCCCTCCCCTCCATCAAACCTCATTTCTGACCGTCCGGCACCGGCATCTAGTCGGCATAGCACAAGAGACCCATTTTCGGCTCTCCTCCGTCCGACCTCCAATCCGAGAGATTTCTTGATTTCTTTCCCCATTTCCGCACGGTAGATTTGTTGATTTCTTTCCCTCTTCCTCAAACTACATATATAATACTATCTAACTAAAAGGCTCAGTAAAGAAGGAAAACCCAGAGGTAGTTACTGTAGTTTAGTTTCATTGTAAATGATAAAGGAAAAAAAAATAGTGCCTTTTTTGTAGAGTGAAGGATTTTTTTTTTTTTTGGGTTATTTTTGCTTTGTTGATCTCTTAAGGTTTGGGTTGCAGACAATGGGTTTGAGAGAGAAGAAGAAAAATCAATGAGAGAAGAGAATAAGACTGGATTCAAATTTTGTGTGATGGGTTTGGGTTGCAGACGATGGATTTGGAAGAGAAGAAGAAAAATCAATCAGAGAGAATAGGACTAGATTTTAATTTTATGTTTTTATTATTTAAAAATCAAGCCACGTGGGCATTCCACGTCAAGCAGGAGGGAAGAGTGGGAGTAAAATGCGGTGGGACTAGCATTTCTCTATTTATGCCTCTTTTAGTTTTTTTTTTTTTTTTCTCTCTTCAATCTACAGTTCATTTTCCAACCCTCACCAAACTATTTATAATTTATATATACAAGAAATTTGGCATTTTCCCAAGGGGACGATTGTGACGCCCCCAAATTCCGCTTGGGATTGAACGGACATTTGAAGCGTCGAGACATGCAACACAAGGTTACCTGCCCCCGTTCATGACATATAAGATGCAATGTTCCTAACATGCATCTAGCATTATGCAATATTCGCAGCGGATAATTTTTTTCTTTAGCAATACTATGCACCAAACTAAAAATATCCCAAATACTTGAAACATATTTCATACATAAAGGCATACTAAAAAGCCGTGATCACCACACTAGTCTAAAATGGTGGTGATCAAAAGAATACTTGAGATACAAATCCAAAAGTACAAGTATTAACCTAAGTTATATACTATACCATCATCAACATCGCACCGTAGCCTAGATGACCGTATTCAGTTGGTCAGATTCCAATTCTCCTTTGGGTCCTGTAACAAGATCTACCATTCGGGGGGAATGGTAGTTGGGACTACCACAGTGAGATTTGATTACAAATCTCAGTAAGTTAACATAAAACTCACACACAGGTTAAAAATGCATGCATGGCAGTAAAAGCATAAATGCATAAGTATAGTCATACATAAGCATAGCATAACTTGACATATAGCATGACTTAACCAGAACTTAAACGTGAACTGAACTTGACTTAACATGGCATAAACTTAAGCTTAAAACATAACATGAACAAACAACATAACATGAACGTGAAACATAACATGGACTTGAAATATAGCATGAACGTAAACATGCATAACATAAATAAGAACTTGAAAATAACATAAACTTGAACATAACATGACATGAACATAACATATACGTGAGCATAACATAACATGGACTTGATCTAAAACTTGACTTATCATGTATTTGATCTGAAACTGGACTTAACATAAACTTGGAATATTATTCAATTGTCTTGATTAATAACGTGCATTAATACGTACTCCACAGTTGTTGTGGCCCCACGTATTCAAGTAACATAAAACATAATACGTACTCCACAGTTGTTGTGGCCCCACGTATTCTACATGTCACAATTGCTGTGTCTCATGTAGTGTATGCTCCACAGTTGTTGTGGCCCCATACTTCATGCTCCACAGTTGTTGTGGCCCCATGAATACACATAACATAAAATATAATACGTACTCCACAGTTGTTGTGGCCCCACGCATTATAAGTAACATAAAATATAATACGTACTCCACAGTTGTTGTGGCCCCACGTATATAAGTAACATAAAATATAATACGTACTCCACAGTTGTTGTGGCCCCACGCATTATAAGTAACATAAAATATAATACGTACTCCACAGTTGTTGTGGCCCCACGCATTATAAGTAACATAAAATATAATACGTACTCCACAGTTGTTGTGGCCCCACGCATTATAAGTAACATAAAATATAATACGTACTCCACAGTTGTTGTGGCCCCACGCATTATAAGTAACATAAAATATAATACGTACTCCACAGTTGTTGTGGCCCCACGCATTATAAGTAACATAAAATATAATACGTACTCCACAGTTGTTGTGGCCCCACGCATTATAAATAACATAAATATAATACGTACTCCACAGTTGTTGTGGCCCCACGCATTATAAATAACATAAAATATAATACGTACTCCACAGTTGTTGTGGCCCCACGTATTATACGTATCATAACATATCTTATCTTTCTTAATGCATGAGACATTAATTAATATCATATACTTTTCTAACATGGCGTATACTTGTAAATGGCACAATATGATTTAATCATAACATTTCATGGCATACTTAACATGGCATACTTATAACATACATCATTGTATGACAGAAAAGATTATGTAACAGATAATTATTCATGAGAGATTAAATCATACATAGCAGATAAACATGTAATGACATAGCATGACATGGCATATACGAGAACATACATACATAAATTGTAGTTCTCTTACCCATCACACATACACAATAAACTGATAGTAAGTTAGAGGCTAACTTACCTCGATCGTCGCGTTCTATGAGAATAGAGTGCGAAACACGAGGAACTGCACAACAGCTGGAAGAGGAACACTCAAGTCCTTAAGATTTTCACTTCTGAACTCAATTGTCATATTGTAAGCACTTGCAACACCACGGCCAACTTGAGGTTTCACTATACTCGGAAGAGATAAATTGACTTCAGAAAGCCTTTGCACTAAAACAAGTTCATTAAAATTATCAATAACAACCAAACAAACAACTCATTTCTCAATCCATATACTCTTAGCCATAGTCAACCACAAGATGACACCAGTCACCCCGGACTATAATCCATAACACCACTGCTTCGGGACACTGTCATACAGTTTCCCAACACTACACCATACGCTCTACACTTCTCTGTTACGCCATCCAACCCTTCGTGACACGCCATCCGGTGTATCACGACCTAGTACAGAGTACACTCACGTGAACTCTCTTCCATTCACACTACAAAACCCATCACTGCGATACACGTCTCACGGTGCATCGCTACGCGACACGGAGTACGCGCTACGCGTACTTCCTTCGCTACAACACTCATCACCCCGACGCACATCACACGGTGCGTCACCATACAACACGGAGTACACTTCACATGCACTCCCTTCATTCTACACCACACACACTACAGCGCACGTCGCACGGCGCGTCGCTGCTTTACACAGAATACGCTACACGCGTATTCTCTTCACACAACCCGCCGTATCACATCTACGGCATCCATCTCACGCCTATACTTCACAGCACAGTCCACAAAACACAATCAAACTCAACACTTCACAACCACACTTCGCTTCACAACTACGCAACGAACTCCACAAATACAACTACACAATCCACAAACCAACCAACTAACTATTTTAAACGTAAAATAACTAGAGATAGAAGGTTATACCATCGACGGGATAACCCGTGCGTCGCTCGTTGTTCGTCACGAACATGCGTCGGAGGAACGTACGTGGCGGCAACACCGCGTACGGTGGCTGTCCACCACATAAAGTGGTAGTTTGGAACCGAGAAAAGCTAAGCGTGGCCTTGGAAGGCTCATGGTCGCCTTGTGATGGTCAAAGGTGGCGGAACACGGCGACATCACGCTGTGAACAGTAAATCCGAACGGTGAGCGGAAACGCGAGGTAGCGAAATTTCATAGAACTTCATGGCAAGCTAGGGATAGGTAGATGAACATGTGGTGGAGCTGTGGTAGCGAGGTGGTGGTCGGACGGTGGCTAACGGCGGCGCCGGCTGGGACCTTGAACCGATCGGCTATGGAGGTTTCCTTCATTCCGTCGACCAAGAGAGAGAGAGGGAGAGAAAAAAAGAAAATAAAAAGAAAAAGAGAAAAAGTGAAGAGAAAAAAAGTAGGGCCAGAGTATATCGCTTCAATTCTACATTTCGGGATCCTCAAATAAACCAACAGTGAGTTAAAACACTGATTAAAAACGCTTAAATGTTTTATTTTAAATAAAACACTTTAAATAAAACACTACGATGAATTAAGGTAGAATATTATTTTATAAACTAGAATTTATAAAATAATATTTCCTCATCATTATATAAAAATGATAAAGTACCGTTAATTAATCGAAGATGATAAAATCATTTAAATTAATAAAACACTTAATTACTACACTGAGAAGAATTAAGATAGAATATTATTTTATAAACTAAGGTTTATAAAATAATATTTTCTTCATCATTATATAAAATGATAAAGTATCATTAATTAATCAAAGTGCATAAAACACTTAAATTTAAATAAGAATTTAAATAAAAATTAAACCTATTAATATCTTAAAACAAATAGAATATTTAATCTAAATAATTATCCACAATTATAATATTTTCAGAGCTTATAAAATTATTATAATTGTGCTACTTTAAAAACAAGCTTATCTAATACTTTGAAATTCGATGGATAAGATCCGGGAAAACGCCATCGAGGTACAACGCTTAGGATAAAACTGTTCATGATTTTACAGCTGTCGGTGAAGAACAAATTACGTGATTTACGGAAAAGATAATCTATACGCGTGATTCCAGATGAGGGTAAAGACGAGAGAGATGTGATTGCTGTCGGGAAATAATCCAAAACTGATAATTTTAGCAGGTTGTTACAACGATTCATGGCAAAAAGCCAACTTTTTGTGGGAAAAATCCTATTCCCACAAATTGTTGTTGTGGGCAGTTCGTAGCGTAAAACTCGCCGCAAAAAGTATTATTACCCACAAAAGGTTTAATTCGTGGCCAATACCTCTATTTTCCCATGACACATTTCGTGGCAAGAGCCAATAAAGCTCATCACAAAAGCACATCCATTTTTGTTTATGCTTGTGGGAGTAGCAATTACCACGACAGGTACTGGTGGGTATTAGTATTACCCACTACAATATTTGTGGAAAAAAACTTCTCCTAACCAAAAAAAAAGTATTTGCCGTGAGTCGTCTTCGTAGAAAATGCTAAAAGAATTTAGAAAAAAATAATAATTGTAAAAGCAAAAAAAGATGAGGCTTAGCCAAAAATGAGCATAAAAAATTGTCTAATATATGCTAAAAAATTATATACAAACCTCCAAGATTCAAATTGACACTAATAACACTTCCTAAAAAAAAACTAGTTAATTCTACTAAAATGTTTACAAGAAAAACCTTACTGCCCATGTAATCCAATCCAACACAAATGTAGATATTTTATCCATCTAAAACTTGAGTTCAACATAAACCTTACTTGGCATGTGATTGACCATCATGATATTCAAGAAATATATCTCAACATGTTTTGGGAAAACCATTTACATCATTATTCCCAGCTAGAGCAGCAAGAGAAATCAGATTCTAATTAAACTTCCAACTACTGCAGCCTCCAACAACTCACAAAAGCCCATCCAAGATAATGAAGTCCTCATTTATCTTTCCTTGTAAATTAATACACACTCAGTGCATTAGCATTGGATAATGAACAAACACTATAATCACTACAATAAACACTATAATCTCAACAAGGAAACAAGCAAATCAGGCCAAGGCTAACAATATTATTTATAAGGTTATGGTAGTTTAGGGTTTCCCCCTCATGATTTATAAGGTCTGTTTCATCTGTTTCTAACTACTTATCTATGCTAATGAAAGCTACCACTTTTGAGATAGAACTTAAGAGGAATCAGTAGAAAGAAAAGAGAGGAGCTGTGTGTTGCTGTTCCTCTCAGTTCCAGCTACTTAGAGCTGGTTTTGGTTTAAGATTTTAAGGTCATTTGGTATTCCTAATGTCACATATTGAGGTTAAGTTAAAGAGATGAGATAAAGGAAAACTAAGGGGCTAGAACTTAAGAGGAATCAGAGCTAAAGTCATGTCAAATTTTCTGCACTAGCCTGATAAGCCAAAAAGTTAGTTATATACCTGTTTCAAAACTCCCCCTCCTTCAACTATAATCCCAACTACACAAGCAATGAACTAGCGTTTAGAAAAATTAGAAATAAGCATGATTTATGGGTAGACAGCATAAACATAGGAAGAGATAGTTCTTGATAAACCAAAAAATTCTAATGAAATCCTTAGTTGTTTACTTAGTTATTAGCTTGAGTAGAAGGTAAAAAAATCATGAATTCTGCATGTTGTGTCCTGAGACTTGCTCAATTTTGCTAAGCCAACCCATAGTTTGCATGGGATTCCAATGATTATCTAGCGGGTTCATGCCTCAAGATATTGGATTATACCCTGAGTTTTCTCAAACTACATGA
The DNA here is from genome assembly GCA_011037825.1 of Carya cathayensis. Classification (NCBI taxonomy): domain Eukaryota; kingdom Viridiplantae; phylum Streptophyta; class Magnoliopsida; order Fagales; family Juglandaceae; genus Carya; species Carya cathayensis. Next base: position 777,562 of record QGSO01000266.1, on the reverse strand, counting down.
GATTCTATGCAGGAAGTTAATGCATAGGATGTTTCTACACAATGTTATTAACCAATTAATCTATAAAGAAAACAAACCATTTTAAGAATTTTAACATATATTCATCCAGAAGCAACACAGGTCCCTCCTTTCCAATGTGGGATGTACTTCCAAGCACATTATTAAGGTAATTAATAGCTAGTAGAAACATAAAGGTTGATACATGGTATTTGCGCATGAAATTCCTTAATTGGTATATGGGACTCACACAAAGGAAATAGATGTGTCCAATATAATTTTGTATAGCTATTGCTCAGAAACAGGAAAAAAGAAAAGAAGAGCTAACTAACAATATGTCCTGGAGATTACACGAACAGCAAGAAGAGAGATATACTCTAATCAATCATGACCCAATAATAGAATAACATAACACAATTTACCTCATCATGAATCATGTTAAATGTCTTTCTGTTGAGTTTTGAGTTTCAATAAACCAACTGAAGAAGCTATGTGCATAAGATTCTTCATGAGTAAGTCAGGGTGTATGCACAAGAAGCTGAAATGGTAAACAAGGATAAACCTTGATTACATTATTTGGGAATAGAATCTGGCACTAGAGACAAAGCTAACAATTTGCAACAATATATGAACCCAGATTCCTTTCTTGGAATTCAATGACAGTATGGTCATACTTTAAAAAAAAAAAAATGAGATGCAAACCCAATTAATATAAGATACTGATATATGAAGTTATGAATCCCAAAAGTAAGTAAAATCATGTGCCTTAACAGGGTACTTATGGTAAGACACCGGCAAGATTTCCAATCAATCGAATAAAGGCCCTTCTATTTTCCCACCACCATGCACAGCCTGTAACCAAAGCACAATATTAAAATTTAAAGACACCCTGGTAAACAATTTGCATCAGAGAAAAAAGACCCATGCAGTAACCACAAATCAAATTAACTATATAACCACAATGATAAGCACCAAGGAATTCCAAACTGCCATTTCCAACATGACAGGAGATCTACCAATCAAGAAGGCCTGACTCAATACATAAACTTATATCTATGAAGCAAACAACTTCTTAAAAGAAGTCATAGAACATAATAGTTGGCACAACTACTAGGTTAAATGAGGTATCCATTGAAGTTGACTTGTTATGAGGTTATGACTTGTAGAAAAAAAGATATCTATGAGTTTACCATCAGCGCTTCCAGTTATAAAAAAATCTGCTAAAGAGACAGTAACATGCGTTATCACATCATGGTGCATATAACTCTTCTCATACCTGGAAAACCAGGGATCATGCTTGAGACATTCTCTATAGTATCCACAATTTTTTTTGCCATTTCTAAGCAATCTTGCCTCACAAAAGCACTTGTAATGAACAAAAGGTTTTCGAACTGTAAAGAAAAACAGCAGAGTACAAATTTTAATGGCCAATTCATGGCAATGGCCCAGAAGAAACGCAGATAAAAAGCAAAACCAATGCTCAGAAACGTATAGTGACCAAATCAAAATAAGTAATCCGGAAAATAAAACCTCACTCCAATTACATAGAATAAATCCTAAATCCTAAACCCTAAGTTTATATTCCAAATCAACAAACCCAAAAACCCTACATGTTAGACGAGGGGAGCGAAAAAATTTCATTTTTTGCTTGAGAAACTTGCCTATCTGGTAAACAAATGCAGAGGGTTACTCTGTTCTGGGTTGACTTACGGCATTGAAGGGGAGGCGGTGGATCATGGAGGTGGCGTTGTGGCCGTGTGGAAGGCTGACTTGGGGTGGTGCTTCACCGTGGAGGAAGGCAGCGAAGGGCTTGTACGAGGTGCTTGAGCGAGATCCGTGTGGGGGAGAGCAGATCGATGGTGAGAGAGAGAGGGAGAGAACGTGGAGGGGCTGGGGACCTTTGGGGGCTAGTTATGCCGGTAGCTAGAGGTGGTGCGGCGGCTGAGGACGCGGCGGCACTGGGAACCCGAGAGAGAAAGGTTTTCGAGGGTGAAGAGGGAGGGAGATCTGCGGGAGAGAGAGAAGCCGCGAGAGAGGGGCTTGGTTGGGTTGGCCGGCTACAGTGGAGGTGGATGTGACGGTGGGTGTGTGGCAGCGTGCAATGGCAGCTGCGTGGAAGCATGAAGAGTAGAGGTCGAGGGAGAGGGGCAGAACGGCACTGGGGGGAAGAGAGAGAGGGGAGGGAAAATAGTTTGGTGTTTTGGCGCCGAGGGAGGGGGAGATCGGACGAGGGGAAATATGGGAGGGAATTACAGATCTAAGTGATCCAAGGGTGGAGATTTAAAATCTCAAAAAATATTTATTTGTGGCAACTTAATTATATAGTAAAATGTTAATTTTTTTCATGAATTTTTAATTGTCCAATGTGATTTCATGATAAAATGTTATTTTCTTTTTCCACGGATGCTGTTTGTGACATTAGGTAAGTATTTTCCACCAAATCTTGCTCGTGGACATGATCTTGTGGAAAAAATCATATTTCTTTGTCTACGAACAGTTTTCATGTTATAAGCTAAGTATTTGCCATGGGTGTAGAGCTTGGGAAAAAAAATTCATGGTAAAAACCCATATTTCTTGTAGTAATATATATTTATATATAATTTATATATATAGATTATTATTTTGAAATATAATTTATATATATATTTACATATATAATTTATTTATATATAGACTATTTCGAAATAGTATATAAAATGATACCGATATCAAAATATTTCGTTTCAATACCTTGATCAAAACAGTCAACAGAATGATATTCAAAACATTGAAACATATAACATTCATCCAAAAAGCAAACATATCCTATTCGTCCAAAAAGCAAAGGTAGATTAGAGCTAATGATCGGGATTTCATTTCATGGGAGAAACACAAAGACAAAGCTAGATCTTTACGTTCTTTATACATACTTTTTACCTGCATCATTTCCTTTCAATTACTCGCTTCCAATTGCAAGCTGCTAGTTATCATGATGATCTCTATCTTAATATACAAATAATTATAAGTTGTAACCTAGCTAGCTACCTAGCCAGGTTCTTCCAATCTTCAATATTCTAATTAATTAATCATGCTATATATATATATATATATATATATATATATAACAATAATATTGACGCCGTCTCAATGTCATAGAAAACGGCTATCTTTCCAAATATGATTGACCAATTAATTATTAAGCTTGCGAATGCTAACTCCAATATCTTTACTATCTTAAAAAATGCAAAGTTTTTCGATATTCTTTTTGTCTTGTCGATAAGAGACAATAGCAATCTTTTCTGGGTGAGATAGGAAGCTAGTCAAATGAGAATTGGTCAAGATTGTGCATAGGCCAGTGTTTCTTAGTGTCAAATGAGACAAAACTTATCAAAATTTCTTGCCAATATTAATTTAAATGCATCATACAAGTCGTGCAATATAAGTATTTGTTTCATCAGAAGTACGTTACTACGGTTAATTGTTCCCTATAATCATATGCCATCATTCATCCTCAATATTGAATCCTTTTAGTTGAGATTCAATGAAGGAAGTATAAAAATTAAAAATTAAAAAAGGTTATCTCCAAAATTCATGTGAGTTTAAAGTAAATGAGTGTTGGACAGGAAATATTTATGATTTTTCATACAAATTTTCATAAATTCAACAAATGCTGTAAGTATATTTGTATTCATCCTTTTGAACTTTAAAAGATTTTTTTTTTGGTTAATTAGAAAATAGCATTAGCTGAAAACCACGTTACAAATGAAATTTGTCAAGCCGATATAGCTTGATCAACTTACAAAGGAACATCTCCCCACCACATTGCAATAGTGTCAACCTTAAAAACCTGGCGTGCTAGCTGGTGTACTGCCTCATTCCCTCCTCTAGGAACATGCTGAATCTTGTATTCACAAAAACAACATAGCAAGCTCTTCACCTCGGTTAGCAGATTACCAAGGGTTGAGAAAGTAGTACCCAAATCTTTTAAGGCATTCAAATTTGGGAAGCCCAAATGTACACAAAGTTGTAAGCCTCCGAAAATTGCAAGGAGTTCAATAGATTCAGGATCAGCCATTTCATTTTCACTTTTACTGGCAGCCATTATCACATTTCCATACTCATCTCTTAAAATTGCTCCCACACTAGTCTTATGGAGATCAAAGAACATTGCTCCATCCACATTAAGTTTGAAATAATCACTGGGTGGAGGCTTCTAGTAAGACAGATTCCGTGGTTGAGCAGCCTTGACCAACACCAAATTCTTATGGATTTGTTGCTGAGAAAGAGCATAATCCATTACCTGTATAGGTTCTAAAAACACATTCTCAACAATCATCTTATTCCTCCTACACCATAAATCCCAAGCAACTTAAAAGAAAGTAGATTGAATTCTTGTATCCCCGTTTCTCAACAGAAACAAAGCTACCTGCAGAATAGGCATATCATCCTCAACCCCCAACATAGCAGGAATATGAGAATTCCATATTTGTCTAAGCGATGGGCAATATATTAAAGCATGTTTCAGATCTTCCAAGCCATTATTGCAGAAAAAGTGATTTTTTTTTTCCTTAATATCAACCATCCAACTCCACATTTTCTTTTCTTTTTTTTCCTTTTTCTTCTTCTCAAGTCTACTTTTGTTGGAAGTCCCTTTCTACAAGCTCTCCATGCAAATATTTTGATTTTATTAGAGATCCTCATCTGCCAAATCATCTTCTTGATTCTAAGATGGGAATTGGAACATGGGTACTTCTACATCCCATTAGAGATATAGCCTAAGAACCCACTGAAAAAGGTAATTTTTTTTTAATATTTTTCATTCATTTTTTAATTTTTTTATAAATAAAAAAATTTACAACATTACCAAAAAAAACTTATTTAATCCCTGAGTTTTAAAAATAAAAAATAAAAATAAAAATAAAAAACATTCGGAACACAGTTAAAGCATCTCTCTTTAGAACATTCCCCGTTATCACTGCTGAAACCTCATTCATTGGTAGTGTCTAAGAAAATATGCTACTCTATACACGGCCCGAATTAGCCCATTAACGTATGACGGCCCACGACAATTCTGATTCAAAATGACCGATTTACCCCTATTCTTTACGCACGAACTACACGTGTAAACGGTATACTTTCTTCCCCTTCTCGGAGATTGCGAGTACGCAGTGTTGGGGGAGAGAGTCGAGAGAGGCAATGTTCGGTGCTCTGAAATTGCAGTTCTCGAACCCTCCAATAAGCACAAACTGCAAAAGGCACAGCTTTTCCGTTGCCATTGAGCCGCGTCGCCTTTCCGATCTCAAGAAATCAGTCCGACAGTTTGCGTCTCTGTCAACACAAGTAGAGTACAATGCAACTGCCGCGTCTGCTCCGTCGATCTCCTCGCAGTACACATATACTGTCGGATCTCCTTCGGCGTCCTCACTTCAGCTTACCCAATGGAACTTTAACCACCGTCACATGCTCATGCTTCAAGTTGTTGCTTGCGCGGTACTTGTTTAATGTTTTGTTTTTAAATTGCCATCGAAAAGAGAGTTTGACAATTCACCTCGATTATCTACGTTTTAACGTCGAGTCTAATTACACGCTTGTTTGGAAGATAACTACTTTATTTTCATGTTAGCCGGGGAAATTAGCGTTTTGATTTCTTAAGGTTTATGTCTCGCAGACTTGCAGACATAGTCTATTATTGTTGATATTATGGTTATATCACGCGCATATCTCATGGAAATATATATATATATATTTCGTAGATTTTGAGAGATGAATTGTATAAAATTTTATAAATCTCATGGAAAAGTATTTTCTTTAAGTAGAAATTACATTTGAGAGATAAATCATATATGATTTTCTGTTTCCGAAAATAGAAGAAAGAAAAGATAGGGATTTATGATATAAGAGGTTGCTGATGATGATTCCTTGATTTTTAATGTCTTCAGAATTGTATAATTAGGAATCTCATACATTGGCATGGATTACATTTTCTGGTGATTTTATTTTCCTCGAAACAAAAGGCCCTTTAATCTCTGACGGTGTTGCTTTTAACGAATTTTTTCCCATATGTTCGAAGATTTCGCAATTTAGTGTGTTTATGATAGCATAATGTGATTATAGCAGACGTGTATTTATTTTTCTAGGCTGCGGTTTCGGCAACCTGGCTCTTTTTCTCTGCTATACCGACTCTTCTGGTACGTGATCACGAGAATTTTCTTCTTTTATATTTTTTTGTTCACTTTTATTTGTTGTTTATGCATTCAATGCGTCCAATGTTGACATATTGAAGGCTTTTAAGAGAGCAGCGGAATCCCTAGAAAAGCTCATGGATGTCACGAGGGAAGAGCTTCCTGACACAATGGCTGCTGTTCGGTTATCTGGGATGGAGATAAGTGACCTAACAATGGAGCTCAGTGATTTGGGGTTAGCACCATAGATAGAACACTCTTCTGCTAGTATTTTTCCCTTTCTATTCAATATTTGATACAGAATGTTGCAAACCCTTTTGTTTCTTGTGTAGCCAGGAGATTACCCAAGGTGTTAAAAGCTCCACTCGAGCTGTGCGCTTAGCTGAGGAAAGATTGCGCCGGCTGACAAACATGGCCCCATCAGGTTATCTATGTCTTCTCTAGCTTTTCACATTTGAATGTCGGTTCTCGAATTGGTTTGGAGCAATGGATTTTACTGTTCATCTTTACTTGATTAGCTTCGTTGCAGGAGGTAGCCAGCCCCAAAACTGAGGAAACAGTGCCAGTGTTGGCTAGAACTGCAAGGGGCGTTAGGGAGGGGATTGTGAAGGGTCGTGCCATTCTGCAAATGTTTTTCACCCTCACCCGGTTTTCTAGGTTGGCCCTCAACTATTTCACTAATAGAACTAAGCGGTAGGTGCTAGGATACGTGAGCTTAACGGTGAGAACCATCAAAATATGTCTTTTGTACATATCTTTTGTTTTAATTTCTTCTTCCCGTTTTCAGTAAATGTTGTTGTTGAGATTTTACGTTTCAGGGTGCTAGGCCATGGACCTAGGTGGTCAAGGCGATAAATGTGGTTGTCATGTTGCTTTATCTTCTGCTTTTAGTTGCAGAAGGTTTCTTGAAGCCTTTGTCAATCCATGTACCTCGACATTTCAAGCTTTCTATGAACTTTTTATGCACAAATATAAGCTGTGGTTTCTCTTGTCATTGAAGTTTTCTTCAGCCTGACTAAAGTAATTATTTGTTACTTAGAATAATGAAGGTTTCTAAGCATAGGAAATTTAGATTTCTTGCATGATTGATCACTGATTATTTCTAAGTTGATCTGAGGTTGAGAAAAGGTAATCGTGTCTTGTAGTACTATTTACTTTAGCCAGCGGGGGATATAGCATTTTCCTTGTTAATTTATCCAGTAAACATGATTGATGGTAGTGTCAGAACACATGATACCTATGCTTGTTCTCGTTGTTGTTGTGATCCTGTGGTTGTGTTTGACTACAGAAATCTCATTTCTTATTTCGATTAGGCATTTTTCGTGGACATCAGAATGACATTTAGTTGACAGATGATAGACAGAAATGATGGTGGGAAATATGATGATTGAATAACGATAGATTACCACTATTCTACTACTTTTTTTTTTTAATTTTTTTTTTAATTTGTCTTAACTGACTATTAATAAAATTATAGATTTTTAGATTTTTTTCTTAATAATTAAATATATTAAAAAAATACTTTAAAAAAAAAAACAAATAGATTACAAAGTAGTAAAGAGGTGGTGATGGTAAGTCTATCCTTACCCATGATAATTTAGCTGAGTTTGTAGATTGAAGTGAAGTTCGATTAACATAACGCAGTAATTTGAGGAGTTATATATATGGTTGGTGTTAAGAAACTTGTCAAAATGGCACCGTTTTGGATGATGAAAATGTTTTATCTTATAATTATAATTTTTTTAAATATCAAAATATTAATATTATTAAAAAATAATATTTTATTTAATTTTTTTCAAAAATTATTTTATCTTATCTCACGGTCTAAATCGCATCTAAACCTAGCTTGACTAGTTTTGAATCCTTGATTTCGCCCAAAGCAAGGATGCCTTCCTAAGTAATAGATTAGGGAACTTTAACTCTATAATATTCGTTGTTTGCCATCTAGACATGGATATTTAAGGACTGGGACGATGTCTTGCTGAAGATGTCATGAATCATGATTACTTGAAATGTTAGAGAGGGAGAAACTGAGTGGGAATAACCAGGGTAGAAGCAGGAGAAGAAAGATGTGAAGTCTTATCCTTGTGCTAATAAAGTGATTTCGGAGGAGCTGAAAAGTAGCTTCTGTTGCTAGATGAGCCAGGGAACCAATATTACCTGGCATTGCATGCCCGTGGTTTAGTCTTTTAGGACAGCAGATTGCAGATTGCTGTATTTATCACCACTTGAGCTATTATGATAAATGCCATTACATGGGTGAAACAAAACCTTAAAACTGCTGTGAAGTTTCCAACTGAGATCCTATTAGGGGATTCCAGAATTATACCGAAGGGAGTTGTTCTCTAGGTACTTTTGGTGTGAATAGCCTTCAAACTTCAGAGGCCTGAGACTTGAAACGTTAACAAAGACCGAGAAGATAAACATAAGAGTATTGCTATTCATAAGTTCTATATACTACATATTTCATATTTTTTATTTTTTAAAATTTTTAAAATTTTTTTTTTAGATTTTTTCTTTTTAAACTATTTTAATTTTTTTATTTATTATTTATATACCAAATATTTGATAAAATAAAAAATAAAAATAAAATTAAAAATAAATAGTGTATGGCGTAGGAGCTTATATTTAAAATTTTTCTAAACATAAACATCCAGCTGCATGCGGGTGTGGTGTTGTGTAAACCAAAGCAACAACACGTGGTTGTGTAGTGTTGATCAGATTGATAGATCACTACTGAAAGTCTGAAACCATGAGAGAGAGAGAGCTCTGCTTTTGATGAGGAATCATTTTAATGGACTGTATTAATGCTGGTCGTGACCGGGACACAGTTAACAAGGAAAATGAGATAAACATAGAAGAAAAAAGGTTCCTTGTGAGATGCAGATCAAACTTAAAAAAAGAGATTCTGCCACGGTTGAGGACGAACACCTCCTTAACATGTAAATAACGACAAATAGCTGCGAACTTTTTCACCTCACCACCGGCCCACTCACAGGACTTTGCTTTCTGTCACCTACCACATGTTATTTTATTTCCATATGTTTCACTTCTCTCAATACCCATCAGCTTTAATCGGTTAAATTATGCCCTTTGATCTTTTCTAGATTCGTATGTGCTTTTGTGCCTTGGCATCACAGAGTAAATAAATAAATTAAGGGAATGTTTTAGGAATATAATTGTTTTCAGACTTTTTCAAATTATTTTATTATTATTTATAAATTAATTATTATTATTCACAAACATTTTAAAATATCTTAAATATCCACTGGATAGGAACATATGATGATAACAAGAAAATGTTAGGAATTTTCTGATGTTAACGAACGACAACCACTCACTAGAGGCAATGGATTGATACGGATCTACTTGCTCGGGGACTTGAGAGAGAGATGGCGCAAAATGTGGAGAGACCCAGAGAGAGATGGAGAAACCGATGTGGATATGAATTCTCTGATGTTAACGGACAGCGACCTCACCAACGGTGATGATCAAAATGGATGTACTGGCTAGGGTTTCAAAGAAGTGAGATCGAGAGAGAGAAATTGAAGCAGTGAAGGGGCTCTGCATGTATCAATAGAGCAACTGGGATGATATTATCATGAGAAATTATATTTGCAGTTATGTGTTGCGGAAGTTACATTGTAAGAGATCAGCTTTCTATTTTTCACTGTTTTCGAATAAGGATATTGAGGCATTGATTTGCCTTATTTTTATGTAATTAATTAGTTATGATTTTTGTTAAGTTGGCGTATGACCAAATAAAAAGCTGTAATTCTTTCCATGTAAGTGAAGGCTTATAAGTTTGGGAAAGGTTGTTATGAAGATTATCAATAAAAATATTTCTGCAATCAGTTGCCGAAGTGGGTTCCCTCACAAAACAAACCAACCATTCTTTGAATTTTATTCACAATAGGTAAAGCACGCCGGGTGGATCCAGCGTCTTTTCTTGTTGATCCACCTGTTACACACTCGCTCGCTCGTGTTCGTAACATTTTGGCATCATAGCAGGTCATGGCAGATTCTAGAATGGAGCATTTAGAACAACAGTTGGCTGATTTCGAAAGCATTATGGAGTGCCTCATGAAAAGAGTTGAAGAAACCAGCGCGAAGGTGGATTCTTTAGCGGACAAGAATTCAGGAAAGGGAGAAGGGTCTGGATCAAGAAACAGGCGAGGAAGGAATAATGGAGGACACAACTCGACAATTCCAAAACTAGCTAAGTTAGACTTTCCTAGATACAACGGTTTGGATAATCCGACTAGTTGGATTTATCACAGAGAGCAATTTTTTGAATACCAACATATGGAGGAGGATGAAAAATTACCTTTGGCTGCATGCCACCGAGAGGGCGAGGTGCAAATGTGGTATCAACTATTCAAAGACACTGAAGAAATTAATTCATGGGAGGCGCTGAAGGGTGGACTTCGTATTCGGTATGAACCAACAATGTTCGAGGATCATTTTGGTTCATTGAGTAAACTGCGGCAAACTGGAACGGTTCAGGAGTACCAACTGCAATTTGAGCAATTATTGAGCCGTGTGGGCGAATTGGCTCCAACCCATCAGCTTGGATGTTTCATAAGTGGACTCAAAGAACTTGTGCAAACCGATGTCCAAGCTGCTAGACTAACATCTATCACGGATGCTATTGGTTTGGCCCTTTTGTTTGAAACCAAACATGCTAAGAGACCTATGTTTGTGGAAGCTAGGCGAACAATGAACATGGAGCCAATGCCACCCCCATTTCCATCGGCAAACTTGGCAAGAAACAGAGCACCCCCAATAAGGCGATTGAGTCCAAGTGAAATACAAGAAAGAAGAAAAATGGGACTATGTTTTAATTGTGATGAGAATTTTACACCAGGCCATCGGTGTAAAAAATTATTTTTCATTGAAGGAATATTTTTAAACGAAGGGGAAGTAGAGGACGAAGAAGGGGAGGAGAGGTTGTGGGGTAGCGAGCATGAACCGGTGATCTCACTTCACGCCATTGTGGGATCAACTTCACCGCAAACCGTGACGATCAGAGGAGTAGTGAAGGGGTAGGGTATTACGGTTTTGCTTGACACCAGAAGTTCCCACAATTTTTTGAATACCTCATTTGCTGAAGCAATGGGCCTTCCACAACAACAAATGCGTGGGATGAAGGTAATGGTAGCCAATGGTGAAAAATTAGATTGTAAGGGAAGGTGTGATGGTTTTCAAATATCTTTCCATGGCATTTGGTTCTCCATTGATTTTTTTTTCTATTAGCTATTGAAGGTTGTGATGCAGTTCTTGGCACGTAATGGATGCGGAAGTTGGGACCCATTTGTTTGGATTTCAACAATATGCTAATGAATTTCGAGTATTCAGGAAGACGGATTGAGTTGAAGGGGATCAAGGGTCCAACGCATAAGGTGGTGGAAGGAGGGGTTGCAGCCAAAGAATTAAGGCGGAAGAAAACTGGTTTGTTGTGCTAGTTGCTTCCTTTTGAGCCGCAGAGTGCAAATACACAGAACCAGAATTCTTTCATAAAACTGGGTGCTAATTTTGCAGGTCCATCAACACTTACTGCTGGTTTGAAAGCCATAATACAAGAGTTCCAAAATTTATTTGCAGAACCAAATGGTCTTCCTCCAAACCGAACCATAATCACAAGATAACATTGAAGCAAGGTGCAGGACCAGTCAACGAAGAAATCGAGAAACTTATCACTAGCTTGCTGTAGTCCGGCATGGTGCAACCAAGTACTAGCCCATATTCTTCTCTTGTCTTGATGGTGAAAAAGAAAGATGGATCGTGGCGATTATGCGTGGATTATAGGGCTCAATTTGATCACAATAAAGGATAAATTCAAATACCCGTCATCGATGAACTACTCGATGAATTAAATGGAGCGAAGGTATTCTCGAAACTTGATCTCCGCTCGGGATACCATCAGATAAGGATGCATGGGCCCGATATTGAAAAAACGGCGTTTCGCACTCACCATGGGCACTACGAGTTCCTCGTTATGCCATTCGGACTGACAAATGCACCGGCAACATTTCAATCTCTGATGAACGAGATTTTCAAGCCCATTTTGCGAAGGTATGTCTTGGTCTTTTTCGACGATATTTTAATATATAGTCGAAGTTGGGAGGAACATTTAACACATCTCAAGAATGTTTTAAAAATGTTGCAAGCTAACCAACTATATGTGAGAATGGAGAAGTGTTAGTTTGGGCAGGGATGAGTAAGTTATTTGGGACATTTTATATCCGACAAGGGGGTCTCCATGGACCCAGAAAAAATCGTAGCCATGAATAAATGGCCCCGACCTCAGTCTGTCAAGGAGTTACGCGGCTTTCTTGAATTGACGGGTTATTACCGAAAATTCATTCGCCATTATGGGATAATCGCAGGCCCCTTAACTCAACTCCTAAAAAAAGATAACTGCAAGTGGAATGAGCAAGCTGAAGAAGCATTTCAAAACCTCAAGCAAGCCATGATCGTTGGACCTGTATTGGCACTTCCTAATTTTTCTTTGCCTTTTGTTGTGGAATGTGATGCGTCGGGGGCAGGTTTAGGGGTGGTACTCATGCAAGAAGGGAAGCCTGTAGCCTACTTTAGCAAGTCCCTTCAAGGTCATAATCAGAGCAAATCAACTTATGAAAAGGAAGTCATGGCATTGGTGGCTGCCATTCAAAAATGGAGACCATATTTGCTTGGGGCTAAGTTCATTGTCCGGACTGATCACAAGAGTTTGAGGCATTTGTGGGGCCAAACTTTCACCATCGAAGCTCAACAAAAATGGCTTGTGAAATTAATGGGGTATGATTTTGTTATTGAGTATAAAAAGGGAAGGGAGAACTCAGCTGCGGATGGTTTGTCAAGGTGCAACGAGCATGTAACTTCGGATGGGGAATAGGCACAAATTTTTGCAATCAGTTGTCCCTTACCCAGTTCGTCGGACACCATCAAAGAAGAAATTGAGAATAATGCTGACTTGAAGACGTTGGCAGAAAATATTCAAGCTGGGGAGGCCATGGGTCCTTGGGGGTATAAAGCAGGGCTGATCTTCTTCAAGGATCGTATCTACTTGCAGGCCAACTCTTCTCTCATTCCTATCATTCTCAATGAATTTCATGCAGGCACACACGAGGGCTTCCATAAGATGTGGCAGCAATTAAAGGCAGTATTCTATTGGTCCGGGACAAGAACACAAGTTAAAAATTTTATTCGAAAATGCGATGTGTGCCAACGACACAAGAGCAAGCATACCAAGCCAGCCAGGCTTCTACAACCGCTGCCCATACCAACGGCTGTTTGGTCCGACATATCAATGGATTTTGTCAATGGACTTCCGAATTCTCATGAAAAAAATGTTATCTTTGTGGTCATTGATCGTTTGTCGAAGTTTGCTCACTTTATTCCACTCAAACAGCCAATTACAGCAATGGCAGTGGCCCAGATTTTTTTTGAGAATATATTCAAATTGTATGGACTGCCAACTTCTATTGTTTGTGATCGTGATCCGACTTTCACTAGCAGGTTCTGGCAAGAGTTGTTCTAGATGTAGGGGATTAAATTTAATTTTAGCTCCTCATATCATCCACAAACGGATGGCCAAACCGAAATGGTTAATCGAACATTGGAAATGTATTTGAGGTGTTTTACTAGTGAGTCACCAACCAGTTGGGTTAAGTGGCTGCCATGGGTGGAGTATGTTTACAATACCAGTGCACATTCTAGTACGGGAAGAACTCCTTACGAAGTTGTCTATGGCCGTAAACCCCCCATTCTTCTTTCCTATGTACATGGCACAGCAAAAGTTGAATCTGCAGCAAAAACACTAGAAGAGAGAGACCGACTTATTAAGGAAGTACGCCTCAAGCTCCAGCAAGCTCAGAATAGAATGAAGGTCCAGTATGATAAAAGGACATAAAGAAAAGAGTTTTCAGTCAAGGGATTATGTATATGTGCGCTTTCAGCCGTATAGGCAGCAAACGGTAGAAAAAAGAACCAATATGAAGTTATCGGCTAAATACTATGAACCCTTCAAGATTATTGCACGAGTGGGACGAGTAGTTTATCGGTTGGAGCTACCTCAGGGTGCGCGAGTTCATTCCTTTTTTCATATCTCCCTCTTGAAGTTAAAACTTGGGCAAAACTCGGCAACAACTACTGAACTACCTGAAATTCCGCTCAAGACGCCACCAATCACACCGGAGGCCATTTTATCTCAGCCTGGGCATGGACAGAAAGCTGAAGTTCTGGTTCACTGGAAGGATAGCAATCCGACGGAAGCCACTTGGGAGAACCTGACGATGATCGAGGAACAATTTTCGGATGTTTTTCCTTGAAGACAAGGAACATCTTGAAGAGGGGAGAAATGTTACGGAAGTTACGCTGCGAGGGATCAGCTTTCTATTTTTCACTGCTTTCGAATAAGGATATTGAGGCATTGACTTGCCTTATTTTTATGTAATTAATTAGTTATGATTTTTGTTAAGTTGGCGTTAGTTTCGTTATGACCAAAAAAAGTGCTGTAATTCTTTCCATGTAAGTGAAGGCTTATAAATTTGGGAAAGGTTGTTATGAAGATTATCAATAAAAATATTTATGCAATCAGTTGCCGAGGTGGGTTCCCTCACAAAACAAACCAACCATTCTTTGAATTTTATTCATAATAGGTAAAGCATGCCGAGTTGATCCAGCGTCTTTTCTTGTTGATCCACCTGTTACACGCTCGCTCGCTCGTGTTTGTAACATCATGGTTGTATAAGCGTCGCGCAGTCTTTTTAAAAAAAATGAATTAATACAAGATCTACATAAAAAAAAAAAAACTAACTTTTTAATCGTAGACCCCATTTTTTTTAAAAATGAATACGCGACATTTATACACTCTATGACTACATATAACATTATTCAATAATATGCTACAAAATGACATCATTTTTTTTTAGACAAAATTACGTCATTTTGTAACTTAATCCAGTTACAGTTAATTGGACTAAAACCAGAACTGTAACCGGGTCTGGACGGATAACCAGATTCACCCAAATTCCCAGGTTCAACGCATCTTTAGCATATAAAAATAAATTAAGATATAAAAACTTCTTCAGCATTTATGACGCAAATTATAAAAACAAATTATACAGAACATGAAAATGAATAAAAAAGTAGGGAATAGCTATGGCGCAAACTATTCTTCTCCTTTTCAGCTATTTGGTGACATAGACAACGTTGCTTTCAGTGCTCGAAATAAAGGTAAAAAACAAGTTACCAGCAAGCCTCAGATCTGCAATGACTTCAATTAAGAATAATGCTAGTATGATAATGTCAAAATATGCTAACTTGCAGATTCCTTAGCAGGAACTAATCACCAAGGTTGCATATATGTACAAAACCACCGACGATGGAGCCCCGGAAAATTAAGCTTACAACACGATGAAAAAGTGGTCTTTTTGGACCTGTAAACATGATTATTTTAAGAAGATGATTTGTTGATTTGGCCACCTCCGCCAGAGCTTATTGGTGGTTTTGGTGGCCTTCTCAAACCACTTGATGACTTTGTCTCGTTCACTGCAAACTCATCCTGCATTATCAAAAACAAAACACACACACACACATGTTAAACAAACCTCTATGTTTGTGTGTGCGCGTGGAGATAGAGAGAGAGAGAGTTACAGTGAATATCATCTCTCTTTCTGCATGCAGAGGAGGATTTTGAGATTGAGGTACTTGTTCGGTTGTGGAGTCATGACCAAGGCACTTAAGAAAAGATTTGATGACCTGGTCAAAGAAATAGCAAGGGCTGTAGAACAAACCATATGTTTCTTCTGATCTGTTTCTTTGCTCCTCCGTCGAAGTCTCCATCATCTTCTTCTTCTTCTTGTCTATCTTCTCTTTCTTTCTGGAGCTATTTGTTCTTCTTTCTCTGAGGACAAACGGTGTCTTGGTGCAGTTATTATCTCACCTGCCACTTTCTTTATTGAACATTGATATAAAATATCTTTTTAAGAGACACTTGCCAGATTGTGCGCAAGCCATGGTAAACTGGGTCTCTGACAATTGTTTTCACCCCAGATCAAACTGGCTCTATTACTTTGTAATTTTGCTTCGTTTAGCATTTTTTTTTATTTTTTTCAGAAAAGTAGACTTTTTTTCTAGGGAATAAACTATCTACTCTTTAATATCCTAAATTATCAACAATCACATAGTCGTATCTCAAGGAATCTAAAAATTATAATATACATCTTTTATTAATGTTTGACCGTTAAAAAAATTATATATTTTCACTTTGTTCCATCATAATATTAGATATGATGATTTTTTTTTTTCAATAGACATGATGAATTTGATGATGCAATCATAAAGGTACTAGGAAATTAGGTAAGGCAGGAGCCCTGGAATGGCCTTCCAATCATGATGGTACTACAGAGACATTTAGATGAGATTTCCATAACGAGATAGAATATGATAATTTGATACAAAAGTTAAAAATTAAATAAAATATTATTATAATATTATTTTTATTTTAAAATTTTAAAAATTTTAATTATTTATTATATTTTATATATAAATTTAAAAAATTTATAATGATAAGATGAGATAAAATAATATATAATATCTTTACAATCTAAACGGAAGCATTATTAATATATTATACATATGTAAATGATATTTTTTATAAATGTAAGATGAATTAAGATTTTAGTTATTCTATTTACATAAATTTTTATATTGGAATAGTTATTCTTTATTATATAACAATAAAATAATATAAAATGAATTTGACTTTGGCTATACACATCAAATATTCATATTAGATTATCTATTTATTTATTATATAATAATGAGTAATTAATCATTTAAAAATTATTTTATTTTTTTAATTGTTAATTTATTTTATTATATTAATTTATTCCATATGATGCTACTGACGAGTTTTTCAACAGTGTGATTTTACCTGTGTTGTCCAAAGCCATGAACTGGGCAGAAGAAAGAAGCAAGGATTTTTAGGTCGAATGATTTTTCAACTAGGCGAGAGAGGAGAAAATAGATGTAAATCGTGATGATGAAATTTGGTTTATTAGAGAGGTAAAGAAACTGACGAAAATTTGTAAATATAGAGAGAGAGAAGAGTGTTATAAAAAAGTAATAAAATAAATATTTAATATGTATAGAGTATCTATCAAATTTGATTTTAATTTTAGATTTACTATAGTTAAAAGCTACTGTAGCAAAATTTTGACTAATCCAATGCGATTGTTTTTTATATCCTATTATCTATTTGAAGATGTTTTTTGATGTTTAAATAATTCTTGGAGGATGCTCATAGCTAATGGCCAAAGCATACCGTGCAAAGGGCTAGCCCAAACCTTCCCTTTTTCTTCCCCTTTTTTTTTTGGGGGGGGGTTCTTATAAGTCAAAATGTCTCATTATTTTTAAGAAACAAAGACTGGTTGATCATTAGAAATAAAAAACCGACACAAATGAAACTTGTAAGCTTAGTACTTACAAGCAACAATCCTGTATAATGTGGTTTTCTCGAAGAATACTGTTTGTATTTACAATGCGATTAAATTTATCAAATTAAACACGAAAATTTTCATTTAAAAAAACAATGATGGATTGGAGATCTAATAATTTAACTCTCTCTCCTATTTCTTTGTTCCTTTATCTTTCTTTGCTCGGAAGGCGAAGAATTATCGTCTAACCCTAAACATTTCAAAAATGCAATTCTAGCCTGCCTGAAAAAATCACAAGGGTGATGACATTGATATTTATGGCTTGCTGATGACCCCTCCCTTTCTGCAACCTCTTCTCCTTCTCTCACCAATCTTCTGCTCGTGCTTCTTGTTATTTCCCCCTTTATAACTTGCTCTCCAACCTGCCAAGACATTGCAAACTTGTTAGCCATCTTGAACAATACCTATCCTTTGTATCCCACATCATATATGCATAGTGAATCAGGCCAATAATAAAAATGAATTTTTTTTTTTTTTAAATTGGCACCGAATGTTTGAGAATAGAATCCCGACTAATCCCAAGGTCCCTTGAAAATGAGTTTCCCGCACCAATAATAAAAATCATGAGTAAAGCCAAACACAAGCAATACTCAAACACAGCTAGTATGCTTTTCCAGTTTTAGAAATCGTTCGCCCCCATGCAATCAATGGTTTCTTTCCTCCTCATGAAGGGATAGATCAAGGTTGGACCGATCAATTTTGTTATCACCTATACAAACTACTTTGCCAAAGTCCAAGTGGGAGAAAACAATACCAACGTCTTGCTGTGTATTAACATACAAATTCTTTCTACCCTACTTTACTTTTTAAATAGGAGTGACGACACCAAGAACAATGCTGAAATGGACATTCAAAATGAATATTTCATCAGAGAATTGTTTTAAAAATAAATTATACTTTCTTGGACGTTACAACCACATGGCCTGTGAGAACATCCATGCATTTGGGATTATTTATTTGGAATGTACACAACGGTAGGAAGTTCCTATTTGGTTTAACGTGTAGCATTTGGGGTAATTAGAGGGAAATAATTTAAATACAAAGGAATTACGCAAAAATAAATCTAAAAAATAACTTGGCTTGACGTGATATGTCATATTATAAAGTTACTTTTATTGTAAAGTAAATCTAACACATCTCATAAAAACACATCAGTTTGTGAGTTTATTTTTATATAATCTTTTTGTGTATGTAGCAATTCTCGATTAGGGAAATACTGTATTGTTTTCTCCCTTTTATAGAAGCAAGCACTTTGTTTTAAAAAATTTAAGATAAGCAAACAAATTAAACACACTTACATGCTCTCTATAAATAAGAACATTATCTTACGCACCATATTTAGGTGTCTTCAACAAGGAATATGTGACCTAATTTACCTAATTCTAGACGTAATATGATGAACTCTAAAGCATAAAGGGAAACCAATCTTGCAAGGATCACCTAAGCATCTTCAATAGAGTTTATTACTTTAGACAAAACTTCCTCAACTTTATATTTTGGCACATAATCCTCAACTTTATATTTTGGCACATAATACGCAACTTCATTCACAGTGAAAAGTAAATTTTGTTTTGTTTTTCTTTTCTCGTTTCTATATATAGACGCATATTTTCTGGGAAAAATATTAGAAGAGGCTGGATTTGCGTCTTGAAAGAATTATGACAAACAATGAATTGGGTTTTGGGCCTCTTGTAGCGTGATTCATCTTCCTTTTTAGTAATTACTCAACTTTTTAACTAGGAGAAAATTGGAAATGAAGAAGAAAAGAAAACCGAGGCCAAACCCCACTTAGACGAGATCACTGATTCTTAAATACTGTACCAATTTTATATCTTTTTTTATCGGTCAAAAGAAATCCTAAAGCCTCAATAATTTTCAAATGATTTGGCATGAAATCATTGTGAAATAGAAAGCTGAAATAAACCGAAGTGAACACATCCTTTATATACTTTTTTTTTTTTTTTAAAAGGCATCAGGATACAATAGGATGCGTCCTGCACTGATACCAAATGCTTTTCGGAAAGATTAGGCAGGGTTTGCTTACCCAAAAAGGAAAGGGGGGAAAATAGATCAGAAGGTTGTAAAAGAAACAAAGAATGGGGATAAGAATCAACCATGTCGTGAGGTGTTTTGCAGAAAAACAAAAAAACAAAAAACAAACTCAAGAAAGCCGAATTGAATTGTTGTTAACTGATCGACCAAAGAAAGTCCATAACTGGGTCTCAAACAAATGGATAAAATCTAAGGTTGAAAACCATAAAAACCGTTTCTTTCTAACATTTTCTTAGCAACCAAACGCAATAAAGTGGCTATATTAAAAGGGAGTGAGTTTCAGGAAGGCTGGGTTTTACTAAGAACATGTGAAAACAGACACATAAAACTAAGAATGGCAAGATTATCCTAACCATACCTGGGTAGTCTCCAAGTAATTCGTACGAATCCTTGTGGTGTTGCGCTTGGGAATCAGTTTGTCTATCTGGGTCTCTTTGGAAACGAGATGACTGGCAGATGTGGAAGCTTCGGCGGTGAAGTCCAAGCGATTCGAGGCAAAAAGGGTGAAGCTATAGAGGAGACAGACAAGGAGAAGTAGGACCAGGAGCTGGATCCATATAAGCCAAGGAACTCTGTACCCTTCAATTGAGAATTCATCTCCAAAATCAAACATATTGCGGGATATACGACTCGGAAGATAAAAATTCCGAGGAAAGAGAAATTCCGAGGAAAGAGACACAGAGAGAGTGGAGGTTGGGGTTGGAGAAGAATGGTAGGTAGGATAATTAAGGAAAAATGGTTGCTTTGGTTACCATAAAGAGAGAAAAAAAAAAAAAAAGGAAATAAAGCTTTGGACGGTGGAGGGACTTTAGAAGATTAGAAAATTGGATTATAATAGCGTAACAGTGTTTTTACGGCGCTGCTGACGGAACAGTGAAGAAATGAAGTAGACGCGTTACAGCAAAAAGTCCACGCGCCTGTTCATTTTCCTACGAGGCTATGATATATTTTTTTTTAATTAATTACATTAATTTTTTTAATATAATAAAATAATTTTGATTAATTATATTAATAAAATAAATAAAAAAATACATAAAAATAATTATATATAACGGAATTTATCTTTTATAAATTTTATTACCGTAAAGAAAGATATAATATATACCAAATTACTTCACATTATTATACGACATCATATATTTAAATGTCTAACTAAACTCTAAGAACGTGTGATTGACGCGTAATGAAAGAGGGTGGGACAACTTCCCAGGCGCTGAGTAAGCATGGTGATAGACAAGACTGAACTGCACCGCCAGGTTGGGTGGGCTGCCGTGGCCACCGATAAAGTGGGATCCATTGAATTTCCACTGGTATTGCAGTGTTCATGATGGATCGTGGAGCACGTGATCCTTTGAATTTAGATGCCTGGTCCAACGTGCGGCACGTGGGCAGACCAAACTAGAGTAGCCACCTCAGATGGACAGGCAATGTTGGCATATAAAGTTGGGTAATAACTACAAGTGAACTACCTCTTTGTCCGCACGTGTTCGTCTGTAGAGGCTATTATGGACAATCTGTCTGTCTTCTTAAAAAACTATAAGCCCGATATCAATGGGCCCCAACTAATTAGGCCCATGGCCAAGTCATTTCTATTCAAGTCTTTCCAATGCAATGCCCGTTAAGTTAAGGGAACATTACTTCAAAGGCAAATTATCTTCTTCACACGGCAATTGGCTCCCAAAAAAGCAATCATTTTTTACCCTTTACGGAGAGCATTCTTCAAATTCAAGAAACTCCATCACACTTTATTCTTTAAAATAGGTAAGATCGAAGAGGTCCAACTCCGTTTGAGGTGCCTGTACCCAAAAGTACGTACCATGCACGCATAGAGATTGGGCAATGGAGGAGCAAACTCCTTGTGAAGCTAAAATGTTGTCAAAACTTCGATAATCTTACCGTTACATGATGATTTTTCATGAAATATTTTCTTATTTGTTTTGTCACTCCTATCATACATGAATGCAATGACAGTATCGATCGCTACAATTAGGACTGTTTACACATAATTTGAAAGATATATGTCAACTTTAAGCAATAGAACTAAAATATGCCAACCACTCTGAAAAACTAAAGAATTTATGCATGGCCGGACAAAACACAAAAATACAGAAACTCCTGATTCCCTGAATTCCTATCCTCCTAGATGAAGGCGGCACTAATAGGAAACCACATGCTCATTGGGCTTTACTGTTCTGAATTGAAGTTTTGACTAGTGATCAAGCTCATGTTAATTTCAGCTATGCCTACAAGGAAATCAGAGTTGGCCGCCTTTGGTTAACAGTGGCAAAGTGCAACCTATAAATAATACAATCAAAACACACGAAAACAAAAAATAAGAACAAAGAAATGCTGGACCTGATCTGGACACTATAATCTCGTCAGTCTATAATTCAGTGGGGAATGGCTACCTTCTCGATCATTTTCGTCCTCTTGAGCGAAGTTGTTACATTGGACCCATGGTTTGAACAGTAATTGATGACGAAGAAGTAAATTCAAAATAATAACATACTGGTCGGCTAAAAGATTAAATTTACAAGATGATTTTAGGATTTTGTTATGATCAACCCACTAGATAGAACTCACCATTGAAAACCGGCATGCAAGGGAAGGGCGCCTAAGGACTTATAAGCCACCAACCAATCTCATACTTAGTCAATGTGGGATCATAACAACCACCACGCTCCGCAGGGTTGGCATGCTGGGATCATACTTAGTCAATGGGTTGGCATGCCTGGACAACCCCGCAGGCCCTGTCTTGACACTGTCGCCGACATTCCCTAACAACCCCATGGGCCATCAGTATAGTCAGCACCATCAGCATGATTAGCACCATCAGCATGCCCAGCAACCCATCAGCACGCCCACAGGCATGCCATGGCATGCACTTGACAGCACCACCATCATGCCATGACCCCTGCCATGGCACGTGCATGACAGCCCCACAGATAGGCCATGGCCCTCGCCATGGCACGCACTTGACAGCATTGCTAGCATGCCATGGCCGATTACTATGGCACACTCATGTTAGCCGCACAGACATGTCGTAGGCATGCCCAGGACATTCCAACTAGCATGCCAAGGCACGCCCAGGACAGTCACATGGCTAGCTTGTTTGCATGTCTTGGCTCATGCCCTGACACGCAGTAGGCGCCTATGAAGGCTATTGGCCGCGTACAGACCATGCATGTAGGCCTTCACATTCCCTTGAGTGTGCACCTGTGTGCATGCATGCGCACCCCAGCACTACTTAGCAAGGAAAGTGGCGCACGACTCCACAAGTTGGAAACCCCCAAAAGGCCCCTAGCACAATAAATTAAATAAATAAATAAACTAAAAGCAATAAAGAGGACCCTTAGGCATTTCATTTTGCATCTTTGATCATTTGGCATATTTTCCTTTGTGGAACGGTTTGGTGTGTTCTTGTGAACACTTTCGGTGCTTTTGCACTTGGCTCTCTAGGGTGTAATTAGTGAATCCCAAAAAGATGATCAACACAATGCAATTCGTGAATTGGTGTTGATTCAATTTATCAATCTTATGAGTATTTTCCTTTGTTCATTCAATTACCTGTCTTTGTTCTTGTTTATTTTTCATTCAATATTCATATCATCCATTTTTTAATCTTTTGCATATTTCCATTCTCTATTCAAAAATCCAAAAATACTTTTATGTTCTTATATTTTCTCGTTGCTCATATTCTTTCTTGCATTTTCTCGCATATCAAACATATCCTAAGTCTTATTATTCTTATTTTTTGATTTCTCAAAATATTCATATATACCAAAAAGAGAGTCTTCATCTTCCCTTGTTGAGTTGTTATCCTTTGTGTTCATATTATTCATGCGTGTTCTTCGTTTCCTTCCATCATGTTCATCATTTCTCTAACTTTCATCAATTTTTCAAACACCACACACCTACCACCTTATTTCCCATAGTCCATATTTGGCCAACACTTCTCAAAAAGCCCTCCTTCCATTCTCACAAACCCTAGCCGAAACTACCTAGATTCCCACAAAATAATTCCTACATTTTAGGAATCCTCATCTCATCTGCCAAATCCCATCCTATCCCTTCATCTCCATCCTTGGCCATCCACTTTTCCAAATTCAAATTCAAATTCCAATCCCATCATTTTAGGAAATCCAATCCCTAAACTCACTCAATTCTAAGAATCACTCAAACTTTAAATCCCTCACTCCATTCTTGCTTTAGCCGAACTACCATAATCCCTAAATCATTTCCTACATTTTAGGAATACTCATCTTCCAATCCATCCACATTCGAAATACATCCATTACCTTCGTCCAACTCCAAGTTCTGAACAACTCAAATCGATCTTATCATTTAGGATCAAACCCAAGCCACTTGCCCACCTATTAACCCTCACATGGAGCTAAGTTTTGGGCAATTTGGGATTCAACCAGCTCCTGCCCACTAACATCACAAGGAAGCTAAGTGTTGAGTCAGGCTAGTGCTGATCCCACTCTTCGTCAAGGCGAAGGTCAAGATAAGTTGTCAGGTAACTGAGGGAATGAATGCACTCTCTGTTATGGGAGGCATGAGATGGCTTTAAGGCGAATCTCCCACTTCGCGAGGAGGCAAGTTACCAGGAAGTTTGGGACTAGGCCCGCTCCTACCTGTTGATGCTCACGAGGAAGAAAATTTTAAGCAGCTGAGCGCTGGCTCGCTCTCTGTCACAGGAGAGATAAAGCAGAATTCAGGCATAACTCATCCCTTTGGTATTTCACGGGGAGGTAAGTGTCGGACAGCTGAGCAACCAGTCCGCTCTTCATCGAGTTGGGGATCAGGGTAAGTTACTAAGAGGTTGAGCTGCCTGCCCACCAATTAGCCCTCACGAGGAGGTAAGTCAGCGAGACAAGACCCGCTCCCGCCCGTTAACACCACACGGAAGTAAGTGTTAGGTCAAGTTGGTGCTAATCCCACTTTTCATCATGGCAGAGGTCAGGGTAGTTGTTTCCATTTATTTCAACATGAGGTCCCTGAGCTTGAATGCCCTTGGACGTGCCCGTTGTTGAAACATCATTCTACCCTCCTCTTGTTGAAGGTTGTTCTTACTTCAGCTTCAAGCCTGACCTCCTCCATTTAGTTGAGTTGCTCTTCTAATTGCTTGTTGTTGGATTTTTGCTCGAAATGCTGCACCTTGTAAGTGGGGGTCCTGACCTCGACCGACGACATCGCCGCATGACTATAAGTGAGGTGAAGGGGTTTTCTCCCGTCAAGGTCCTTATTGTGATCTGGAACGCCAATAGAACTCTAGGAAGTTCCTCCGCCTAGGTGCCCTTTCTGTCACTAAGTTTCTTTTTAAGTATACCTATCAGTGTGTTGTTGATCATATCCACCTGCCCATTGGACTAAGGATGTCCTAGAGACAAGTAGCGGAAGTTAATCCTCATTTTCCAACACCAGTTGTAGTAGTGGTTAGAATCAAATTGCCTCCCATTATCTGATTTGATTACACAGGGAATGTCAAATCTGTAAATAATCGTCTTCCACAAGAAGCGTGTGATGTTGGTTGCCGTGATTGTTTCCAATGCCTCGGTCTCTACCCATTTAGTGAAGTAGTCCAATGCCACCACTACAAATCTTACTCTACCTTTGCTCGAGGGGAAGGGGCCTACTAGGTTGAGTCCCTATTGGGAAAAGGGTCATGGTGAGGTGATTGACATTAATTCTTCCGACAGGCAATAGGGTACTTTGGAGTATTATTGGCATTTCTTATAGTTTCACACGCACCAGTCAACATCATGAAGGGTGTGAGGCCAGTAATAGCCCACCTCATCACTTCACTCGCCAGCACCTTTCCTCCAGAGTGGTCGCTACAAATTCCCTCATATACTTTTGCTAGCACGTATTAGGCCTTTTCGAACATGATGCACTTAAGGAGAGGTGTGGAGTATCCCCTTCTATATAGGACTCCATCGATCAGAGTGTAACGCACTGCTCTGTTCCTAATCTTTCTAGCTTCCCACTTGTTGTTGAGTACTTCGTTGGTATCTATGTACTTGATCATTTCTAACACCCATTCTGGAGCTCTTGGCTTTATTTCTATCACTTCAATTCCTACAGAGAGTATCTAAAGAATCTTGATCACCGTTTGTTCTGGTAGGGGAAAATCTTCTTGCCAAGGCCTAGTGCTAATTTATTCACCTTTTAATTCTTGGCTCTCGGCACTTGTTGGATCTAAAAGTATCTAAATTGGGTGAGCTCAGCCTCTACTAGTATTAGATACTTCTTCAATTTTTTTCTCTTTGTAACGAACTCCCCCCATACTTGATTGACCACTACCTGAGAGTCAGCTCATAACTCTACTTCTTTGGGGCCCAAAGACCTAGTGATCACAAGACCTGAGAATAATGCCTCGTACTCTACCTCATTGTCCGTCGTCTTGAATGCCAACTTAACAACATAATTATGCTCTTCATCCTTGTCTGTAATAATATGCACCCCAACTGCCCTTCCAGCCTGGCAGGGTGAGCCATCAACGAAGACCTAATAGAACTTCATGAGAGGTATAGGTTTGACCTCTTCTGGGAAACGGGTGAATTTTGCCACAAAATCTACCAACACTTGCCCTTTAATAGAATTTCATGGTATGTACTCGGTATCAAACTTGCTCAGCTCCACCACCCAGTTCGTAAGGTGGCCTGAGGTGTCCAGTCTTTGTAAGATCTTCTTCAGGGGGGTCTCATTGAGAACCTTTATCAAATGAGTTTGGAAATATGGTCGGAGTCTTCGAGTGGTCACGACTAAGGAAGGCGATCTGCTCTATACATGTATCTAGCCTCTGCTCCTTGGTAAGCCTAGCTGATGTAGTATAGGGGCTTTTGGATCCTTATTCATCTCGTACCAAGGCCGAGGAAGCCGCCTGCAAAGAGGCCGATAGGTACAAGACTAAAGTTTTTTCACATCTGGGTTGGTTAAGCAGCGGAGGGCTGGTGAGATATTTCTTGAGAGCCTCAAACGCCTGATTGCACTCGTCATCCCATGCCCACACCTTCTGCAATACCTTAAAAAATGGTAAGCACATGTCAGTGGACCTCGAATCAAACCTATTAATGGCAGCTATTTGCCTGACGAGTTTCTGCACTTCGTTTATGCTTCGAGGAGAGGCCATGAGGAGTATGGCTTCCACTTCCTCTGGGTTAGCTTATGTCCCCTGTTCCGATAACATGAAACTTGAGAATTTCATGTTGCCTCCACCGAAGGCACACTTTGTAGGGTTCAACCTCATTTGGTATTGCCTTAATACTACAAAGGCTTCACGGAGGTTGTCTAGATGTTGCTTAAGGGTTCCACTTTTGACTAGTAGATCATCCATGTAGACCTCCATATTTCTCTCGATCAAATTCTTGAACATGCAGGCAGTTGACCAGTTGTTGGTAGGTGGACCCCACGTTTTCCAACCCAAACAGCATGGTAGTGTAGTAGTAAAACCCTCGATCGGTGATCAACAAAGTCTTCTCCTCATTATTTGGGTTCATGCAGATTTGGTTATACCCAGAGTAGGCTTCTATAAAGCTCATCAAGCAATGACCTATCATGGAGTGGACGATCAGGTCGACGTGGGGTAGTGGGAAGCTGTCTTTTGGGCCAGCCTTACTTAAATCAGTGAAGTCAACACACATTCTCCTCTTGTCATTCTGCTTCTTCACCAACACCACGTTGGACAGCCAGTCCGAGACTCTGAGTAATGAACCTCCTGTATAAATCTCACCGTGAGTAATTGATTGACTTCTGCGTCAATAGCGGCATTCTTCTCAGCACTGAAATTTCGGCATTTCTGCCTTACTCCCTTAGCTTTTAAGTCCATGCTCAAGTGGTGTTGTTTGATCTCTAGGTCGATTCCTGGCATGTCCACTTGAGTCCAAGTGAAAACATCCTGGTGCTCTATGAGCAGCTACTACAGGGCGCTCGTCATTTCTAGTGTCATCCTACCGCCAATCCTAGTTGTGGCTTCTTGGCAGCTTGGGTTCACAGGGATCAACTTCAGTGGCTCATTCGGTTTTACCTTCCTAACTATATGTTCATCTCAAATCTTTCCATCTTTCATGGTGTGTTCGGGCAGGAGCGGAAGAATGTGGTCATTGCTTGGGGTATGGACCACATGCACCCTTCCATCATTAGGCTTCAATTCCTGCACGTAACACTCTCGTGCCAGGACCTACTCTCCCTAGATCTCGTCCACTCCCCGATGGGTCGAGAACTTTATTTTCAAGTTGTAGGTCAATGTCACCTCCCTTAGATTGATGAGGGTAGGTCTATCGATTATTGCATTATATGACGAATGAACCTTTACCAGCAGAAAATCTACCTTGACGGATACCATACAGGAGACGCTACCCACCAAGACAGATAAGTGAGGGTTTCAACTGGCTGGACCATGTCCCTAAGAAACCATTCAGTAGCATGGGAGCCAATTGGAGTTGGGTAGTATCTATCCCCATTCGGGTAAAACCTTTGTACGAGAGGATGTTCACAGAGTTTCTGTTGTCGACAAGGATCCTCCTAATGGTGAAGTTCATGACCAGCATAGTGACCACCAGGGCGTCATCGTGTGGATAAAGGACTTCTTCCTTGCCGCCTTCTCCAAAAAAGACTACAGCGGCCGGTTCGCTTCTCATGTATTTGGTAGGGATATGTTCTGCTGAATACACTTCTCAGTATCTTGCTTGTCTAGCATGCACCTTTTGACTGGATAAGGTTAAGTCCCCCCTACGAATCCTCCCGCAATGGTCCTGATCTCCCCAAGCGGTGGCCCTTCCTAATGTGGTTTACGGGGGCAATCGTGGCAGGGTCCCAGTGTAGCTACCCTTTGCCTCAGGCTCCCTTCCCTTCTTAGTCTATCGGCCTTCTCTGCACTTCTTTCCCGTGACCTCCTCCTCGACTCCCTCTTTTTCCACCTAGCTAGAGGGTAATGCAGCCTTGGACACCCAACCTGCTCTCTTCCCTCTTTCATGGAAAGTCAATCTTCTATGTTATGAGTGTTGGATTGATGGTAGGTGCAATAGCGGTGACTAGTGCTCCTATAGTCGTCTTCTTGGGCAAGTTGTTGTCATCTGATCAATTCACAATCCCAAACCTCTCGTCGAGGCCTTTTCACTCCTGTTGTCACGTGGTTCTTTATCCAGCTTCTCACGAGCCTTGCCTTTGGTTGGCACCTTCCCTTTTCTCTTTGCCTATTCTAGTTCTTTCTTCCTCTACTCGGTCAAAGCACGATGTGTGTTCTCGGCATTGATAAAGTTGTCAGCTTCATACATGAACTCTCATAGTGTGGAGGGAGTTCTCCTTCCTAATTCTGCCAGAAATTGGGATCGGGATCACACTTCTCCTAAAAGCGCTGCCAAAGTTATCTTCTCGTCCTGATCATTTGTAGTCATGTGCTCTTTGTTGAACCTGGATAGGTATGCCTTCAAACTTTTATCCTCCCCTTTCTTGATGGTGAGGAGATACACCGCAAAGTGTCTTCTTCTTCTGCTTGCCATAAACTATGTAAGGAATAGGTGGGCCAGTTCTCCAAAGTTGTCTATGGACTCGATTAGTAAGGAACCGAACCATACTCTCATTGGTCCCTTCAAATTCAGTGGAAAAGATCTACAAGCCACCTCCCATAGAAAGCCATGCAGGGTCAGGTGGGCTCTGAAGGTCTCTAGGTGTTTGAGGAGGTGTTTGGCCCCATCGTACATGTCTATGAGTGGAACTTGAAACTTCGGTGGTAGGGGCACAACCATCACCACCTCACTATAGGATAGGCACATACTGGTGAGCCGTTCATCTACTGATGATGATGTGCCCATCTTTTTTGCCATCTCTTTGTACTTCCCTTTAAGATTACGCATCTCATCCTGCATGTTTTTTATTTCTTCATTCGTGTCACCTCCCCGTTGCATTTTTGGACTCTACATGTTCTCTATCGCTCGATCCTGCCACATTCTCCGATCTGCTAGTGGCTACTTTGAGTGTCTCATTCTCCTTTTGAAGGATCTCTATTTCGATATTTGGCTTCCCTACCAGTTGTTCCATCATCGCGAGCCTTGCTTCCATATTTGTTGATGTCGCTTCTTCTGGTCTCTGAGTAGTCTGAGAACGGGTTGTTGTAGGCATACAAAGGACACATGAAGTCTATAATAGTGATCTCACAGACGGCGCAACTGTTAACGTCGTGTTTCATACACCTTTGGGCTTATTTTAGTAAATTGGGTCTTGGATCTTTCACCTGCATACTTCAAGAAAACACAATGAGTTAGGGGCTTTGGTAGATGTCGGTAAGTCTCCGTTGCTTAAGTTAGTATCTCCTTAATAGTTTGTGCTAGAATTTCGAGCAATCAGAGAGAGTTGTTCGTACCTAAAGGTCGGCTTTTATACTAGGTTTTTGGGTTGGGAAAACTCATACTTGGCCTTAGGGAGTTTACTTCAACTAATCAATTAGTCAGAATCATTTAATATGGCATGGCTCCTAGAGAGGCATCATTAATGCGGCGTAGAGTTTGGGGAGTGGCGCCATTAATACGGCATGGCTCCTTGACTCACTTTACCCTACGGACGTACCTTGTCAGTCCTCTCTATGCCTGTTGTCAGGAGATCAAAGGTTCCTCGTATCTCTTGCCTACCTGCCTGCACAGGTACCTAAGGGTTGGGCATCAACGGGGGGTGTCAGGGCGGCGAGTCCCATCTGCCATTTGCTGTCTACTTTTTCCATTCATGGGTTGCTTGGGTTTTGCTCATGGGCCGAGTGTTCTACCGAGGCCCACAGACTCCTTTCAAAGGGGGGGTCATTGGACCTTGGTCAAACTCTTCGACTCACTCCCTAAAGATCCCTCATAGGCTTGCCATAAGGGCTAGGAGGAGGAAAAATTCCCTTACACGCGTAATAAAATATTATATATTCCTTCATGCATTGTTATGATTGTGAATGCATGGCATGGCATGATCAGTTATATATATAACCCAACAAGGATCACCCAGTTTAGGTGATGTGTTTTTAAAAGATACTGGATGACTTAAATACAATATCCAAATCCGAATATACTAGTCGTACGTTTTGGGGACAAAATATTAGTCTTATAGTAACGAAAGTCGTCTGTTTTGATATGGGAATTCAAATAACCCATTGCTGTGTTTGTAGTCGTTAAACATTAATGTCAACTCTTCATGATTAATCTGAAAGTGATATATGATTCATGAAGCCCGATCTCGTATAATTAAGCAACTGGCGGTTGAGATTACATGTGGATTAATTGGTGTAATTAATCATTTTGATCTATAATTCATGAGTTATTTTATTTTCAAGTTAGTATGTAGAGAATACCATTCATATCACTTAATTAGATGTAAATAAGATTTTATTTGTAATATTTAAAATTTATTTTTAAAATTAAATTATATCATATAAACACTTTATTAAGGATCTTTTATACCTATATTGGATGGTAAAACTTTTCATAATATATATATATATTCTAATTCTCCTCCTAATAAATTAACGAGTATATATCAATAAAGAAAAATTTTACTCATCATCCCATACATGATATAATTTTTAAATTTTTTTTTTATTTTTTTGTCTTGTCAAATATGTAGTAGTATATAAATGATGAGTAGAAGAATTTAATTAGTTTAAAAAGAATAAAATTAAAATTATTTAAAAAATAAAAATAAATATAATACGTGATAGGTAAGAATGATAACTAATAAAGTTAATCAATAAATAGCAATAATGTAATTTGAAAAAATAGCCCTACTAAAAAAGTAAAGAAACGTCATCATTATCCGCAATTTAAGGATGCGAGGACCCGTTCCATGCCACAAAACAGCACCAAACATAACGGAAAGGCCAAATACCCTGCTCTGTCTCTCTCTCTCTCTCTCTCTCTCTCGTTCTCTCTCTCTCTCTCGTGGCACGTACTCTCGCATTCCTGGCTAGCTCATCAAGGTTCTCCATGCATGCATTAATGGAGGATCTAAAAATACGTCTCACATCCAATCATGTAGAGTCTCCGGCGAGATCTTCAGGTACGCCTCCTCCACTGGTGACGGCCCGCCACTCGTCCCTCGTCCAACCATCCCAGAAAAAGAAGCGCAAGACTAAAGCACTCAGAGTCTTTCGCTCCGTCTTCCGAACTTTCCCGATCATAGCGCCAACGACATGCAAGATGGGGTCGATCCCGCTCGGTATACCGGACTCTCATCGCACCAGCAGCGGCACCCGAGTCACCGGCACCCTGTACGGATACCGTAAAGGACGTGTAAGCCTGTCCATGCAGGAAACCCCGAGGTGTTTTCCCACGTTGGTGGTTGAGCTAGCCATGCAGACAAACGTGTTACAAAAGGAGATGAGCTTGGGGATGGTCAGGATTGCTCTTGAATGCGAGAAGAGATCTGACAAGGACAAGACGAGGCTCTTGGACGAGATCTTGTGGACATTGTATTGCAATGGGAAAAAGAGTGGTTATGGGGTTAAGAGAGATGCTACGGAGGAGGATTTGAATGTAATGGAGCTCCTCAAGCCCGTGTCAATGGGTGCCGGTGTTCTACCGGGGAATTCTGAGGTCGAAGGGCAGGACGGCGAGCTCGCATACATGCGTTCCCATTTCGAACACGTCGTGGGTTCCAAGGATTCCGAGACACTATACATGTTGAGCCCGGACGGGAACAATGGACCTGAGCTTAGTATTTTCTTCGTGAGGATTTGACCAGTAAGTTAACGTTCAAGGTTGATTGATTAATATATATGAGTTACAGAGAGCTAGCTATACTTGAAGTGATCATGATCGATGATCATGCAAGCGTGCCACTTACAATGAGAAAAGTTGATGGATCAGGCCGCAAGAGCTAGGGATCAGACAAAAAGGGACGTTGATGAAAATTTGGACACACGTACGTACGGTAACGTGAACTAATTAAAAGATACGAACTGTGACCATGTATACCCTTTTATTGCTTAATCTCATGTATTCATATAAAATAGTTTCCTTTTTGTAAAATAGTTTATTTTCTTCACTAGTATTAATTAATGTGAGTTTAACTGATCATGATAATATTGAAAACATGAATAATTATATATCGAACCTGTCTAGCTACATGATTAACCTGCCTGTTAATTAGCAACGAGTTGTTTCTCAATTATTATAATTATATAATTTCTCCTTAATTCATCATGATTGCGGACGTATAGGAATAGTGGTACAGAGTTGGGGTTAGTTAATTTGTTCAACAATTAGTGAAATATATATATATATATAACATTAATTTGACCCTCTTGATGATCAATTTGAAAAAAAGGAAGTTGATCGAGAAGATAAAAGATCTAGTCATGTTGAGGACCTGCATTAATTAATCAGCCCATCCGAGGTCTCCTAGTCTCCAAAATCTAGAGTAGTCCTTACGCCTTAAGCTATTGTCGAATGCCATTATTCTAAGAGAAAATCTACTTGCACCCGGGGTTGGGAACCCCCCGCGTATCCGAGCGTCCACGTATATAATAGCGAAACGGTGTGTTTGATTTTTAGTTTATAAAATATGATAGAAGTGGAACTCCACAGAACACCCCCACAGCAAGCTACCTAAGCAAGTTGCCCCACCGACGACTACAAGTGCTTCTCTCTTCTTCTGCTCAAACAAGTTGCCCCACCGTTTAAAACAAATCAGACGATACCTCAAGGGAGCAGAATGACCCACAAATGATTCGTCTTCTTTGTTAGCGTCTTTGAGCTCTTCATCTTCGTGGTCCACTGTGTACTCCTCACTGGAATCGCTGGGATTGGAAGTTGAGAGAACCTCTTCATTTTCGTCTTCCATGGAAAACCCCTCTCCTCCTTTTTCCCCAGGTTCTTTAGTTTAGACATTATTGTGCAAACTTAAATCCAAAGGAATTTGACGTTAAAATGTTTGCGAACTTTTTGTGAAGATTGCTATTAGGGACTGTCGGGGAGGCTACCATGAAAATGGATTTTGGGCTGCAGTGCTTTTGAGAAGTTGAATAACAAAGGGTTGACATCGGGCCATTTTCCTTTGATTTCTCTTTCGGTTTGAAATCTATTTACAAATCGCTTTCTTTTTTCTTTTCTTTTTTTCTTTTTTTAATTATTATTATTATTATTATTATTATTTAATAATATATTTGCTGACCCACATCAGCGAGTCCCCAAAAGGTACCCAAGATCGGGTACCTGTAGCGGAGCTCTTCTTCTAATTAGTAGGTGTGTTGTTCTTGTCCCATCATCCTATATATGCAGTAGCTTATATAAGGGCCACCCTATAGTTAGGGTGAGACTTTGTGCCTCACTAAATTTCTTCCTAGAGTTTAATTGTGTGGAGCTAGCCATATGGCTAGGCAGTAGAAGAAATTTGAATTTTTAGAACGAAAAACTAAAATTTTCATCTCAAAAAACTCTAAAAAACTTTTTGGGATGAAATTGTGCTAGATAGACAGTTCAAATGCAATCTAACTTGTTCTAATAGATTTGAGCTCTTGCTATGAAAAAGTTGCATCCCTAGCTAATACCCATTCGAACAAGATGAATTTCGTTTGAACGATACATACTATATTGTTTGAAAATTGAAAGTTATTAGTTATATTGTTCGAATGCTTATGGTTATACCATTGAGCTCTTAGTTTATGCTCGAATGGTTTCACCTTATTCATTTGAATGTTTAATTTACTTTTGAACTGTTATATATATTTGCATTTAAATGATGTAAGTTGCTCGAACGATATTTACATTGAACATTCAAATGTTTTTTTACTATATAAAAATAAGATCCCATATATAAATACAAATGAAACTCGAAATACAAGAATTATTAAGAAATACATGATGCAAGATCATAATTGTTCAAATGCTACATTAAAAATACATTAAAAAAAACAGTGTTTTTGCATACAATTAAAATAAACCTTAATTAATTCTAAGAGATTGATGACAACCCAAACCATTTCTTATCATTCCCTACATTTGCTTTAACAATTAGTATTGTTGGGTCTACAACTCGATCCGGCGCCTAGTGCAATCCATCCGGACTTGCTCTTGAATCTATCTCTTGGACCAAATATTTCAAAACCCAATTAATTGCAACCTTTTTTTCATTAGATATGATAAATTTCATTCCCAAAATATAACTTTCAAACTTTATTATATCTAAACTCTTACATCTTTTGCAAAAATCACATACTATTTCCGAACTACACCATAATATTGGCCTACAAAATGTTTCCAATTAAGAACAAAACATACGAAATATACACATCAAACCAACACCAAGCATTCAAGATTTTTAGTAAATAAAATTAAATAAATAACAATGTAAGGTACCAAAAAAACAAAAACAATATTAATTTATAGCGAAGGACAAGGTTTTACATATTTCTAGAAAATTGAAAACAAGAATGTAATCTATATACACATACCTCTAATACAAACTAAAGAAATTAAGTTAGTTTCAAGCACTAAGCATCCCTTACAAGAACAAGAAAGAGAAACATTCGTAGAGTATAGAAAAAATGCATATTCAAATTTTAAAAATAATAATAATAATATATCCCATTCGTTTTAAAGAAAAAATGATTCCTCTCCTTCCCTATTTCAAAATATACACATGATGCATGCCTACGTACACTAACCATTAATTCAGAATTTGTAGCAAATAATAGTATAACAATAAATAAAAATGTGAGGTACCGAAAAACAAAAAATAATATATATAGTGAAAAACAAGCTTTCATATATTTCATGAAAATTGAAAACAAAAATGAAATTATATAAACATACCTTAAACACAAACTAAAGAAAGTGAGTTTCGAGTACCCACTACAACAAAAAGTGCCTATTGCCGCAAAATCTTTTGCCAGAAAAACTATCAAAATTTGCAGCAAATGACCATATAGTGGCAGAAAAGTCCCGCCGCATGTTTGCAGATAATAAATTGCCAATTTAACTACTATATTCGACCATCTGAAAATTTGTCAAAAATAGCTACTTATTATGGCAATGGAAGCCGCTAGCATAAGTCATATTTCTTGTCAGAAATACTACAACCCGCCCTACCAATCTTGATCAGTTAACTCAATTCCCGGAATGCAACCTTGCCACTTGTATGCTATTTCATCAATTTAGATTGTGGCTATTGAATACTTACTACACATACATATTGTAGGAAATATATTGTATTGGAAACTTATGTTGCCAAAAAAAATAATTCACAGCAACTTTAAAGCCTCACAATAACTTAATTGCAATGCAGTTCGACAAATGGAGACTGACTTCAATTAGCTTTTGCTACTACTACACATCTATGTAAAAGGTTATTATTGGCAACTATGTCTTTTGAAAAATACTTTTACTGACAATTGTGAATCCTGTAATCTGCCTTATTGCCGCCTAATTAGTTTTCCCACTTTAGGAATTCATTGATGATTCAGCTATGCAAAAAAAAACTATTCTTGGCCATTATTTTCTCTGCTATAGCTCAATCTCAGCAAATTTGTTTTACATCTAATTTTGAATACAATGACCTACATTTTATTGGCAGAGATTGAAGGGTCCTGGTGATGCATTCTTGTTAGAAAACCTGTATTCCCACAAATATCTGTCACAACCTGGCATAGCAAAAGATGATTTCTTGCTACTTAACTACCCTACCATTTTGCCACTACTACACAATAATGATAAATATATAATTACTATACAACGGTGACCTCAACCAGATTTTTCTCCATAAATTAATGCTCAATACATAATTAGTAATTTGCAACCTATGCATGTTCCCGCTAACAGATGGTTTTGATTTGATCATGCCATCAGTTTTTGAGATGAAAAGTATAAAACAAAAATGTCAACATTGTTACTATAGATCAACTTGACATCTTCCCCCTTAGCACATTTCCAAAAAAATAGGAGAAATCAAGTGGACACAAATATTTGATTATCCAACTAACGACTCACAAACAAGGCACATCCAAATGAACACATCTGTTTTATTTATCACTTAGTTTTTCATTAAACATATTTTCCATCCAAATGCACCCTGTTCAGTTGGTCAATATCCAGCCAAACATAAACAACAAATTGCACATGATCATATCAACACATATGACTTCTTTTTTTTTTATAAATATATCAACACATATGACTTAATCATCAATTCTAGTCTCATTAATTACATGCTTCCCATAATTACATGCTTCCCATAATTGGCATCCTGTTCAATTTGACATGCCCAGCCAATATACATAAACAACATATTCACACGAGTCCCATTTCTATGTCCCAAAACAGAACTATTACAGATCAATATATATAGCATGGTTTCAAGTCTCTTCCCTGGTCAAAGGTATTTGTGGGGATCTTGGCTAAAAAAAAATACACCTCATTGTCCACATCATGCCAAGGTTGGCCCACTTGTGTCTTCATCAGGATGGTTCCCTGAAATCTCCTCTTGCTGCCATGCTTCATACTCCTTGCACATATATTTTGAGTTAAAGTCATGAAAATCCATTTTTTTAGAATTGAGTTGTTTCCAAAATAGCAGAGCTGATAAATTACTAATATTATGACAATGTTGGACACTTACTATGTACCCTATCCCATCGTACTCAAGAAAACTCTACTCTCAGCCAGCAATTGCATGTATTTTTATCCAACCATGCAAATTATTTAGTACTCTAAAGCAGGGATAGTTTGAACGGATATCCACCTGTCAAGAATACATACCTTTGAGCACATATAATCTGCTCCAAAAAACTAGAGGGAGGGCAACGACATTAAAGAAGTCAGTCCGATCGTTTAGCACTATGCATGGCCCTATAATATCATAAAAATAGTTTGTCATGAAAATGCTTGAATCATATCATTCATTGCACAATTACAAACCCTACGAGATGTGTGGATTATGAAAGCTAGCAAGGAAAAATAGCAGGCAAACACAAAATGAATATACCACAATAGTATGACATACATGTGCAAATCAGCATATGAGCATAAAAACCAATGGAATCATAAAGCAGCATAGATATTCATTTGGAAGGGTCACTTAAAATGTCAACATTAATCTTTTGCTTTTTGGGATAAATTGTATGCTTTTATTTATTTCATATTAGATGAATTGATTGGGTCAAGGCGTATTTTATTTAATTCAAGCACTTAGAGCCTTGGTAAGCCTGATGTCCAGCCCAGAAATGTTAGAAGGTGGCCTGGGTCAGTGAAAGCACTAGTCACACTTATTAGAGTATTATGCAACAAAAAAGACAAGTAATAAACTAATTATATAAAATTTACACAAAGTACATGGTTCAAACAAAATATACCAAAAAGGCCCTGACCAAAAAAGTTTTCAAGAATTGCTTCTATGCTAACACAAGCAATCAAATATCAATCCATCTAGAAAT
This sequence comes from Carya cathayensis, assembly GCA_011037825.1. Lineage (NCBI taxonomy): Eukaryota > Viridiplantae > Streptophyta > Magnoliopsida > Fagales > Juglandaceae > Carya > Carya cathayensis. Next base: position 739,451 of record QGSO01000266.1, on the reverse strand, counting down.
CCAACCTGAAATATTATGGTGCCATGGTAAGTAAATTATCTTCAATATCAACTAAACATTTGAGTATATTTGATAGAATATTAATTGCATATTGAGCTTATTTTTATAATTTTCTTTCTAAAATCAATTAGAAAAGTGCACTTTTCTGCACTATAAGCTTCCAAAAAAGCTTATAAAAACCACGATTTTGCTTCGCTTTTGCTATGTGAAGCACTTCAAACTTGGCATTTTCTGCTTTGAGCTTTTACTGACTATTTGTGGAGCCTACTTGGAGCCCAAGCTGTCACCTTAAAATCCTTGTCTAGTGTTAGGAATCCAAAACGTTCTTGAAGGCTAATTTAAGAAATATTAGGCTGAGATATTCCTGGAAACAAGAGCTGCGGTTCTAAAATCATTAAAAAAACAAAAGAAAAACAACTGAGCATATTAATACTTTTGGGTGCAGGGGAGGGGAGTGGGAAAGAGGACTACAGTTACAAAGCTAATTAACAAGAACTTCAAAGACATAGGATGAGATTGAACAAACACATATTAAAGTATCAATGGAAGCAACAAAAAAACACCACATCAAGTTTTTATTATTTTTCTTATTTTCCTTAACACCAAATTTTCATAATGTGTAAAGGTATTGACCATGAGAGCAGTATATATTTTGAAGATCAAGTATTGACCATGAGATATAACATGACAAACATTGAAAGAAACAGAAAATAGTAGGAGAAGAAAGTCTAATTAAAGGAAAGGGCAGTTGTCAAGATGCACAAGGAATTCTGTCTAATTAAAGAAAATTCTCATCCCTTCCCCTGCTACTTCTAAGAACTGACCACATAATTAAAAACCAAAGATGAGGCCCATTATTATTAAACTTCTAGCTCATACCATGTAAATGAAGAGGAATAATATGAACATTTTTAATCCAGTATATTATATCTTTTCCATAAGCAAGAACAAGCATAAGAATCAAGAGGCCATAAGAACAAGCAGAAGTACAAGACGCAGCCTGCGCTGGAGCTGTGTGTCCCAACAGGTTGAAAGAGCTAATTGAATACTTCCGTTGAAGAAAATGAACATACTGCACACAGATTTGAGACAAAATAAGCCTTTTGAAAGTACCACATGCATAGATTTGAAAAAAACAATAAATCTTTTGAACATACTGCATGATAGATTTAAAACAAAAATAACCAAGGCTTTTCAAACAGTATAGATAGATTATAGGAAGAGAGAGTTCTAGACAACTATATTTATGAGTTTAACGAAATAGAGTTTCAAGATAATGAAAGTATCAAGTTGTTAAAATTCCTATTAACACCATATGATTCTCATAAATATGTGTATGCACAAATGAGCATATAATGTCTGTTTAAATCCGGCGTGCCCTAATAGCTATAACGTTTCTAAAATGCTTACAAATACCAATAGAATCAGTGATTTATAAACTAAAGGTCATTAAAGAAAACACCATCACCATCAGCAAACACCAACCACCATCACTACTACCACCATCCAAGCCTTATTCAACTATCCATAGGTCAACTGCAGTTGCATTATGCTTATACTGAAAATAAACCATGCTTATACCCAAGTCTTCCTTATATAATCAATTAGTGGGATTATTATAAAATTCTTCAGCACACGAGTAAGCAACAATCCTTTATACTCCTACCAATACACTCAAATCCTTTGCAAAATTAAAACATATACTTGGTCCTAAATCATGCTCCTTGTTTATCTTTTTTATTTAACCTGATTGGTAAATCACATATGCATTGAATGGTTCTAGAACCCATGACCCCACCTTCCATTGAATTCTTATGGGGGTGAAAGCCTAAGGTCAAAGAGGAGCGGATGGATCCAAACTCCAACAAAATTATTTGCAGCAAACTATTTTAAAGATAAAAAGTTACTAGCCTACCAATAAAAAAAAGAACTAATAATAGAGCTTTATAACGTTCAAGTGCACAAAGCATTCCCTTAACTACTAAACACAAATTTAAAAGGCACCGTTAAATCAAGAGAAAGAAACTTAAAATAAAAAATCCACATACAAAATTAAAGAGGAACTTACCAAAACTGAAGCCATATGTAGCCATCAAAGCTTTATTGACAATGATAATCCCAACAGAAGTGACAACATTGAACATCCATGCGGCCGCATCTGCTGTAGCCTTCTCATCTGCCTTGCTAGTCGGAGCCATAATTATGTTGTATTCTGAGAAGTGACGACCGCAAAGTCCTTATCCCTCAGCTTCCATAAAGAAATCCATCCACATCTGCAATAAGTCCAAAGTTCCTGCCAGTCAGCAACAAATTCTTCTACAAAGTTTACGTCGGAAAAAAATTAAGAAAACTTGCTCGACTGAAAATAAAAATCACAATCGCAGAGGAGTTGTTGCAGCATTTGATGAAACTATTCTCTTTTTTAGTTATTGATTTTCGATAAACTAACATAATTGAAAATCATCGTCTGGTAACCAAAAAACTCAGAAAAGAATGCTTTGATGACTCATAGACTGTTAGTTCAGCGCCAACAAGTCTAAAGCCCACTTACAAAGATCAGAGTGCGGCAGAACCTACACACTAGTACACGGATCCAAAAGCAGAAAATTTTCATCAATCACAAGCAGATCCAAAAATGCTTCAGATCAATCGCACATATTCCAAATCTTTGCGAAATCAAACCAATACGAAAATCAGATCCATAATTTAGACACAAAAAATGGCAATTGGATCCCAAGCATTTCACAATTGGAGCCACTTCAGCTACCGTTAAAAAACAGATCTACCACAAAAAGGAGTAAACGAACCGGAATCCACGAATATCTACGAATATCTACGAATCACGTTTTTTGAAGATACAATGAACCGGAATCCACGGTTCCGGAACGAGTAAATGTACGGTACGTACCGGCTAAACGGAGCGAGCTGAACGAGAACGAGCAGGGCTCGAGATAGAGAAGGACGAGGGGTTGTGGCGACAACCGGGCCAGTTACAAGAGCTTTGGAAATGGATGGAGAGTAAGAGAGAGAGGGAGACTTACTTTGGAGTATTCAACAGAGAAGAGGGAGAGAAGAGCGAGGAAGAGAGAGGAAGACAGACTTACTTTGGACCGCTCGGAGACGACGGCGTCTGCTGGAGGAGGCGACCGCTGGACTTGATTCAAGGCGGCGGCTGAAGCAGTTGGGCGAATATGGAGCAGATTCGGAGAAAGAAAGAGGAGTGATTGGAGAAATGAGAAACCGAGGGAAAGGGGGAGAGAGCGGGTGAAAGAAATGGAATAGAATAATACATAGATGCGAAACAGTTGATCTCCATGTCTGGCGAGCAGCTTACAATTACTGCATATTTTATGTCAAACTTTTTCAGTTTCACTAGGGCATTGCAGACCATTCACGTCTGAAACAAACTTTATTTTGGACTTGCAATTGGCAATGGCGAGTGCTTTTAGGGGTGTTTGTGCAGGAAGGGAAATAGGTTAGGGGGAGACTGACGGGGAGCGGGAGAAAAATAAGGGGAATTGAAATTATTCAACTTTTGTGCGGCGGTTTAAATCGTAAATAATAAAATTTAATACTACTTGTGGCGGTTTAAATAGTAAATAATTAAATTTAACACGGTCCTTTAACCTAATTAAATCATTTACCATTAGTGGCAAATGATTGTGGTGGTAAAATACCGAAAAAATGTCAAAATTGACTTTTTTAGTCAAAAAAAATTATTTTGGCAAGATGCTTTAGTTGAAAAAAATGGGCTTTTGTCATCACTGCATCTTTTTTTTTTCCAAACATTAATTTTGTGGATAAAACATCCTATTTACGACAATTTATAAGTTGTTGAAAATAAAGTGGCGGCAAATGGCTAAATATGTTGTAGTGACCAAACATTTCTTATAAGAACAAACAAGAGAAACATTAGTAGAGTATAGAAAAAATGTATATTCAAACTACAAGAAAAAATCCTGGCCATTTCTTTGAAAGAAGAAGTGATTCCTCTCATTAGGGGTGAAAACTGACCATTCGGTTTCGGTTTTGGACCTAAACCGAAACCGAACCGATCTTCTCCAACCCCTGTAAATCTCGACCGAAACCGGCCGTTGAAATAGGAGAAAACCGTTTACATCGGTCTCGGCATCACTCCGATCGGTTCGTCGGCGTCTACGGTGGCGATGGAGGCTATTTCTTACCTCGGAATACTCCAGTTCAACACCGTGGAGAAGGAAAAAAATATAAAATGTTTTCCCACTGATCTTCTCCTCCATAAACCACCCCACTGATCTTCTCCTCCACAAACCAAACCCACAACCAAAACGACGACGACAAAAAAAACAACCACCGAAGTCACCACCAAAACCACTTTCACTACAAGAGAAGTGAGTTTTTGTGACCAAATTTTAATGACCAAAAGGATTATTTCCGACCAAAACCGTAGGAAATAGTCCTTTTAGTCACTAAATTTTAGTCACAAAAGCTCACTTCTCTTGTAGTGTTTCATCAGCACTGGCGATGACGCCGTAGCGACTGGGTGAAGAGAGAGACGACGCCGAGAGGTGCGATTTGAGAGAGAGAGAGAGAGAGAGGAGAGGAGGGACGGCGTAGAGACGAAGAGAAATGAAGAAGAAGCGTCGGTGGGGAGTTAAAACCCTAGAGTGAAACGGCACCAAACGGTACCGTTTCATTTAGTTTTTTTTTTTAACTTCAGATGTTAAACGATGTCGTTTCACTTATTTAAGTGAAACAGCGTCGTTTAATTAAGGTATAAATAAATAAAAATATATATCATATATTACGTCAGCCGGTTCAGCGGTTTGAACCAGGGTCAAACCGCTGTTGAACCAACGTAGGTCGGTTTTGAATAATATCTACCGTACGCCGACCGGTTCACCGGCGATTCCGGCCGATTCCTAACGCTGCCAGTCGGTTCCTATCGGTGGCGTCGGTTTCTGTACACCCCTACCTCTCATTCCCGACTTCACAAGAGCACAACCCAAAATCTTCCCATTTTTGGTATGCTAGCCTTTTTCTCTCGAAGTTGCAAAATTTCCGAGACATGATTCATAAAGTCTAGGGCGCTTTATCTTTGTTGAGGAATGCTACACAACCTCCCAACACTTCACACTCTACTTTTTTTTAATTTTTTAATATTTTTTTTTGAATTTATTCTTTTTAAATTAATTTAATTCTTTTATTCATTATTTATATATTAAATATTTGATGAAAGATAAAATAATAAAAATTAAAAAAAAATGTGGAGTGTGGAGTGTGTGTGAATAGTAGGAAGTTGTGAAGATTTTTTCATCTTTGTTTGGGTCATCGTGGACTGTTCAAACAAAGTAAAATACGTTTGAACAGGTAAAATTGGAAAAAGAAAAAAATAGCTCGTTCTAAATTATCCTAATAAAATCTCATTGAAATTTGACCATTTGAACATAACCAAACTCTATTAGAAGGGAAACTATTCTAGTTTAAGTGGATACCATTTTAGTTCTAACAGAATTCGTGAACATAGAAAAGAGATCGCACAATCAAATTCTTGAAAAATATTTGGTTGAAATTTGCATTGGAACGAAATCTGCAAATGAATTTAATATAATTCGAACGTAGTTGTACTATTTTGGACACATTTCATGTTACCGTTGGAACAGATTTCTTATCATTTCAAATGGGTTTTGGTGCCATTCAAACAGAATTAGCACCGTTCGAACAGATATAGTAACAATCAATCATTTTTAAGAACGATTGATTTCATCCTTAAATATTGCCCTTCGTACTATAAATTATTGTTTGAACAGTACTTAGAAGTCAAATTTGTAAGGACAAAGAAATGTTTGTCCCGAAACAATTTTTTTCAAAAAAAGTCAAATTTGTTGTAATGAGGTAATATTGTCCCAAAAAAGTTTATAATTTATTACACACTATGTGTCGAGGTGACAAGTACAACGCATGCATGATGCATTTAATCTCATACATATAACCAAACTCACTGATCTCATAGTTCTAAGCACCTGCATGGAGTTTTCCCTACACCAAATTCTAGAGTGATTGGTCTGACGAGACATGAGCCACATATGCAAATCTCGATATCAAATGTTTGGTTAATCAAACCAAATGATCAAGTGTTTTGGCGAAATTTGATTGTAAGATATTTATTTTTGGGAATCTACTTTACAAGATATTTACTTTATGATTGTACTTGAGGCAGATTCTTGTTTATATATGTCCATCAAGCTTCAATGCACGTGCCTTCTATTTATCTTTCCACCCGATTTATAAGGTTTTTATATTCATTATCAACAAGTGGTCGTGCATGGGAGAAGAAACAAGTTCGCTCTATATGTCGTCTATCTAGCATAGTGCTCTAATGTCATCTCCGAAATTCTAGTTTCCACTATTATATATTCTCAATGGTAACTCCAATAAAGACTGCTTAAGTGTGTAAAAAAAATATTTTGCTTGATGTCATACAAAGTAACTAAAATAGAATTGAGTAATGCTACATACAGTCGTGGAATGTGCAAACACCGTGCAATCGCTTTGAAAAAGAATGGGGTCCAGGGTTAAAAATTTAATTTTTTTTTCTCATGTGAGTTTCGTATTAATTCACTTTTCTCAAAGAGATTACGCGACGCTTGCACAACCACGACTGCAAATATCATTTCTCTTGTAAAAAACAATTAAGTCACAATATGATATCCTAATTTAAGTAGTATTATAATCAAATATACATCAAAATCCCCCTCATACTCTAGATGGTGGGCCCAACTTGGATTTGGAAACAAGATTACAAAAGCGGCCAGGTGGATGAGATCTCGTGAAACCGTTAGCAAGTTCGTCTTCAGAGGAGATGGAGCAAAGTAGTAAGGTACTTGTAGAAAATTATTCCTAATAAAAAGATAATCAGTCTAACAAGTCGTTTGAGGGAGACCCATATCTACTAAAGGCCAATATAACCATAAAATCTTGTATATATCTAGTGTCAGGAAGAGCACAATACTCAGATTCTGTACTAGAAAAAGAACAACAGACTGCTTCTTACTATACCAAGAATTTAGATACGTTCTTAGTAAGAAGATTGACGATTTGTAGGATCTCTAGCATAGTTAGCATTAGAATAAACCCAAAGCTCAAGGGATGAGCATGAAGAAAAATGAAGTCCATGAAACAGATTTCCCTTGATATAACATAAGATACGAAGAATGGTGGCATAGTGGGTAGATCAAGGAGTACTCATGAACTAGATAACCAAATGTACTGGATAGGAAATATATGGTCGTGTGACAATAAGATAAATAAGATTACCAACTATGGCCCTATAGAGAGAAGCATCGAAGAGAGGCTCACTTTAAGTGGCAAGAAGCTTGACATTGGTCCCATGAGGATTGTTCACATTCTTGTTGTTAGTCAAACTAGCCTGAGAAGCAAAATCAGAAGCTTATATAGATTGAGAGGTAACATCCATATGTAACAAAAGTAACCTCAAGTCCAAAAAAGTAGTGGAGTCTGCCAAGATCCTTTATCTCAAAATTCTAACTAAAAAAAGTTAGAAGACTACGCATCCTAAAAATGTTATTCCTAGTGATAGTCGTGTCATCAACATATAGATAATGATAGTAATACTCGCATTTGTGGTTCGTAGAAATAGTTCAGATTAAGAGCAGGGAACAAAATCCTAATGAGCCACCATATAACTGAATTTGGCAAATCATGCTTGATGAGCTTTCTTAAGAACATAATGAGCACGATGAAGTTGGCAAACTTTTTGAAGATGATGCTCATTACCAGGCTGTGGGGTTGCATATATGCTTCGTCAAAGAGATTACCATTCAAAAAGTCATTCTTGACATCATTTTGAAATAAATGTCATTGGGAAATTGCAGCAAGTGCAAGCAAAGATATAAAAAATGTATTTCGTGCAATAGCTGCAGCAGTTTCCCCATAAAAAAATGTACGTCAAACAAAGTAGAGTTATGATGAGTGCATTAATTTATTAGACAAAGCTTTTTTCAAAGAGGGTCAAAACTAGCTTCATGATAGTTGCAATGTTCATAAAGAGCAACGAGAACATAAAAATAATGATAATCTTAGAGATGTGTGTTCATAAAGAGCAACGAGAACATAAAAATAATGATAATCTTAGAGATGTGTGAATGTGTTCTTACCCGAATAGAGTGACACAGTTTAAATACTTGAGAGGATTTTAGAACATGTGATGCAATTAAAGAATCACAAGTCTCATCAGGCATATCAACGTAGCCGTAAAGAGACTATCTAAGGACCTAGGCGGCTCTGCAATGATGTCAAGGACTTAATTGATAAAAATATTAGTAAAAACAAGAGAATATTGCAAAGGTGAAGAACATCAATGGGAGAAACTAATAAACTTTCTATGATCCAAGAACATCACAAGACGAGAAACACAGAGACATTTAGGGGAGGTTCGGATACAAAAATTATCTCAATTTATCTCATTAATTATTATAATTTTTTCAAGTTTTAAATAAAATATAATAAATAATTCAATTTTTTCAAATCATAAAATAAAAATAATATTAAAAAATAATATTCTACAATATTTTGTTTAACTTTTAGCTAACTTACTATCCAAACCTTCTCTAGTAATGGAATCCTAAGAACAATAGTTTTTTGGTAAGATGCCAAAAACAAGATAACAACATAATCAAGAATGTAGTTTGAATTTGGTACGTTCATATGGAGGTAAAGTGACAAAACAAATGGACTCAAAAACATGGAGTAGGGAGTAAAAATGGATTTTACCAAAGAAACGCTCAAAAGAAGTTTTGTTGTAAATAGTTTGTGAGGGACTTGATTGATAGTGTATACAACAATGAGAACAGCTTCATTCCAAAATCTTTCAGCAACAGAGGCAATGACAAGAAACATGTGTGCAGTGTGTAAGATATGTGTGCGTTTTCTTTCGACATGTCCATTCTGCTAAGATGTACAGGAACAAAAGTGTTTGAAAATGGTCCCATGTTAGGATAAATAATCAAGAATAGATTCTTCATTATACTCCATGGCATTTTCTTAATGGGAGATTTTGATGGAACAAGAAAATTGAGTTTGAATCATTTGGTGAATGATAAATATTAACAAGTTTAGATTGATGATACAAATGATATATCCAAGTATAACGAAAGTAACCAAAGGCCTCTGCCCAGCACTCCCCACTCAGTAGGAGTGGGAGCAAGACCACAAAAGTGTTAGGAAATGGTCACATATTGAGATAAATAATCAAAAAAAGATATTACATTATACTTCACGGCATTATCTAAACAAAATATTTTAATGGAACAAGAAAACTGAGTTTAGATCATTATGTAAAAGTTTTGATAAATATTTACAAGTTTAGATTAATGATGCAAAAGATTTATTCAAAAACAACAAAAGTAACCAAGGGCTTCTACCCTGCCCTCCCTACTCAGTAGGGATGGGAGCAAGATCCTAAATATCATAATGAACTAAATCAAATGGTATAGAAGAAGATGAATCACTATTATTGAATGAGAAATTTGTTTGTTTCCCAATATGGCAAGAGACATAATAAAAAACTTGGAATCAAAGGACCCTAAATGACCTTGAGAAGCTAAAAGTTGAACATGTGGTAAAGAGGCATGACCCAATTGTGAGTGTCATAAGTTAGAGGAAGTAGCTGAAGCAACAAGAGAAGTCTGTGTGCACGCTGGAATAATTAGTGAGGTAAGCTCGAAAAAAGGTCCAATTTTACAGCACGTCCCAATATACTGACTTGTCTAATGATCCTACACAACAATGCCATCATTATGAAAAACTAGTCTTAAGCCTAATTCACAAAGCTTCTCGACAAATAGAAGATTCAAATGATAGTTTCAAAACTAAGTATGCATCATCAATAGATAAGCCAAAGGATGAGATAGATCAAATATGAGTGAAAAATATGTAATAACTATTAGCAACACAAATAACAGGATTAGGAGAAACGATAGTTTTGTGGGAAAACAAAGTAGAATCAAAAGTCATATGGTTACAACAAGTAGAGTCGTCTATGAACCACAAAGACTTGCCAGAGGTGATAGACAGTGCAATAGAGGATCAAGACAAAACTTGATGAATTGGTTCCTTAACCTGAATTATTGTTAGAGTAGGAGTGTGAGATGGAGTCTTATGAGTAGACTTAGATGCAGGTGAAGCAACTGCGACAACCTATGGAGTTGAAGCCCATTGTTTTTTGTGTTATAGTTTGCAACATTCATTGATGGAGTGGTCAATCCTTTTGTAGTACTTTCAGAAAACTAACTTGGAAGGCAACTATGAAGATGTGTGACTAGATGATGGCTTGGGATCACTTGGAAAAGCAATTGCCACAACCATATCTGGAGATTGTATTTTCGTGGTGGCGTCAATTTTGTTTAGATATGAGCTTAGAAACAACAACCTTGAGATTTGGGAGAGCTTTGCGATGCAAAAGAGAAGCCTAGGTTGGCTCAAAGTCCTCATGAACTGTCATCATGAAACTGTTTAAATTTTTTATGATTACAATATGCCATAAGTAATCCTGCCTTATGGGCACTTTAGTTGAGGGTCTGAATTAGATAATTGTTTTCAAAAACTATTTACTTAAGAATAAAAATCAGAAATAGGCTAACCTAATTCTTGACGCATTTGGTAAAGTTTAGTCTCAAGTTTGAAGCTCAAGGAAGCATCATGAATGCAATTTTATCAACGTGCTAGAAAATTTCAAGCAACTTTTGCAATCTCAAGCTTTGGAAGTAGACTATGAATAGAAGGAATTGAAGTTGATAAAACCGAGAAAGTATCTTAGAGTGCATACTATCTCAATTGTCAAGACGTGAAGCAAAATTATTTTTGTCTCACCATCTTTAAGTTTAGGTGGTGAAATCTTGTTAGATACATAACTCCACGGTCATCATCCTTATAGAAAAATCACTATATGTTGGTCCCACATATTGTAGTTAAGCCTATTCAAAATAGGATCATTTGGATGAAAATTATTGTTAAGATTAAACTAGTGCAAACAAATTGAGTAGAAAGCACCTGGTCAATAGTCAAAGGTCAATTGATGCCATGGCAGTTGTTGATGTGGCACTAATGCAACAAATGTGGCTAACGTGGACTAGGGCTACTTGACACGATGTGATGGTGACACATGTCATGCATCGTTGTTTTGTGTGTGGATAAGGTTGCCGATTCATGGACGGCAGAACAAATTTCTTGGTGGCGCATGCGAAGTCTTATAATGTCAAGCTTGATCATTTTTAGCTTGGTGATAGCGAGATATGTTACTAAAAATGTGTGAAAGAAAACACTTGCGGTTGACCGTGGTAGTGAGGGTCGAATCTTGTGGTGGGACGTGGCAGTGTGTGTGAAGGCGGATAGGATTGGGTTTTTCACAAATAAGATGATATGTACCTTGCAAAGTTGATTCTAAAATATGATGTTAGAACGAGCAACAATGTAAATTGGAGAGCCCTGAGTGATGATAGATTCGCGAAAAAAAATACTAAAAAAATAATGCAAAGAGATTACAAGGATACCGTGTAGAAAATATGTAGAATAGAATTTGAATGAGACTTATATTTATGAATAAATGATTATTATGTAGAGAGCCTATTTATAAGAAAAAATTAGGCTAAGTATACAATATCTCCTAATCAAAGTAGTATTCTACTAATCAAATATACATCAACAGATATTAGAAGACATATAATGATAGTTTATATATTGTAAAATAAATATAACTTTATGGTATCAATTTATACTAATTTGTAAAATAGAAACGTTATATCCATCTCATAAAAGTAAGTTTACGGTAAAAGTAATTTACAATCTAACGTACTAAATAATATTAATTTATAAATTTATTTATAGGAAATTCACTACTCAATAGATAAAGAATCTCTTTCGCAAAAATAATGCATTGCAATTTTATTAATAAGCTTACTCTCTCCGTGGAAATGGTGGCTTTCAAGGCCATATGAAAATTGCGAGCATTGAGATCTGGATCCGTGGGCTGTGGGAGTACAGTGGGGACCCGCAGGTTGAGGTGTACTGGGCAATCGAAAATGGGCTTCCAACCATTTTGAGCAGATCGTGAGCATGCATTGGGGAGTGATGGACATTCAACATATGATGTTAGAAGGTAGCGGGAGAGAGCCGATGGCCGATTAGGAAGGGACCCGAAAAGCAAAAGGAAAATTAGAGTCTTCAAACAAGACATTGCAACAGAAATGTAATGATCTTCGGCTAAATAGTTGAACGCTTTGATTTTACAATCCATAAAATTAGAATTCGTCCCAACTGTCACTGATAATTAAAAAGGTTAATAGAGTCAGCAGTTCTAAAGCTAAGTATAAAAAGGTTTTATAAAAATAAATTCATGTAAATTTACGATATCAATTTTATAATAAAAATAATTTTAAAATTTAATAAATTATATCAATTTGTCACTTAAATTTTGTACGTAAAGTTTCTCTAATACAATACCCTATTAAAATTCCTTCCCATTAATTATTTATCTGCCATTACTTGAATTAAGATTTTTTATGATTTTCCGTCTCAAACATTTTCTAGATAGATATAGATTATAGACCTTATATATATAAAAGAATAATCCTAAGGCCACCGCTGGCCAAAAAAAAAAAAATTAAAATTTTTTTTTTCTTAATGATTAAGAAATTTTTTTTTAATATTATTATAAATATTTTATATTTTTTTAAAATATTTAAAAGTATTAAAAAATAATTTAAAAAAATAAAAAAAAGTTTTTACCCAGCGGTAACGGATCCACGAGCGGTGACTGTAGCACCGCTCTATATAAAATCCTATGCTACCCAGAGATAATATTTTATACAAATCTAGATGTTACGAGACTGTCACTTTCTTAATTAATCTGATTTTATGTATAGTAATTTTTATATATATTTTTTATATATTTTATTAATATAAATAATTATATATTTAAAAAAGTTTCAACAATTAATTATATTAATAAAATATATATCAAAATATTTTAACATTACCCACTAACTTGTGCCACGCTATATACGGCAGCGTCAGAACTATAGCTTGGCACGTGATGAGAAGTCCGCGTTTAGCACCTTTAAGGGTTCCAAATTCCAATGAGCTCCGTGTCCCCGGAGAAAATGGTAAAGAGAGAAGGTAAAGAGCTACCCACGTCAATCAAGCCAGAGAAAAAGTTGCTTTTTTTCAACTTACCCGATGAAAAAGACAAGTCGCTTTCCAACATTTGAGCTGCGCCCAGCCTCAGACTCTCTGCTACGCTCTGAGCCAGTTACAGCGCGTGCGGCGTGCCCATCATTTGACCGAAAACACAGGGTTGCCTTGGTAAGGACGCTAAACATCAAGGCTCTGTTTGTTTATATAAAATTAAAAAATTTATTTTATTTTATTTTATTTCAATTTATTATTATAATTTTTTTAAATTTCTATATAAAATATAATAAATAATTTTATTTTTTTAAATTTTAATACAAAATTAATATTATAAAATTATATTATAACAATATTTTATTTATTATTATTTAAAATATTTTATCTCATTTTATTTTATATGTATAACTAAACGGAACTATGCAGCAATGACTCACAAACGTCCCAGAAGGGTATATGTTTCTTACAAAGGTTTGTATATAAATTTACCTATATATTTAGGTTATTGGCCGATAGTTTTGAAAAAAGAATCGTTTTTGTGGGGAAGGAAAATAATGATCGAAACCTCGGGGTTATGCAATACCAATTCATGCATGTGGAAAGCTAAGAGCGGACGCTTTAACCCTTGTATCGTCACATTAACAACTACCGTACAAACAGAGGAGGTTGAAACTGAAGGCAAGCTAGCTAGACTGCCAAGACGGCCTTGACCGATAGGATACAACGAACAATGATGATCATTGATTATTTAATATGAATAGCACCAAACTTATCAATAGCCAAAGGCTAGCTAGCTAGCTGGTGTTTTGGATTCGTATCAGCAATATTGCATGCAAAAGACTAACATCACTGTAATAGTGATACGTATTACGATGAATTATATTAATAAAATATATATATAAATGTCTGTAAATAGAATTTTTATAATAAATATAACTCCAAAACTATCATTAGAGTTGCGGAGGAAAAAGAGAAAAAGAATAGCTACTATCATGACCAGCCGACCGAAGCTTCTCTCTAGTAAATGAAATGAGAGGGACGTAACTGATGACAAATTTAAGAGCAGTACAGTAAATAATTGCCATTTTCACGTGGTTTTGTTGCTTTTCGATCCCTGAGCTCTCACACTCTGTCTCTCCCCCTTGCCTGTGTGTTGTTCTGCTTTAAGCTGTACGTGATGCATATCGAATCTGTGTCTGACGTGCAAAACAACGACGCAAGAGATATTCATAGGGCACTAGGGTTGAAGTAAGCAGGTTAAAGACAAGTGAAAGTGAGTCTCGCCCGTGGAGCACAGCTGGCCTAAGTCTCTGGAGGAGATCCAGTAGGATCTCCAAGATTGTGATGATCATTTTGTGTACTGGGGTGGGATCCTACTTATATACTTGTTGTCGAATGTGCTCCTCCACCCATTCCATGTGATCAGCGGGCTCATGAATTACACATTTATATGATATTTCTGTACTACACGTTACGTATATGGAGATTTTTCTTGGTTAGGGAAACGAAGCGAATTCTGTGGGCATTAACTGTCTCTGCGAAACTGCTAGCTGGGTATTTGTTTTTTAAAAATATTTCAGGTAAAAGAGAATTATATAAAAATTAATTTATAAATTATAGGTTTAACGAAACGATGTAAATTATAAAATTATTAAATTATTTTTATTATAAAATAAATTTAATAAATTCGATAAAACTATATCAGTTTATAAATTTATTTTATATCTGTATCAATTATTATTATGTTTTTTTATCAAAACCCTTTCCTCAGGTAATTTGTGTAGGAAAAATTTTTCTTGCAAACATACTTTCCATACCAATTAGTTCATCGATATTAATTTGTAAGATATAGGTTTAACGAAACGATGTAAATTGAAGGCAAAAATAATTTTTATGAAATAGAAACTTTTCTTCTTTTCTTAAAAATTTTTTTATAAATTTTTTACACAAAAAAAATTATCGATACGTCAATTAATGCACAAAATCTACTTGTATCTAACAAAGCTCATTTCTTTTAAAGCTAAATAAGTTCTAAATAAGTTTTTGGACTCGCACAATATATTTGATAAGAAAAAAGAAATTATATTTAGTATATAATATCAAGATGATATAATGTCAAAGGAAAAATCTATTTACAAGCTGTATTAATATGTATATCAATTTAATGTAATTAATTAAAAAATAAATTTTATCATTAAAATATCAAGACGATGAATAAAATTCTTTTAAGATAAAATAGTCCTAACACATTAAAAAATAAAAAACTATACAAAATAATCAAAGAATATCAAAGTTGGAATTTGGAAATGACAAATAGAAGGTGGTCCCATATTTCCTGACATGACACCGAGAAATAAGGGTCCTTCTAATTGGGTCGAAGAAACTCCCCAACGAAATGCACCGATCCGCATGAATTGCTTTTTTCTCTACCTTGCGTTTCTTCAGTTCACTTGGCATTTTCCAAGAAATAATCCCTATTCGGGGTAGTTTTTGCACAATTCCATAATGAATTATTGTTTAGTGCAGAAAAATTCTGACGCGAGAGCAAAGAGCGAGCTTCTAATAAAACAGGAATGTTGATAAGGATGTAGGGTACTACCCGCCAATTACCGGGTGGTGTGTGGGAACTGGAAGGGCCACCCTGCCCCCCACATGGGTGGAGGGTGGGATTTTTTCCAGTGATCCGCACCTGCACACTAGGGGTGGGGGTGCCGGGGGTGATGCCGGAGCTTTAGTCCATCCACTTTCGTCCATCACCCACAATAGCTATCATTACTGTAAAAGATAAAAAATAATAATAATAAATCCACAAAAATATATAGATCCGCAACATATCAATAAAAATATACATATTCACGACAGATTTACAAATGTGTGCGTATATAGATAGATATATATAATTAGGTTGGGTTTAAAGTACTGGTTGTGGAGGGGGCGAGCTTGGTCCCAAACCACCCCCGTCCCCACATGGAACGGGAAGAATTGCCCACATTACCCTGGCGGGTTTGGGGAGGTCACGCACCTAGCGGCCCACACCTACAAGTAAATTGTATGGGTGAAAATCGACCCTTTCGACGCGATTTTTGGACAAAACCAACGCCGACCCACGGGAGGAAAAAAAATGAAGCAACCGACTGTAACCGATCAATGAAGAAGGAGAAAAACCAACCGTATCTACTTCGGCAGTTCACAGTCGATTCTTGGTTCTCCTAGTGGCGATGGTCATCTGAGAGAGTAGAGAGAGAGAGAGTTGCAAAGAATAGAGAGAGAGAGAGAGAGAGAGAGAGAGAGAGTAGCGAAATGGGAAAGAAGAAAGAATGGTAGAAGACGATATATTATCGAAACGACGCCACAGTTCACAGTCGATTTTTGGTTCTCCTAGTGGCGATGGTCATCTGAGAGAGTAGAGAGAGAGAGAGAGAGAGAGTAGCGAAATGGGAAAGAAGAAATAAAGGTAAAAGATGATATATTATCGAAACGACACCACCAAACAGTGTTGTTCTACTTTTTGTTTGTACCTTATAGATAAAATGAAGTTGTTTTGTTTAATTTGTGTTTAAAACACAAATACAGGAGTAAAACAACACCGTTCCACTTAAACTTAAGTGGAGCTGCGTCGTTTCTAATTAGTATAAATTTTTAAAAAAAAATAATGTGTTGTTGCATTGGCCGGTTCAGTGGTTTGAGCCGGCCTCAAATCACGACCGAACTAACAACAATCGATTTCGTTAAAACGCTATCGCTTGACGATCAATTTTCTGCAAGTTTCAATCAGTTCCAACCTCCGGCGACCGGTCTATGTCAGTCACAACCAATTCCATAATTTTTTGTACACCCCAACCTACAAGGATGCATAAGAGGTCAGTGGCAAGTGCCAACCATGCACAAGTCAAAAAATTAGATTTGGCCGGATGGCAAGGTAGAGCGGAATGTCAAGAACCTCCTGTAGGGCAGCCTGTGGTGTTTATAAAAGTTGAATGGTGTATATCTAAACTCTGAAGTCCCTAAAATGCCAAAAAAAAATTGACCATTTGAAACTGTTCCGTGTGATTTATTTGTTCTTATTTTTAATTCATTTAAATAGTTTAATGTTAACCACTACAAATCCATATTCTAATTAGTGTATCTTTTTAGATATTTTAGAATTTATGTTTGAACTCTAAGATTTAGAGGGAGTGAGAAATAGACACATAAAATCAATCTTATATTTATTGATCCACGAGAGAATTTCTCAACAAACATTAAAAATATAAAAATGCTGTGAGACCTACATTGCGTGCAGTCTATGTATCTCTAGGTCTAAACCTTAGAATTCATATAGAAACTCAAGGTCAAGGATCCAAATCTACAACAATTTGCTATTGGAGTGCATATTATACCTTTTCTAAATGTGGGATACAAGGTGAACTCGAAAAGGATCAGTAGCATGTAATCTTTATCTTAAAAATAAGATATTTTTGTGGAATGTCTAGCTAACTATAAAATAATGATATGTATAAGTTTGAAGTGTATAATTCTCGATCGGATTCTTTGTTAAAAGTAAGTCTGACTATAAAAAGTAATTTTTTTATTTCTATTTTCTATTTTTTTACAAATGGATGCAAGTATAAATTATATGCGATATTTCAGATTAAAAGATGAAATATATACATCCTATGATCACTTCCCAAAATAGTTTCTTCCGAGATAGACGGCCAATTTAGAACGAATAAAAAGTAGAGTAATATCAGGTTTAGGAGTAATATTAAGTAGTCACCTCTTATACTATAACAAAATAAAGAATTCCATCTATAACGAATGTGAAGTTAGCATTTGTTGGTGAGACACACTATCATAATATAAAAATTACAATGAAATTAAAATTTAAATGAAAACTATTTGGATTGATGTGCGAAAATCTCGTGCTTTTTCAAAAAATTTAAGCCCTCTTAGTAAATAATTTTATACGAACTGATGCAAAAAAAAATTTATTGACTTGTTTTCTTCAAAATACAATAACTTAACTGATCCTCTTATAGCTCAAACCAACCCTATATAAATAATTGAGACTCTTCATTTTGTTACAAAAATAAGATAGATGTTTTAAATAGTAATGAATAAAATATTATTATAATATAATTTTTTAATATTAATTTTGTATTGAAATTTAAAAAAATTAAATTATTTATTATATTTTATATAAAAATTTAAAAAAATTATAACGATGAATTGCGATAAAATTTTTAATTTTGTATAACTAATCCGAATCTAAATCTCCGCTGAAAGAAACCTCACCTGTCTAGAAAATTCTCTAGAATGCATACACATTACGCATTTTGCTTTTTCTCTTTTCACGAAACTCCTGTCTCTATCTCGTACAGAAAAACCGGCCACCACAATGAATAGTGGACGTAATCGGCGATGCGCAATCAAAATAATTAAGCAGCCAACTCAATAGTAAACACCGCTTGAATTGCAACCTTCTACTTTTATCTCCATGACAAATTTACACCCTCCTAGCTCGTACGTACGTACAAAGCTTTAAAATCTAAAGAACAAAATTACAAAGTAGCCACTATTCATATCACACGCCTCACACTTTTTATAAGATGTAAGTACTTTTTATAGGGTGTATAGATATTTTTCTTAGGACGTGGGGGCGTTGACGGTGAATGAGAAGAGAATAGCTGAAAACTAAAACGTTGAAAGACTTTTTTCCGTTATAACACTTGAATACCAAAAAGTTAATACCTTTTGGTAAAATAAAGAGTAATAATGATAATTAATAATTATAAGAATGAAATTAGGCATTCATAGTACTTAACAACAATGATTAACGGACCATAAATCGAAAGAGCCGTACTTTGGTATTATCAAACATAAAAAACTGATCAACTTTAATATATATTAATGCAATATTCAATGATCAATGTAACTCGCCACTTGTAAATAAATTTCAAATTCTACCCTTTATTAGAAATTAAAAAACGTTACAAAAACTCTACTTGCTAAAATTAATACTAGCTAACAGCTAGCGTTATATGTATAACTTTGACTACAATACAATAACACCTCCACATGATACAGCACTGCATGACTAGTACCATGATGTATGACTTTGCAGTATTTCTTGAGCCGTTTCATTCCTAAATCTAAAAGTGCCAAATAAGATCGCATGCATGGAAAATGTGATCTTATTACTACGTTTTGGTTCTACAGCATGAGATATGTGATCTTTGATCTGGGAAAGAATTTTCTTGAAATCTAATCCGTAGATTCTGTCGTCGTCAACTTCATTATATATACATTCAAGAAATATTATACTTCCATCTAAGTCGACCGCAGGTTGCCAGATTATACTTCTCAAACAAGAAATAAACTCATGAAGAGGCGCTACTTGCAAAGAGAGTGGTCAAGTTGGAGGACCAATACCATAACATTGTCTAGTTAATATTACGAGTACATGCAAATGTTTGCCGTACATGATACACAAAATGCAAGACCCCAAACAATTAAACCATTCCAAAACTGGAGCCCCTTACGACATACCCCTCCACTTCCGAACCCTAGCGCTAGCATACCCATACCCTTAATTCAAACGACCAAACATATACTAATAATAATCAAAAGGCAGTTAATAGGATCCACTAGCAAATATACACCATACTGCATGCGGCTTCCACTTCAAACCCTACCAGCAATATCATTCCTCCGCAGAGCAATAGCATGCAGAGGACACTTCATCTCACAGGACAGCTTCAGCACCTCACTAAGATCAACTGGGTGAGCCACATCTTGAACCCACGTATATTGGTGCACCAACTTGGCCACCCATAATGTCACTGTCACCAGCCCTAGGTTCTTGCCTGGGCACACTCTCCGGCCGGCACCAAAGGGTGCTAGCCTCAGATCCCCACCCCTCACGTCCACGTTAGCACCGCCCTCGCTCTCCAGAAACCTCTCCGGCCTGAATACCAGTGGGTCCTCCCACAGGTGCGGGTCATGCGTGATGGCCCACATGTTGACCATTGCTGTTGTGTCAGCGGGAATAAGCATGCCGTTGCTGAGCTGGACGTCGGATGTTGACAGTCGGGCCCAGGAGAGCAATGGACCAGGCGGGTGGACTCGGAGAGCTTCTTTCACAATGGACTGCAGATAGGGTAGAGATGCCACGTCAGCGTCTGTCACTGTTCTATTTTCAACCACGCTGTTAATCTCTGTGTGTAGCTTTTCCTGGACCTCTGGGTGTAAGATCAACTCGGCCATCACCCACTCAGTTAACAAGGCGGTAGTGTCAGTGCCTCTGAATATCATTTCCTGCACGATCAAACTCGGGGTGTTGACTCTGAACCTAATAAAATAGTAAAATTGGTAAGAACTAGAAGAAAAGTAGAAGTGTGCATGCGTACCCATAAGACGGCAACCATGTCATCCTCTTGAAGCTTCTCTTCACCTTCCAAAGAAAGCAAAACATCAACGAAATCATCACTATCAGATAGCTTTGTGCACTCGTTGGCTCGGTGTTCTTGGATTATGCCTCGGACGAGTTTTCTGACTCGGGGAACAAGCTTGGAGCAACGTTCATTGATTCGAAATGGGTCATAGAAAAAGTTCAGCCATGGAAGATAATCAGACCAATTGAAAGCACCCAAAAGCTCGAAACCCTCTGTGACCATCTCTTTAAGCTCGTCCAACTCTTCGCTATCATGCGCCGGATCGTACCTTTTGCCAAAAACGCTCCCCATGATGTTGTTCAATGAGGCAGCTTGGAGGTGCTTTCTTAGAAGGACGGTGCCGTTAATTTCTTGTTCGGTTGCTATGTTGCTCAGCATAGCGGAGCATTCTAACTGGCGGCCGGTTTCATGGGCTGTAATGCGACGGGGTGAGAAGAGGTGGGTCGAAGCGATCCTTCTCAAAAGCCTCCAGTAGGCCCCGTTGGGGGCGAAGCCGATGGCTCGGCTGAACATGAGACTCTTAGCAGACTGCTTGAGAGGACGATCAGCAAAGTGCGGTGATGACAGGATCTCTCGGGCAGTGCAGGGGTCGGAAGCCACGACTACAGGTGAAGAACCAAGGCTAAAAGCCATGAGCTGAACACTCGCTGGAGTCCTGGCCATGACGGCTAAGGAGCGGTGGGCTAATCCACGGCTGAGCGTGAATAGGCTTCCAAAGATAGGAAGACCCCGAGGTCCAGGAATGGAAACGCGACCTCTCTGGTTCCTCCCGTTTTTCCATGCAATCCCCCCAACCGCAAAAGCCCATGTGAGAAGCACAATGGAGACAAACGACATGAAGATAGCAAACAAAACATAACCATCGAGAAGGTTTTTGGACCCAAGAAAAGCTGGGAGTGTAAATACCCACCAGCTGGAGTCCCTTGTGTCCAAACCCAACGCCATTTTTGAAGAAAAGTGAGAGCTTGGAGAGACGGGGAGAGACGATTAGTGGTGTTAATTTGTAGAAGTTCTGTTCGGCTGTGAGCTGTAGGTAGAAGCCGCTGGAAAGACTATATATATAGATATAGGAATGTCATGGACTCTTGGGGTGATGATTAGTTACGTAATAAGAACAACTATCTTGCGACGAGAAATAAATAAAGATGAAACGTGAGGTGAGGGGCAGTTTTCCCGTGGGATGAGGGAAAGTTTGCATGAGGTAGATTTTCAATTGATATCTTGATTTCATTAATTTTATAGTATTTTTGGATATATGTTATGGAAATCGATTATTAATTTTAAGTAAATATTTTAATTATAAAGAGATTATATAAAAATTAAATTTATAAAATGATGTAACTCGATGTGATAATATATCATATTATAAAATTATTTTTATTATAAAATAAATCTAAATGATTTAAAAAATAATGTTATCAATTTATAAATTTATTTTTATATAATTTCTTTATATTTATACTAGTTTTCCTTTTACAATTAACATGAGGAGGAGATTCATTAACAAGCGTTAGCATATAAAGATGCGTTTGTACTTCTTTCTAGCACATGAGAGTTAATGCGACATTCATATTAGTACGTACGTGTGACATGCAACTTGCGGATCTTGAAAACTTAGTTATAAATACCATGCATCAAAACTGACCCACTTCATAATTTAGACATGCAGATAGAATTATATATGATACTAGGGACATGCCCATCAGATAGAATTGAATTTGGTTAGACATTTTATGACATGGCCAGTTAAACAAAGAGTACATGACGTCGTTTTGGTAAGGTAAAGTAAATTCACAAACTACGTCAGAATGTAAAGTTATTTTTATTGTAAAATAGATTTAACATATCAATCGCATCAGTTTATGAGTTTACTTTTATAAAATATTTGTAGATACAACTATACTACTACTTCTCGATATCAAATACTGTTGCATAAGATCTATAGCTAGCTAGTTTCATTGAAAAAGTGAAAATATTTTAGTTGAGAGGATCTTTGATCAGTCCATTGGTATTTTGATTGTCCGAGAATATCGAAGTACTTCAAATTATATTTTTAATAGAGCAGCTTATCTGTAACAGTCCGCTAAAATTATCAGTTTTGGATTTATTTCCCGACAGCAATCACATCTCTCTTGTCTTTACCCTCATCTGGAATCACGCGTATAGATTATCTTTTCCGTAAATCACGTAATTTGTTCTTCACCGACAGCTGTAAAATCATGAACAGTTTTATCCTAAGCGTTGTACCTCGATGACGTTTTTCCAGATCTTATCCATCGAATTTCAAAGTATTAAATAAGCTTGTTTTTAAAGTAGTACAATTATAATAATTTAATGAGTTCTGAAAATATTATAATTGTGGATATTTATTTAGATTAAATATTTTAATTGTTTTAAGATATTAAGAGGTTTAATTTTACGTTGAAAATTCTTATTTAAATTTAAGTGTTTTATGCACTTTGATTAATTAACGGTACTTTATCATTTTTATATAATGATGAAGAAATATTATTTTATAAATTTTAGTTTATAAAATAATATTCTACCTTAATTCATCATAGTGTTTTATTTAAAGTGTTTTATTTAAAATAAGACATTTAAGCGTTTTTAATCAGTGTTTTAACTCACTGTTGGTTTATTTGAGGATCCCGAAATATAGATTTGAAGCAATATACTCTGGCCCTACCCTTTTTCTCTTCACTTTTTCTCTTTTTCTTTTTATTTTTATTTTTTTCTCTCCCTCTCTCTCTCTCTTGGCCGACGGATGGATGAAGGAACCACCATGGCCGATCGGTTCAAGGCTCCAGCCGGCGCCACCTCCGGCCGCCGGACCCCACCTCCCACTCCGGCCTCTCCCCCTCCCTCCGGCGAGTCCAACCACGCCGGTGGTGTACTAAACCGGCCTCTCCTTCTCTCTCTCTTCCCGTTCTCTTCCTTCTTGTCTCATTACCGTCGCCGCCCCTTTGACCGCCCGTTTCTCCGCCGTCCGGTGGAGGTGTCGTACACCACCACCGCCATTCTCTTCCTATCTCACCAAAGTTCATCCCCTCCAATTTTCAGAGCCATCGGACCAGCCGTTAGTCTCCGAGAGCCGCCGGAAGTTGCTGCCCCTGCCCTGTTTTCTCCCCTGTTGCCGATTTCTTTCTCCGCCCAGAACCGCCGCTCGCCGGCGGCGTGGACTACACCACCCACCCAGATTTCTTCCCCTCTCACCGGTGAACATCCCCTCCAAGTTTCACCTCCATCCGAGCCACCGTTAGCCGCCACTCTCGCCTCCAAACAAATGGGTTTTTAAGGTTTTTCACCATTTTGGACCACCATACACGGCCAAATCAGCCACCAAGCACCACCATTGGACTCACCACATCAAGGGCTTCCTCCCCATGTCTTTCTTTTTCCCAAACTCTCACTTTTTTCATATGGGTTTCTCAAAACACCCGTTCGGTTGCACCACCGTGCGCCGCCGTACACGGCCACCCGTGGTGTTTCACCACCACCATCTTGTTCCTCTCATCCTCATGAACCTCTCCAAGAAATTTCATGGCCAACGGAGCTTCGTAGAGCTCACACTCTCCCTCACTCTCCAAGGCCAAAAATGGTTTCAAACGGCCGATCCGCCGCCGTTAGCCACCGTCCGACCACCACCTCGCCACCACAGCTCCACCACATGTTCCTTTACCTTTCCCTAGCTTTCCATGAAGTTCTATGGCTTTTCGCTACCTCGCGTCTCCTCCGCTCACCGTTCGGAGTTACTGTTCACGGCGTGACGCCGCCGTGCTCCGCCACCTTTGACCACCACGAGGCGACCGTGAGTCTTCCAAGACCACGCCTAGCCTTTCTCAAGCCCAAACTACCACTTTATGTGGTGGACAGACACCGTACCGCCACGTACGCTCCTCCGACGCATGTTCGTGACGAGCAGCGAGCGACGCACGGGTTATCCCGTCGATGGTATAATCCTCTATCTTTAGTTTTTTTTTTATGTTTAACATAGTTGTTTTGGTTGGCTGTAGACTGTGTAGTTAGTGTTTGTGGAATTCGTTGCGTAGTTGTGAAGCGAAGTGTGGTTATGAAGTGTTGAGTTTGATTGTGTAGAATGAAGGGAGTGCATGTGAAGTGTACTCCGTGTTGTATGGTGACGCACCGTGTGATGTGCATCGTGTTGATGAGTGTTGTAGCGAAGGAAGTACGCGTAGCGCGTACTCCGTGTCGCGTAGCGATGCACCGTGAGACGTGTATCGCAGTGATGGGTATTGTAGTGTGGATGGAAGAGAGTTCACGTGAGTGTACTCTGTATTAAGTCGTGATACACCGGATGGCGTGTCACGAAGGGTTGGATGGCGTAGCAGAGAAGTATGGAGCGTATGGTGTAGTGTTGGGAAACTGTATAACAGTGTCCCGAAGCAGTGGTGTTATGGATTATAGTCCGGGGTGACTGGTGTCATCTTGGGGTTGACTATGGCTAAGAGTATATGGATTGAGAAAGGAATTGTTTGTTTGGTTATTATTGATAATTTTAATGAACTTGTTTTAGTGCAAA